>CM053789.1:66344546-66687046 GCA_028749045.1 Cupressus sempervirens | reverse complement strand
GAGCATTCCAAAAAAAGAATCAGGTCAAAAGGCCCCACGGTTTGAAAGTTATTGCAGTTTTTCGGGTTTTGGAGACCCCCTAAGAATGCTTCAAAGTCAGGTTTGGGGCATTAAATGACCTCAAAAAGGGTCAAAAATGGGGGACGAGCAAAGATTCTCCATAGGGCTATAGAGCGCTTCGAGAGCTTTCTGAAAATGTAAACGGTTCGTCAATTAGAGTTACGGTTCAAAAGTTATGCCTCCCGGAAGTTCGGCTACCATTTCTGGATTCTTCTAGAATTGCACCGACTTCTAACGTAGCTTCCAGAACCTTCTATTTTGTCGGTGGATGCCTACTAGAACTTTCTAGAATGTAATCCTAGTCCTTAACCCTCCAGGGTCTATTTAAGGAGATTTCTGGCATTGTAAAAGGCAGTTCGGATTGGAGCTTGAGAGGAGGTGCTAAAATGAGAAATATTCTCCAGATTTATGCTATTGTAAGCCCGCAGGGCATGTTTTGAAGTTTATTTTCTCTGCACTATTTTTACTGGCATATTTTCTTAGTTAATATAATTCCCCTTTCTATTGTGTCTATTTTGTTGTTGGCTTGTGTCCCCATCAAGTGGTATCAGAGCCAGTTTTCCTGAGTGTGTAGATAGAGCGCCGACTGTGAGGCAGTTTGCACCAGGACTGTGTGGTTGTGGGTTCGAGTTAGAAGATGCCTCCACGAAGAGAGCGTGGTGGAAGGGCTAGAGCTGTTGATCCTGAGGAGGTTAGAGCCCTCCAGAGACAGGTACACGCATTGCAAGAGGAGCTTCGTAGAGGAGCGAATATTGCCGCAGATGACAATAGTGAGGATGACAATGAAGAGGAAGTAATGGAAGTTGACGATGAAGTTCTGAATCCTGTAGAGGAAAGGCTTTTTAGGGCCATTTCTAGATTTGGGAAAAGACCTACAATTGAAGTGGGTATATTTTCAGGAAATTTGAAACCAGATGAGTTGATCGATTGGATCAATGAACTGGATGAATACTTTGAGTATGAGGATATAAGGGACCCAGATAGGGTTAAGTTTGCAAAGGCCAAACTAAAAGGCCATGCCAAAATATGGTGGCAAGAGATTCAACTGGAAAGACTTAGAAGAGGAAAGGAGAAGATCACAAGATGGGATTGCATGGTGGACAAATTGAAGAAGCAGTTCATTCCTGTGGACTACGAGCTTGATCTGTTTAAGAAGATGCATGGGTTAAAGCAAGCAAGAAGGTCAGTCCAAGAATATATAGAGGAGTTTTACCGACTCCTGATTAGAGTAGGGCATACAGAAGCAAATAAGGAGAAGGTTTCTCGTTATATCAGTGGGTTGCGACCTAGCATCCAAGAGGAACTAAGTCTGGTAAGAATGACCAGCGTTGAAGAAGCATACCAGTTTGCCCTACGAGTTGAAGAGAAGCTGAGTAAAAGGTTTGAAGGAAGACAAAGAGGGCGCAGTCAAGGAGGAAGGGGAAGCAGTAGATCATCTGGAGGCCGCAATGAAACTCAAAAGAAAAATGAAGATGAGGGTACTAGCAGGAACCAGAGGAATGAGGGTTTCAACCGCTCCCGTGATCAAGACTTTGGAAATCAAAGAGGAAGAGGTAGAGGACGTGGGCAAGGAAGAGGAGGCTTTCTTGGTACCTATTTCCATTGCAATGAAGAAGGTCATCGTGCCTTTGAATGCCCTCAAAGACAAGGAAGGATAGATAGGAGAGCTGAGGGCCAAGCTAGGATTGCTCATGTGGATGAGGATGCACAATCATCACATTCAGAGGATGCAGAAAGAGGAGAGACCTTGGTAAATGAAAGAGTCCTACTAAGTGGTGAAAATGAACCAGGACAACGGAGGAGTTTGTTCCGTACCAGATGCAAGTGTGAGGATAAATGTTGTGATGTGATCATTGATGGTGGTAGCACTGATAACTTGGTATCCGAAGAGATGGTCTCTAAGCTGAAGCTCAAGAGGGAGAAACATCCCCAGCCCTATCGGATTTCTTGGGTAAAAGATGATCATAAGGTCCTGGTAAGTGAACAATGTTTAGTAAAATTCAAAATTGGGAGTTACCATGATGAAGTTCTCTGTGATGTTATTTCGATGGATGTTTTCCATCTATTGTTGGGTAGACCATGGCAGTTTGATAGACATGCAATACATGATGGGCATGCAAACACATACTCTCTGACAAAGGATGGAGTTCGCCACAAATTGAAGCCCATGAAAAAGGAAGGTGAAAAGGTATGTAGTAGTGCTAGGATTTGTTTTGTTGATGGAAGGAAGTTTTTAGATGGCATGAAACATCAGCGTATGTGCTAGGCTTTGATTCCTAGGAAAGATAAAGAAGGTAGTAGTGAAATACCATTTGAAGTTTCAGATTTACTAGGGGAATTTGGAGATATTATCTCTGATAATGTTCCAGATGGATTGCCACCAGTAAGGCAAATCAGTCATCAAATAGATTTGATTCCAGGAGCTAGTTTGCCTAACAAGGATGCTCACAGGATGACTCCTACTGAAATAGCGGAGCTAAATAGACAGGTTCAGGAGCTATTGAGGAAGGGCTTGATTTGAGAGAGCCTGAGTCCATGTGCAGTACCTGCAGTACTTGCACCAAAGAAGGATGGAGAGTGCAGGATGTGTACAGATTCTTGAGCTATAAATAGGATAACCATCAAGTACTGGTTTCCTTTACCAAGGATGGATGATCTTATGGACTGCTTGAGTGGAGCTGAGTACTTCACAAAGATAGATCTGAAGAGTGGCTATCATCAGATATGGATTCGAGAAGAAGATGAGTGGAAAATAGCCTTCAAGACCAAGGAGGATCTTTATGAGTGGTTAGTCATGCCCTTTGGATTGACGAACGCCCCAAGCACCTTCATGCGGCTCATGAATGAGGTACTTAAGAAGTTCTTGGGAAAATTTGTTATTGTCTATTTGGATGATATTTTAATTTTCAGCAAGACTTTGGAAGAACATTTACTGCATATTCGTAGTGTCCTTGAAAGGCTAAGGGAAGAGAAACTGTTAATTAATCTAAAGAAGTGTGTCTTTGCAAAAAGGGAGTTAGTCTATTTGGGATTTGTTATATCACCTGAAGGTCTCAAAATGGATCCAGAGAAGGTAAAAGCCATCTTGGAATGGCCTACTCCAAGGTCTGCTACTGAGGTAAGATCATTTCATGGTCTGGTTAGTTTTTACAGGAAGTTTATTAAGAATTTCAGTGGCATATGTGCACCTCTAACTGATACAATAAGAGGGGATAGAAAAGAGTTCAAATGGACTGCAGCAGCTGCGAGAAGTTTTGAATTGCTGAAGAAGAAGGTGACTGAACAGCCTGTGTTGGCACTTCCAGATTTCAGAAAAGTATTACAGGTGGACTGTGATGCTAGTGGTAGCGCTATTGGGGCTGTATTAAGCCAAGAAGGTAAGCCTATTGCATATTTTAGTGAAAAATTGAATGATGCAAAGAAGAAGTATTCTGTTTATGATCAAGAGTTCTATGCAATAGTTCAGGCCTTAAAGAAATGGAGGCATTATTTATTGCCAAAGGAATTTGTTTTTTATACTAATCATCAGGCATTACAGTACCTAAATAGCCAAGGTAAATTGAATCAGAGGCATATGAAGTGGGTAGAATTCTTGCAGAGTTATACATTTGTGTTAAAGCATAGAAGTGGAAAATCTAACAGGGTTGTAGATGCATTAAGTAGGAGACAGTTGTTGCTTACAACCATGCAGGTTGAAGTAGTTGGGTTTGATGAACTCAAGAATTTGTACCCCGAGGATCCTGATTTTGCTGAAGCATGGAAAGCTTGTAAAGAACCTATGGCTGTAGATAGAACAAAAGTGGTTAGACTATTTGATTCAGGATGGCATGTTGTTCAAAGGTAGTCAATTGTGCATTCCAAGGAGTTCCATGAGGGAAAATCTGATTAAGGAGAAACACAGTGGAGGGATGGCAGGACATTTTGGTCGGGATAAGACCATTGCCATTCTTAGAGAACATTATTTTTGGCCTCAAATTACACAGGATGTGAAGAAGTTTGTACAGAGTTGCCAGGTTTATCAAGTTGCCAAGGGGTTTAGTCAAAATACTAGCCTATATCAGCCATTGCCTGTTCCATCAAGGCCATGGGAGGACATAAGTATGGATTTTGTTCTTCAATTGCCAAGGACACAAAGGGGTAATGACTCAGTATTCGTGGTGGTTGATAGGTTCTCCAAAATGGCACATTTCATTCCATGCCACAAAACTCATGATGCTGTCCATATTGCAGACTTGTTTTTCAAAGTGGTAAGACTACATGGTCTTCCAAGGAGTATAGTTTCTGACTGAGATACTAAATTTGTGTGGTATTTCTGGAGGACATTGTGGAAGAAGTTGAGAACAGACTTGAAATTCAGTTCCACGCATCACCCATTGACTGATGGCCAAACAGAAGTGGTAAATAGAAGTCTGGGCAATTTGCTGATATGTTTAGTTGGAGATAAGCCCAAGGGATGGGATTTGATTCTACCACAGGCAGAGTTTTCTTATAATAACTCTGTAAATAGGAGTACTGGAAAATCACCATTTCAAATTGTATATGGAAATAGCCCAAGGACTGCACCAGAATTGAGGAAGATAGAACAAGGGGAGAGAACAAGTGCTGAAGCTGAGGATTTTGCTGAACACATCAAGCGTCTACATGAGGAGGTTCAAGCACACATTATCAAGATGAATCAAGAGTATAAAGCTAGGGCTGATCAAAGGAGAAGACATAAGGAATTCCAAGTAGGGGATCTTGTCATGGTGCACTTACGAAAAGAAAGATTTCCAGTTGGTACTTACAACAAGCTGAAAATGAAGAAATTTGGCCCCTGCAAGGTTTTGAAGAAACATAACTAAGGAAATGCATATGAGGTGGAGCTACCAGATGGTATTCACATTTCTCCCATTTTCAACATTGCAGATTTAACAGAGTATCATGATGATGGTGCAGATGAGGAGCTGGTTTTAGAGCCATGCCCAATTCCTGCTTCTAAGAAGGAGGAGATAGAAGACATTCTAGATCATCGTGTGGGTAGGAGTACCAGAAACAGGCAGTATGAAGAGTATTTGGTCAAATGGAAAGGACGACCGATCAAAGACTCAACTTGGATATCAGCAGCTGAGGTTTCCCATTTGGGATTTCCTCTACCATCCATAAAGTGATAGGGTCACTTTTCAATCTACCCTGGGTGTCTGACGCAAGAGCATCTAGAGGTATAAGGGCAATCCTGTGTCACCCAAAAAAAAAAAATGTACTTAGACTTAGTTTCTATTTTATGTCTTTAGATTTTTGGATACCGATTTGGCTCAAATAAAGGTTCCAACTCTCATAGTTCAACTATGAGTGCATTTGAAAATCCCGAAAAATAGGAGCATGCAATTTGACCATCATTTTAGTGACCTAGAAGGTGTGACTTGGCCAGATGAATGTAATCGAGATTTAGAGCATTGCAGAAAAAGAATTAGGTCAAAAGGCCCCATGGTTTGAAAGTTATTGCAATTTTTCGAGTTTTGGAGACCCCCTAAGAATGCTTCAAAGTCAGGTTTGGGGCATTAAATGACCTTGAAAAGGGTCAAAAAATGGGGGACGAGTGAAGCTTCTCCATAGGGCTATAGAGCGCTTCGAGAGCTTTCTGAAAATGTAAACGGTTCGTCAATCAGAGTTACGGTCCAAAAGTTATGCCTCCCGGAAGTTCGGTTACCGTTTCTGGATTCTTCTAGAATTGCACCGACTTCTAACGCAGCTTCCGAAACCTTCTATTTTGTCGGTAGATGCCTACTAGCACTTTCTAGAATGTACTCCTAGTCCTTAACCCTCTGGGGTCTATTTAAGGAGATTTCTGGCATTGTAAAAGGCAGTTCGGATTGGAGCTTGAGAGGAGGTGCTAAAAGGAGAAATATTCTCCAAATTTATGCTATTGTAAGCCCGCAGGGCATGTTTTGAAGTTTATTTTCTCTGCACTATTTGTACTACCATATTTTCTCAGTTAATATAATTCCCCTTTCTATTGTGTCTATTCTGTTGTTGGCTTGTGTCCCCATCATATTTATTGGGTATCAGAAGTGTTCTCCATTTACTATTGATATGGAAAGATGATTTCAAATAAAGTATTGGTTATGATATATGTTGATGAAATTCATTTTAAAACAAGAATATCATTTTTACTTTGATCTTACTATCTTGTCCTTCTAAAGGATAAATATAGATTGTTATGACAGTAGGGTTAAATGGTATAGTACTAAGATTGGTAAATATCATTAAACTGATGTGTTAGTTTAGTTATATTTACGAGATCTTAATATTATAGTATTTGTTTCTGTTGTTATAGTGGTCTAAGTTCTACTTCTAAAATTTGGCAACAAAAAATGAGTTTTGAATAGATGAAGAATGTAGTGTTATGTTGTATACTGATATGAGATCTGTTGCATATGCATTCTTAGATATCTATTTGATGTGTATTTTAAGGATAGTTGTAATGATCATATATCAAGGTGGCTAAATTTGGTTAATCCTATTCAGTTATTTGATTTAGTGAAAATGTTAAAATGAATTGGGTGGGTTAATTACATACTAAAAGATAATTGGCTTTACCTATGACTTAAACCTAAAGGGTTAAGTACGAAGAACAAGGAAAACCTCTATTCTGTCATTGATGAGTATAATAGAGAATTTTGTTATGTGTTGACTATGAGCATACCATACATGGATGCAGAATCTTAGTGCCATAACAATGGCACCTTAGTATATATATGATTCATTTACTAGATATTCTTAGTGTGATTTTAATTTTGAATTGTTAATTAGATGTATACTTATTGCATATTAATTTTAGAATTGCACTATGTTAAGTGGATCAGATATCTACATTATGAATATGGGTATGTTTATTCTAACATGTATACAGGTGGAATATGCTTTTCAACTCAGTGTGTACTGAGCCCTCTTTGTGTTGTGTTGCAATTCTGTGTGTTTTCAAGTGCTTCAAGTTGATTATTAGGTAGCTAAGGATTACTGTTGAAGTTTATTTTAGAATAGAATTTGTTCTTAAAGGGTCCATATGTTGGACATAGACATTTAAGAATGATATCATACTTCATTATTGTACAAAACTCAATATGTATTAGTATCTTAATGGAAATGTATTTGGATGACATGTTCTTTTATTTTCAGGTTCTCGAATTGAGACTGGCTCTATCATTGTACGTATACTTGTATTAAGTTGTTTAAAAAAAAAAATTGCTATGTTCATTGTACTTGTTCTTTGTTTCTATATTATTGCTTATATTGTAGCATTACATCTCTGCATTTATAAGAAGTTGTCTCATCTTTTTGTGTCGAGAGTGAGAGCTCTTCAAATTTAAACACATGGTTAGTGTAGGCATAACCTATTCACTCACCTACATTATATAGGCAAGGCTCACTTCATATCATATCCCCTCCCTTAATAAAACAAAGCTAATTACATACAAACTGACTCTCAAAATTTTATTGAGCAAGTCTCTACCCTTTTTTATATTCATTAATGGTTGCATGAGCCTTTACATGACTTAAAATAATAAAAGAATGAGAAGATAAGAAGAACTAAATTGCAAGATGATATGGAAGTCTCTGGGAGCTTTGAAAATAGAATTTTGTCCTTCACTAGGAATTTGTGGGAGTTAATTATCATCAGAATGTGTTTTTGGTGCATGGAAAGCTCTAAATTAGGAACTGGCAATTAACTATTGGTGCACTACTTCTTCTTCAAAATTATTGGTGCACCTCTGAGAAAAGTGCACCTATATGCCCCTATGAAACAACACATATATGCACCTAGATGAAAGGTTCCAAAAATGCAAAATTTTCACAAGTGTCGAAATTGAATTTCCAGCATCTAGGTATTCTCCTTCTTTACCCCAAAGTGATGTTAGGATGCTTATTCTTGAATTTATCTATTATGTCTTTTACTTAGGAAACTTCAAGCAAATCCAAAGCCCCATACTAATTCTTTACTTTTTGTTGATAATTACTAACTATTGACAATTGGCTAATGAAGATATATAATTTGTGTCATTTATGGCAATACATGATGTATATGCTTAGAGGAAATGTGAAAAAATTGTTGAAGTATGAATTTGATATACATCAAAGTATTATTTTGTTTGTAACTTTTTGTTGACATCATATTATAACTAGCAAAGTAGGATGGAGATAGTATAAATGTTGATGATATTGTGTATAATTGTGAAAGTCAATATAGACTATACAAAAAAGATATATTTGTGTTTTGATGAAATAGGATAGTGCAATTAAAGAAAAGGAATTATCTTTTTTACAAAATAATTACTTGTCCAATTAGGGATGACATCCTACATGTTTTCTCTAAGTTGGAAAAGTGTATTATGGTCTTAGCCAACCTAGCAACAATTTGTTTAAAGGCATCATATTTATGCAAAGAACATCTTGTGATAAGAAGTTATTTTGTGATGTAAGTTGTGTGAATACTGTGGTATGAAAACTTACTATAAAAGTAATATACGTGAAGTTTGTGAAGATATTTCAAGATCTAAGATCAAACTGATAAAGAATTTATATTCCAAAAGTTTGATTACTTGTTTGGGTAGTGAGATCTTCTTATAATTTGAAGTGCATGTTTGGGCAATGGGCTCATCTTACATCTACTGTACTATGACTCCTAACAGGGTTGGCATAACTCCTAACATAGTTGGAATCTCCTAACAGGGATTCACATTCTCCAAACAGGGACTCCTTATGTTGAATTTTCTCATTAAATCCTAACAAGGTTCATCCTCTAATAAGTAACTTATATATCATTATATTATCTAGTGGGTATCATCCCCATTGGGGTTTTCCATTGGCTAGGGTTTCCTTAGTTAACAAAATATGGTGTTATGAGTTATATTTATCCATGGTTATTGTTAATGTTCAACATTAATTTATTACTTTGTAATGTATGGTTTAAAGTAAGAAATAATATCTAGTTGGTGACTAAATTTTGTAGATTACTGAATCACCCCACTCTCAATAACAATTATTTCTAACAATTGGTATCAAAGAATAGTTGCTCTGAAGAGGTTTAATATCTTGAGTAAGATCCTTATGGATATAGAATAGTTGATGAAGAAACTTCAAGAGATAGTTGAACAAATTGATCTCCTTACTGGAGAAATAGATAAGTTGAAAGACAAATCTAAAGATTCAAAAGTGTACATTGGACAATTGAAGGAAAAGATTGAACATCTCAAATCCAAGCCTAAATGTACTAAATCTAAAAATAGTGATGATAATTATTTAAAATTGAAGATAGAGTACAAGATCTTGAAGCATGAATTGAAGATTAGGAATCTCAAGTTAACTTTGAAGAATGATCCTAGCAAAATTGAATCTGATTTGAAGACTAAGAATATAGATCTTAGAGAAAGTTTGGAAAAGAGGACATCAGAATATGAAACATTGAAAGAAGATCATGAAGAACTTCATAAGTAAAATACTATTGTGAAAGGTGAATTAAATTAATGTAAGCAACAACTTGAGAAGCTTTATTCTAGCAGAGAAAAACTTGATGATTCAATGTTAATATAGGGACCTAACTATGATAAGACTAATCTTTGTTATCTATTTAACATGCCTAAAAAGAAACTAGAGATTAGATCAGATCCAAAAGAAAAAGTTAAATTTGATGATAAGATTTAATCTAGTCAATCTTCTGATAAACCTAAAGAAGTTGGAAAAGAAAAGGAAGTTGAAACTTTGAATGAACCAAAGAAAGTGGAATCTCCTAAGGAAACCAGGTATAAATTTAGAGGTAAGTGTTTTTCATGTAATAAGATTGGTCACATGAAAAGAGATGTACAAATAAGTCATTTAATCATGTTAAAGACTTTTATTGTCATAATTTTCATGCTATGGGTCATAAAGCGATTGATTGTAGGAAACCTAAATATGAGAATGATAGAAGGAATAATAGAATGTCTAGAAATACTAAGCCTATAGATAGAAAAAGATCTAATGAAAGAACATCGAGAGAGGGAAGACCTTATGAAGATATAAGATAGATCATGTGTTATAAGTGTAACAACTTTGGATACATACCTCAAAATTTTCATGCATCTAATGATTAGTAGAATCCTAGAAGCAGAACTCTAGTATGTTAGCTATGCAACAACCTTAGACATACAACAAAGCGGTGCAAAATAAATAGAAACATCAAAGATAGAAGGAAAAATGGAAGAAACTTTGGAAATAGAAGGAATAATGGAAGAAATGTCAAAAATAATAGAAGGAATCATGAAAGGAACTCTGGAACTAAGAAAGACAACGAGGAACAAAGAAATGTAGTCAGTGAACTTTGAGAAGAACTCAATGAGGCATTTGTAAAAGGATTAGACATCTCTAAACAAAAGCTAGAAGATGATGAGATGGGAAGATTAAAGTTAGTTATCGAGTTTGATTCAACTAAGTTGAATTAAGCTTGTTTGCACCACCAAAATTTGAAAGTTCATTTGGAGATCTAATTAGAGGTAGAGAAGTTTGGAAAAGGTGTATCAAGATAATTTTAGACTATATCTAAGCTTGCTTGTAATTTGGAGCTTATCTAAAATAGTTACAAAGGAATTAAGAGTTACATTTATTATAGAGAAATTCAAATCTATAGTAGAAGATGAAAACTATGTTTTTTCTAAGAAATTCATGGAGTGAAGTTTTGTTAAACATTGTCATGATAAAAGGAAGCTATGAAAAATGTTAAGTAGTATCTAAAGATTAGATAGAAGATCTTGAATAGATATTTGATTTCAAATGTAATTGATAGCTCTTTTGTGTTTGCAAAGTATGCAATTAATACAAGTTCAAGTTGAAGGAATAAAATGAAGTACAGACTTGATTACTACATCATTGCAATTATATCCAAAGCAAAGAGAAGTCAAAAGTGATTATTAAGGCAATTTGGAAGAAAACCCTATTTTTTGAAAGAGATATTTTATCATTTATCTGCAGAATTTATTTGATAAAAGTTCATATTTTTTATATGCATGTATATGTCTATAGTTCATAATGTTGAGAACAAGGATAGTCCTTAGTTGAAGATTGTTTCTTTTAAACCCATAGAAGGAAACCCTAACTCAACATTATCCATTATTCTAAAAAATGAAGTATATTTGGAAGATATAGGAAGTTATCTTACTAGTAAGTTTGAATCTATTGGGAGTGAATATATGGACAAGGATATGGAATTATTTTTCAATCATGATATGACTAAGAAACCCATATTTGAACACTTGAAGGAACTAGACCTATTCAAATATCATTATCACCGAGAATTGGACATAGATGAGTGGACACAAATCATACTAAGTAGAATATAGGATGAAAAACTAAGGATGCAAGATAGTGTTGTTGATAGTTTTGCCAATCTTATTCATGAGGTAACTGGTCTTAGTAAATAAGGAAGTGTACTTATAGGTCAGAAAATGGGTAAGAAGAAAGTTGAGAGCTCTACAAAGATAGTATATAATGGAAAGGTCATGGTGATCAGCACCATTAAACAAGATGATGTAAGATTCTTGAGTGGAATCATTTCCTACTCTATATGTGCAAGCTAAAAGATTGATGAATTATCAACTAAATTCATCTATGTAGCCTAAAAGATATGTGTTGAGAAGGAACAAGTTAATCTTAGTAAAACTCTAAGAATGCAACTTTTAGAGAACCTTGAAAAGATCAAGAGGATTAAGAATGTTGTTTAGATTTTAGTCACTAGTTAGTCACATATTCCTGCATGTGATTAAAATATTTCCATATTTTTTAGTCATAGAGGTTATAGGCAGTGACAGATGTACAATGGAAAAGATCACAAAAGTATGCAGAAGACATCTAGCAGATAAGATATTGGATAGTGGGAACTTGATAATGAAGACATTTCAAAATGAAATGAGACAGAGATTGAAAATTGCATGTACAATTGTAGATAGATTTAAGGAAGATATTTGTCTCATGGTTGATACAAATTTTACTTATATTCAAGTAGTAGAACCTCAGGAAAAATTTCTTGATCCCTTCAATTATCATTTAAGTGATGATATAGTATTTGGATACATTGATTTATTTTTCAAATTTGAAAAGGACCAAGATGAATACAGATTTGGAATGTATGATGAGATTACCTAGCTAGCTCATTAGGCATACTTGGAGAAGGCTTCTCACAAGAAGATAGAGTTAATAATGAAGAAATTTTTATCAAAATTTAGTTTGATTGAGAGTGAATCACAGGTAGTCAAGAAAACCATGAAAAAAGGTATATTAAATGTGCAACTTTTGTTAGTATCTATTATAGAGACATCTTTGGAACAAAGCATTCCCTATGTAGTAGTATAATATGTGCAGCCAAGTGAGCCAAAGAGAAAATCTAAGAGATTAGTAGAAGTTGTGACCACAAAGGCTAAAAGGGTTCAAGCAACAAACCACTGGACCAGGCAAGAGACAAAAGACATTGTTGACAATTATCAAGTCTAGAAAAGAAGAAGAAGAAGATAAACAAGTAGAGAAGGTAACAACTTATAAGCAATCACCAAGAAAAGCTCAACAACCTTAGAAGTCAAATATAGAGAATATAAACTTAGTTATTTCTAATGAAGGTGACTTTGTGCAGATGAACAAATTCTATGATTTGTATAACAACTTCAAGAAAGATCATATCGATATCTCTATTGTGAGATACATTTAGCCAATAATCTAAAACTGGTGGACTTAACACAATATTATTAAATATTTATGATATTGTACACAAAATATAACGAGGGCTTAGTATAAGATTTTATTAGCGAATCTATTTTTTAATATCAATGCATATAACTCAATTTTTTTTAATTCAACCAAGTTTGGTTACATTTTATCTATGTTTCATTTCTTTAAGCATTTATTTAAAAAAAACTTTTCTATTTGGAAATTGTACATGATCTACTACATTATTGAATTGAAAATTTAAGAAATCTTACACAATCAAAACCTAAGAAATTGATGCAATCATCACCTTCTCATATAATATAATGAAATTTAAAATAATTACAGGATGAGATTTTCTTATATTTTTTAATATACTAAAATATAATGATTTATTATGTTTCTATTCATTTGGTAATGAATTTAAACTTTGTTAGTACAATACTGCTTGCATATACTCTATAATAAACATGTTCTTATTTTATTCTAATTGTGTTATTTTTTTAAGAATGTGACCTATGGTCATTCAACCAATTCTTCTATGGGGGATCTGTTGATTGTAAATTCTTTAGTTGAAATGTTAAAAATTCAACAAGGGCAACAAATAATTGTGATGGTACATGAGGTAACTTGAAGATTATCTTTTGTTTAAGTTCAATTAATTTATGTTACCTATTAAAAAATGTTAATTTATCTATGTGTAATGTAGGCCATTTCTAAAGTCATCCTAACCCCTATCACATCCACCTGTACATCTAGTATTATGCTTGCGGTAAAGTTTGATCATTGTTATTATACATTTAATAACCTTATTTAACTGTATCTATTTTTTAATATTAATGTATTTTTACATAAAATTTATTAACTTAACTAAGCATGCATTTTGTTGTCATGCAGAATCTTAGTACGCCCTCCAATGCAATTGGAGTTATATAAAAGGTAAGACTCAATCATATGTTTGTGTGATATTGATTATGTTATTTTTTCTTACTATACCATTATTTATTTATACTTGTAGAGTATTTTAAGGGAAAATCCAATGGGAATGCAATCCACTAGTTTAGAGGCTCCTATTAAGCCCTCTACATCTAGAACAATAACACCAATCACAAGAGTGACATGAAGTATAAAAATCCATAGTGTTCCCTCAACATAAATCACTAATGTTCCTAGTAACCTCATCCAAATGGAAATGCATGCCCCTACTAGGATTACAATAAGTGTGAGTTCAATTAGAATCCATCCACCAATAGTATAACAAGTTTCTTTGAGGAGTAATATGTATTGGAAATAAAGAATGTTAAGGCTCCTACCAGATTCTCCTGAAAAATGTTCATATTAGATAAGAAATGAATATAAAAATTTAGTTACGAGAAAGGGTAATATTTGAGGTTACAAGCCCGACCTTAGAGGAAGAGGTAAAATATTGATCTTGTCCAGTTTATATATTTTGGCAGTAGTATAGATTTAACTTTTATAATGTTTAATTTTAAGAATTTAAATTTATTTTGTTGAATATCATGGTGTTGACATTACAAAAATATTTTTCATTAGTGACATGCACTTAATTAGATTGTAAGTATCTACCAAGCATATTGTACAATTAATGGTGTTAACCAAGCATTATAATTTCTATTGAGTCCCTTGGAGTGTTTTAGTTTACATCAAGCATCTTAGCATAAATCAAGCTCTATAGTAGCTACCAAGTTCCCAGTTAAATTAGTGAGAATCTAGTGTTTACCAAGCCACTCAGTGTTAACCAAGTGATTCAGTTTATATGCCAAGTTTCACAATATTCACCGAGTCACTAGTGCATACCAAGTTCAAGACTACTTGGAAATGATCAATATAGACCAAGCTTCTATGTCTACCAAGTGCATGATGATGCCAAGCATTGATAGTGGGTATCGAGTATCAAAACCTCACCAAGTCAGTCTTTAGAACCTGAGTTCCTACAGTATGGGCCAACTTTGTACATTTTGTGTAAACTTTTATTTTGGCTAACTTTATAATTTGATTAATTGGATTGGTATATATGTAATGTATTGTATCCCATCCAAAGTGTGTAATAGAGTATCAAAGTAATGTAATAAACAAAAGAGAGTAGAAGAGTGAAGTACAAGGCCATAAATAGTATAAGGAGTAGCAAAGATTCATCTATCATAGAAAGGTGATTTTACACTCAAAGGTATCTCATTCAAAAAACCTAGTTACTGGTCAAAGATCAAGTTGTTGTTTCATCCTAACATGTGGATTAGTTAAACCCTTTAACAAGGTAGACCTAATAGTCTTATGTAATTCTCTTTATTGAGTGCATACTTCATTGTGTGTTTGCAAATCCTTGGACCTAGCAGTCCTTATTGCTCCTAATGGGGAAGATCATCAAAAGTGATCATTGTAAGCCTTAATAGGCCAACTTTATATTGCAGTACTCCTTAATAAGCTTATGGGTGTCATCTCCACTCCAGCTTTACTTTCTATTTGGAAGGTTTTTGGGTCACCAAATTGTGTGTCAAAAGTGTTATGTATGCTTTCATGTTTTAAGTTTCTCATGCATGCAACTAGATCATAATACATATAAAGGATTAATAGCTAATAAGGATTAAATTTTACAAGTTACTGATTCACCCCTTCCCTCTCAGTAACTTAGCCTATCATAATATTTCTAACAATTGGTATCAAATTTTTGTGGTTCTCAAAGAAAAGTTTAACAACTTGAGCAAAGATCAAAGGCTATGAAAATATTCAAATTTGACAAGGCTATTGATAATAAGAAGCTAGATTTGGAAATGGCTATTGCACAACTCAAGAAAGAAAAGGAGAAACTCTCTCAATCCCTAAAAAGAAGAAAAGATCTTACAATCCAAATGAATGACAATCTCTACACTAAAGAAAGAATTGAAGACCTCCATTCAGCAAGCAGCCCTGATGAAGTCAATGAAGCAATCAAATAACTATTAGAAAAGAATGGTTCACTTCAAGAAGTAGTAAGAAAACTAAGAAGAGAACAAGAAATTGAGTCAATAAGATTATGTGAAGTTATGGAAAAGAAAAAGAAGATAAAGGAAGAAATAGAAGGAAAGAATAATGAGATTCAACATTTATCCCTTTAGCAAGCTAACTTCATTAATCATCTCACCAATGCAAATGAAGAAATCATGAATCTAAGATTAGAGAATGAAAGGTTGTAGAATGATCTAAACACTAAAAGGAAAACTAATGAAAGGATGATGAAATCTCAAGTAGACATAAATTAGTTGAATGGGTGAAGTCATTATAGACACAAAGGAAAAGTAGGAACTAGATATACAAAATAAGGTGAATCATCCAAGCAAGGAGCTCAAAAGAATCAAAAACTTACTTGCAATCACTGTAGTAAGATAGATCATACACCAAATTTTTTTTGGAGCAATGGGAAAGCAAAATCAAATGGAAAGTTCTACAATTACAATCAGAATAGTCATAGGGCTAATGAATGCAAAGAGAAACTTAACTTTGAAGGAAAATGTCACAAATGTAAGAAGCATGGGCATAAGTCATTAGAATGAAAAACTAAGATACTAAACCCAATAGATCAAATTGTGAAAGCTACATATGGTTGGGACTATAACACTTGGTGCAAATGTCATTACTGTGGAGAATTTGGACACATTGGGATGAATTGTATAAAACATCACATAAGGAAAAGAGATACTACCAATAGATGTTTCATTTGTACAAAACTTGGTCATCTTGCCAAGAACTGTATGAATACTGAAAGAATTGAATATGAAAAGAAGGAAAAAGTTGATAACATCAAAAAGTAGATGAGATAGTGATGGGTTCCAAAATCTTCTGAGAATGAAAGTCTAAGCTATGATGAACAAGTCACTCAAGAATTGGATGACTCCATCTTTTCCACTTGATTTATCAAAGGAGAGTTGGAACTAGGATACTAAAGAAGACATCTAATATTAGTTCCAGTTAGTAGAATGAAAAATCTAAATTAGTAGTCAAGATGCAAAGGGATCACCAAGTAAAAGATGGTAGACACTCCTGAGTTACTGTCTTACTGAGTGAGGTCAAGTTGTAGACCCTACTAAGTAAGGTCGAGAGTAACTAAAGTTCTACGTGGTTACCAATTCATGAAAGACTCTATTGAGAATTCAATGCAAGTGAATTAGATAAAAAAATATTATTTGAGTGAACAATAGTACCAAGAATTCATGGAAAATTTTGATAAAAACAATAAAATCAAAGTCATTTTTCACCATGAATTCTTGAGAGCTATTTGTGTAGAGCAATCTTTCAAGCATTCAAACAATTTGAATGAATTGTTTTTGAAAGTTTTCAAACCCTACTAAGAGAAGATGGAATCTACCATTAGCAAGTCAAAGAAAGGTTTAGACATGTTGGTTCAAGGCTTGGAATGGAAGGCACCAAATTTCAAGCTAACTTTTGCTACTACGAAAACCATAGATTTGAGTGGAGCCCTATAACAGATTCCACCAAAGGTACTATTAATCAATGATATCCATTTGCATTTTAAGTGTGCTATTCAAGAAATTAATACATTAAAAATGGATGAAACCCTTGAAAAATTATGTGTCAATGGTATGTTAAAACTAAAACATCAACATCTCAAAGCAAAAGGTTTAACCCATATTTGGCATATTCCATGAGATTTTCAAATAAAATATATAAGATATATCCTCAGCCATGTGCACAATAGTCAGTTATGGTTGGAACAGCCCACTTTGATAACCAAGAAGATGATCCACAAGATCACTGGTCTTCCCATGTTGACAAAAGAAAAAATGACAAAACCCCTAAGTCGGGTTGAATTGGAAAAGAAAACTCTTGTTCAGTGAGATGGAATGGGAATGAAAATTAGTAGTATGATTGATATGGAACCTAAGTTTGGCATTCATATCATTTCTCACAAAATATACAACTCGAGCAGATTAAACAATCTATCTTGTGAAGTAGTGGACTTAACATACAAGGTGGTCAAGAATAACCTATCACTTGACCTTTCTAAGTTGATATTGAACCATTTCAACAAAAAAATGGAAAGCATCAAAACTTCCACTAAAAAATCCCTATAAGTTCATTTCACTCTTGACTTGTTTATTCTTCTATGTTCAAAAGTTCTTCCCATCAAAAGGTACAGTAGTTTGGAGAAAGGATGTACTTATTCTTTATCAGATTAATGAATATATTTCTAAAATGGGAGAGAACTATGCAAGTATCATGGACAACTACTTTGATGGATTCAAAGAAAAGATGAACAACAAGTTCAAGATTCCAAAAAATTTGGTTTTTTATTATAAAGATGATATCTATTTCATGGTTAATAGTCTCAAATTATACATTCAGGAAGTCAGGCCAAGAATAGTATGGGTAAAACCTCTTGAATATGAGGTAAACATTGGTAAAACCAAAGACATAATTGAGGCATTTATCAATGAGCCTATTGGTCCTAACGCTATATAATTTGGCACTTATGATGAGGCAAAGGCCAGAATAAAACTAGAGATCAAACTCCCTCAAGTAGTCAACAAGGGAAAGAAGAGAATTGCCAAGCTAAAAACCAACACCCCTCTTCTATTAACTAAAGGCAAATGAGAAGATGAAGAAGTAGAAGATGAAGAGAAATTAGAGGATGAAGAACCATTGAAGAAGAAAGGCAAGGTAATCATTACCAAGCCTACCAAAACATCTATTATTGTGTTCACTAGAAGATCATCCAGGAAGAAAGTAGACAAAGAAGGAGGAGATATAATCTTCAAGAAGACTCCACCCACCTTCCAAGAAAGGTTGAAGGAATTAGAATGAGGGGCATAAAAAAATTCAAAGTATTGAAATATGAAACTAGGAGTAAAGAGGAGTAGAAGAAAATAGAAGACTTGGTAATATCTAAGATGGGTAAGTGGAAGCACTCACTAGACCAACTTGCACTTCAAATTCCTAATGTTTTGATGGAGAAAATAATGCCAAGATGGGAGAATGACATAAAAATAGCAAGAGACATATATAAGAAAACCATGACTCAACTCATGTCGAGTTTAAATGACAAGGAAGTAAAGTAATCTCTAAAGAAACATGAAGAAAATCTTGCCTTGAGATTCAACACTTGTCTTGTATTGTTAAATAACATTGAACATGTAGTGTCGAATGCTACAAACACTTGGAAGAATGTTTATCTTCTTCACAAGCTGAGTGATTTTGTAGTTAGTGTCAGTGACAAGGATGAGGATGACAATGAACAAGAGAAAGATGAAGAAATTGATGCTAAAGAAGTCACTCATTTCGACAATATTGATGATGAAGAGAATAGGGATAGGAAGCTACTGAGGTAGACTTACAAGATACTGAGGAGATCGACCCAGTGAAAATTGTTGAAGTGGCCATAGCCTTACTTCCTCATTCTCCAAGAAAAGTTATGAAAACATCTATCTTGGAGAAAGCTTCAGTAGGATTGATTGTGGCAAACACAACTATCACAAGAACTCAATTAATCTTTTCCCTTGTCCAGCTCAGCACCACATTGACTTAAGTGTTAATCACTTCATCTACTAAGTTGAAAGGACTTCCTTCTACGTCAATTTTGGTAACTTTAGATATTTCTACTATTTCTACTTTGGAAATAAGTATTATATCTACTTTCTTGGCAAGCCCTACCATTTCTATAGTTTTTTCTATTCCTAGCATGCAATTAATAAGTGCAAAGATAGTTGAGGCCAAGCCTCAGCCAAGCACAAGATTTTTAGATAAGGGAAAAGAGAAGAAAGAAGACATGGATCTTGATGAGGAGATTATTATTCCTAATTGGAATATCTCCAATCTCAATCCTGATCATATGCAAACATTCAAAGAGCTTGTTCAGAAGAAAGCCAAGTAGTAGAGGCTGAGAGAGGAAAGGAATAAGGAATTCTAAATAATAAAAGATGCCAAGAATATCATTGTAGAGGATATAAACATAGAGGTTGATACTTATCAACCAATTTTTAATCAATTAGTAGAGGCAATCCAAAGGTACAATGAGGATCTAAATGGACAAGAGAAATTGTTGTAGAGAGCTGAAAAAAAATTTGAGAATAAATTTTTGAAACTTATTGTTCAAAACATTTCCATCCATCAAGTAGAATTATCTACTATTCTAGGCTCACTTGAGACCTCTTGCAACAATGTATCTTTACTATTTGGTAAACTTTGTGATACATCAATTTTCAATAAGGAAAGAAAAGATAAATTGTTAAAAATTGATGAGGATCTTTAGGCAAGTGCACAATAGTTGCAACTTGACCCAAGTTCAAGCTCTACCCACTTCAACAAGATTAGATTTCTAATTGATAAGTAGTCAAAATTGCTAAGAGAAGAGGCAAGAATAAGAGCTACCTTGATAGATATTCAGTACTTGATTCTCCCAAACATGGATCCATTGTAGAAACACATTGCACATACAAAAATGCTCATCAATGACAATAACTTCTCCATTGCAAACCATATGATTGAGCTATCAATAGAAGTGCAGATTGCATTACACATATGCAAAGTGTTGCAAGAGAATTAGGACAAGAAATTGGCACTTATCTTGAAGGTACATTCATATTTTTTGTCATATTTTGGCATTACTATATAGTATATATAGTATAAATCGTTAGCATTAATGTAAAAAATGAGAAGAAGATTGGAGAAGATTGAACATTAAAGATGCATATTTTATAAAGGGGGAGAAGATTGAAGACTGTAGATAAGATGTATATATCCAATATGAAAAGATGTAAAGTATATTATATATTATGTATGGAGTATTACCATGTTATTCATGTGCAAAAATACATCTCTTACAAAATCAATTTTGAAAAATCTCAAAAATAGTATACTCTATTGAGTTGGAGTAATAAGGTGATGGATAAAGGTCTTGATGAACTTTTTGAATTTAGTTTTGACTGATAAGTGTTTTTTGTCATTAATGCCAAATGGAGAGAATTTTGACATTACAGTCATGTTTGTTATTAGTGACACACAACTATTCAGATTGTAAGCATCTACGAAGCATATTGTATAGGTAATACAATTAACCAAGCAACACAGTTGCTACCAAGTCCCTTGGACAGTTTTAATTTGCACTAAGAATCTCAATGTAAACTGAGCTCTACAATTGCTACTAAGTTCCCAGTTACAATAGTGAGAATCTAGTGTTGACCAAGTCACTTAGTGTTAACTAGGTGATTCAGTTTATATGTCAAGTTTCATAGAATTCACTATGTCACCAATGCAGACCAAGTTCAAGACTGATTTGAAGTGATTAGTATGGATCAAGCTTCTATGTCTACTGAGTGCATGATGATGTCAAGCATTGATTGTGGATGCCAAGTATCAAAATCTCACCAAGTTAGTCTTCATAACCCAAATTCCTATAGTATGGGCTGACTTTATGCATTTTGTGTAAACTTGTATTTTGGTTGACTTTGTAATTTGATTAATTAGATTGGTATATGTGTAATGTATTGTATCACATCCAAAGTGTATGATAGAGTATCAAAGAAATGTAATAAATAGAAGAGAGTAGAAGAGAAAAGTATAGGCCATAAGTAATATAAGGAGTAGTAAAGATTTATCTATCATAGCAAGGTGATTTTACACTCAAAGGTATCTCATTCAGCAAACCAAATTGCAGATCAAAGATTAAGTTGTTGTTTCATCCTAACAAGTGGATCAGTCAAATATTTTAATAAGGTATACCTAACAATCTTATGTAAATCTCTTTATTGACTACATACTTCATTGCATGTTTGTAAATCCTTTAGCAAGGTGGACTTAGTAGTCCTTGTTGCTCCTAACTAGGAAGATCATCAAAAGTGATCATTGTAATCCTTAACAAGCCAACTTTATACTATAGTACTAAAGCTTGTGGGTATCATCCCCATCCCAATTTTACATTCTATTTGGAAGGTTTATGGGTCACCAAATTGTGTGTCAAAAGTGTTATATATGCTTTCATGTTTATAGTTTCTCATCCATGCAACTAGATTAGAATACATATAAAGGATTAATGACTAATAAGGATTAAATTTACAAGTTACTGATTCACCCCTCTCCTCTCAGTAACTTAGCCTATCATAATATTTCCAACATATGGATCTTAAATTTTTTAATGTAATCATTACTATATATTATTTATTGTTTCAAGATGATACTCATTTTTTTCATTTCACATTAGATATCACTATCATTAATTATCTATATATACAAGTTACATTATTCGTGAACATTCCATTCATTTATGTTATACAAAAGTTTTGACATTGTACAATATTTGGTTTGAAAATATGTTCTTTGATGGACTATTTTTGAATAAAAGTTATATGCTATTCCCTGTCCTAGTCTTCATGATGATGACTATTACAAAAATCATTAAAATCAACATTTTTTATTTCTCTATTATCTTTATGAAAACTCTACATAGAACATTAATCTTTACATATTTTATGTCCATGCTTGGTCTCTAATTTTTGATGAGGTTGAACATCACATTTTGTGCTTCATAGCTTAATTTTTTCACCCCAAATAATATCATGCTTATCTTTCTTCAATGGATTTCTAAAGTTGAATCTTTGAGAGCCCTATTATACACCAAAACAACAACTTGTTTACAATAAAAAAACATAGTAATAAAAAATACTACAACACTAAATTTAGCAGCAGAAAATTCAACATCATTGAATTCAGCAATCTCTACTACACAAAAAAAAACAATGAGTACTATCATTATCATAAGTTATACTTTTATGATTGATAACAATATTGACTTTGTCAACACTATCTTTAACTTAATTTCTCATTTATGAATTGTGTTGTTACTCATGCATTTTATTTCATAACAGTTCTATTTTTGGTCAGGGTTTAATGATTTCACAATTTTATTATAAATACGAAGGCAAATGAAAAAATTACTAATGTTTATGTAAGGGTATTTACATCAACCCCCAAGATAATGAAACTATCATTAGTAACTATAAAAGGATTGATAGAAATAACAATCTTTTCACATCAAAAGGAAATATATTGAAGGATGAAATAATTTTAAAGTTTTTCCACTTTATTTATCATCGTGCAAAATAGTTCTATGGAAATACCATCCAAATGGATAGGAGGAAGCAAAAAATTGTTAAAAATACAGAGTAGTTTAAATATGTTGTAACAATATTTGGTGATCCTAGCTTTAATAAATATATTATTCTAAATATTACACATAAGTATATACATTCCAAACAAGATAAAAAAGGGGATAAAATTGACAAAAGGCTTGAAGCATCCACATCCATCTTAGATTACACATCAAGCAATGTGGGATGAACTTTTATAACATGCCAAGTTTAAGAGAAAGATACATAACAATCCAAACTATAGACCATCCACACGAGGAGGTAAAAGAAACTTGCAAGATACAAGGAATGTAACCCAAGCTCGGGTGTCAAAAATTGCATCTCATAAATTAGAATGTAGTGGATATAATAGCAGTTGTGGTTATATGATAAGTGGGTATTTTCATCTAATCATATTTGTTATGTGGAAAAATAATGTTGGAAATTAATTGTATCATATGGATACTATATCTTATAAATTTAATTATCTTTGTTAATACAAGTTCACCAATTTGAGAAGCAAGGTTCAAAAGAGGACTTAAAGTATGATTTGCTCCATGGTTCCCAAGGGCTTCGATAACATATGATAGATTTGTTACTAAAATTTTGCACATGTGTAAAATTTAAGTATTAATATAAGGAAAGTACATAAATGCCATTCATTTCACAAAAAATAGAAATGTTCTTTTATTATTCATTTTCAAATATACATGGATATTTAAAAAGTGAAATGAATTGAAATGCTGAAAGGGAAAAGATCTCACACAAGCCGTGAGTATAGCTTACTATAGCTAACATTCTTTCATAAAGTTATACATAAATAGATAAATATGTTTGAAAGAAAGAAGAAATGAGGATAGAGATAACCAGCCATTTCCTTTTGCTTTGACTAGTTATGAATTCCCTGGCATTCCTCATGTAGCTCCAAGCTCTAAAATCTTCAACAACTACAAAAAAATGAAAGAGAGATGATATTAGATCATAAAGGATCTAAGAAATGACTGGATGTCTCTACAACTACACATATTCTATCTATTGATGCATTTCGTTACAAAAGAAAGTAAGCTATATTAAATACTACAATGTTGAAAGATATTTTGCAGTAAGCTTTTCAAGAAATAAAAGTTATTTTTGAGTGTCACAAGCTCGTACTCAAACCTCATAAATAATATATTATAGGATACAAAAGATTACAGAAAAGAAATAATGATTGATAACATTAAAATATATAACTTACTGTAGAAAACATTGAAGATAACTAACAGGAAATACCTCATGCAATACCATTTCAAGAAGAGAGTGAGTTGTTTTAAAAATAGAGCACTAAGGAAAAAGATAACATTATATTATAATGTAAAAATTTGAAGCTTAAGTATTTTTTATGGATGTTGTAACAATACAGGAAATAATAGTACTAGTTATAAGATCTTGCATAGTGGGCAGTAGCCAACAAGCAGATGGTTGACATGTTCCAATGCGTGTGAGTGCAAAGTGATCTAAGATAGCATGCCAAAGTTTCAAAATTCTCTTGTGTTCAATGAGATATTGAGGAATTCTGATGTGAATGAGATTATAAAGAAGACCCATAGATATATAACAATAAGTGATACTCATGCTAGAGCTCTCTCTTACTATTTTGTTGAATCTGAAAGAAATCCAACCAAAGATCTAGTTCTTCTGTGGCTTATTGGTGGTCCTGGATACTCAAGTTTCACTGGATTTGTCTATAAGATTGACCCAATGTATTTTAATCTCAATTACACTAGCGGTTTGCCCAAACATTTTGACAGTCCACACTCTTGGACTAAGTTGTGCAACATTATTTTCCTTGATTCTCTAGTTGGGACTAGCTCTTCCTACTCCAATATAATTGAAGACTACATTTTTGGAGAATTTAAGATTGTCTCAGATGTGTACATTTTTCTTACTAAGTTATTTGAGGCATATCTTGAGTTTCTATCTAATCCACTATACATTGAAGGGGATTCTTATTTGGGTTTTATTGTCCCATTATTGACACAAAAAATAGTAGATGGTATCAAAGTTGATGTGAAACTAGTCCTAAATATTAAGGGCTATTTGGTCAGTAATGGGTAAATAGATAGAATATTCGATTGGGAACAAGTGCCCTTTGCACATGGAATGGCTCTCATATTAGATGAAACATATGAGACAACAAAGGAAGCTTGCAAGGTTTGGAGTACTAGGCTTTTGAAATTCTTGTTTTGGTTTCGGGGCTCTTATCCAATTCTGAGATGAATACCTCATTAGTTTCTATATGTGTGAATATGGAAGCCCTTGCTTATATGATTACGATTGGCTTTAGTGCTTCTGTTAGCACTCAAATATCAAATGAACTTGGTGTTGGGAATGCAACTATGCTAGCTTGTGCAATTACACTTCTATTACTATTTGATCATAATATTTGGGTAGCTAGTTTTAGTGACAGTTATATAATTTAGGAAAAAATTACAGAAATGGCACCACTACTTGCAACTTCAATATTTTTGATGTAGTCCAAGGAATTCTCTCAGGTGCAGCAAGAGGATGTGGCTAGCAGCATCTAGAAGCACGAAACAACTTGCTAGGATTTTATATCATTGACATGCTAATAGCCATATTGCTAATTTTTTGGTGAAGCTATAGGTAAAGGGTTTGTGGATAGGGTTAATTTGTGGCATCTCAAGTCATACTTGCATCCTATTATTCATCTCATTTTTCCTGACCAATTGGACAAAGATGGTACAAGATGCTTAAGAATGAGTGCTAAATAGAGAGGGAAAACAAGAGTTGTCAACAAAAATCAACCCATTGATGATGTTTTTTTATCATATATAAAGCATCTTATTGCTTCCTAACCAATGCCCTTCAAACACTTTATATTAGCTAGAGGAAAAGAGGATACCAAATTTTGTTATACTAGCAAGGGTAGATGCTAGTTTTAGTGATTGGCCAAAAGGTTATATATTGATATTTCAAAACCATATCACAACTTTTACTGGAAAAAGAAAGGAAAAAGAAACTTCCAGCTAATATCCTCATGATCGATTAATCAAACTTCCAGTAATAATTTATACACACAACATGGAAGCTCCAACAAAAGAATTCAATGTCGCCATCACATATAGAGTAGTTACAGCAAACAAAAAACAACAAAAAACTGTATGAGGGAATTTTAAAATTGAAAATATATGCCATGCACGTCCAAAAAATTCCTTCCAGGTATCTAAGAATGTAATGGCAGCTAGGAATAGCAAAGGAATGTGAGAAACCTTTGAAGAACAACAATATATCTTCATGGTAGTGAAGAGAAGTAAATTGTCACAAAATTTTTTCCATTAATGAAGTGATTTCACAAATATATTTACATACCTTTCACATGGTAGCATTAAAAACTAGTGAACCCAAATCCAATTCAATCAACCTTTGAAGACTAGAAAATAATCACTCATGGTGGCCATTATCACAAAATAGTAGGCTCAACAATGGTGGCCATCAAAAACCAATGAAACCCTCGACTTCTAGAATGCTAAAGAAAAGAAGAAATGCAAAATGATTTTTTTTTAGGGTACTCAAAATGTTATTGTTCCCTATTTCATTTTTTATAATTTTTAAAATCCGCTTGGTGGGATTTTTAATCTCTTTTCATGTATATATATATATATATATATATATATATATATATATATATATATATATATATATATATATATATATATATATATATATTCAAATATTAATATTTGTAAAGAGGTTTTTTGTTATTTCTTTTGCATAATTTTTTTATTTGTAAAGAGAACAATATTAAAATGATAATATTATAAGTCATTTAATATATTTTTTCTATTTTAAATGAAAAAGATAGGTGGGCCTCATATTCATGTCATGATCTTTAAAGGTCAATTTGAAAACATTATGATCTTTTCTTGGAGAGAATATAGAGCTATTGGGGTCGAATTTGATTTCACCTTGGTAGTTTAAGTGTCTTTATTGACTGTTAGAGCATTTCTAGAGATATTTTGAGTGAGTCATGAGGTTCTTTATGACTTGGTGGAACTTTTTTAGTGGAGAATCATCATTTTGGAAGTTTCTAAGTCCTCTTTTTGGGGCTATCATTTTGCATTCGACCCAAAGGTTGGGTTTTGTACTTAATGAGTTTTACAACTCATTTTTTAGAGAGTTCTAATTTAATGAGAGAGTTTTGTGACTGCTTTTTTGAGTCCTAAACTTTGTTTCAAAATATGTAATCTATTTTTTGGAGATACAATACAAGTGACAGTAGTGTGATTAAGCTATTTCATGTTCACTATTAAGCCTTCTTTCTTTCTGAAATTTTTGTTTGTGTATTTGAGTGATTTGATAGAATAACTTGAGAATTATCATTACTCCTTGTCATTCTATCTCATTCCAGCACCTATTTGTAGGAAACTAAGTTTATTTGTAGGTTATAATATGTGTATTTAAAAATGAAATTGACTAAAGTGGGGTGTCAATGTTCATCCTTTTATTGTTTCATTCTTAAAACCTTATTATAAATTATTTCTGCAAATCTTTATAGAAAGATGTGCTTTGCTTGCATTTTCAAATAGCTGTGTAATCCTCTCCATCAAGTGTATTTGAGTTGCCATATTCACTTTTGGTGTATCACCTCTTTCTTAATTTAGCCTATAGGTCTTAGGTTTACTTTCAACAATTTCTGTCCTTTTCCCTGCAAGTTTAAATTAAGTATCTTAGCGATTTCACTAAAATATCAAATAGGAGCCAGCCTAGAAGCCGGAGGTCTCATTTCATTTGCACATCCCATATAGTGAAATGATCCCCATGTTAAGTCAAGATTGCTAAACTCTTTTAGTTTAGTACTTGGTAAAAATTCTAAATGTTAACAATTTTGGCATGCCCGGTGGGACATGAAGGTCATAATTCTCATAATTCTTATTGGTTTTGATATCCATCCAGCAAGTTGTAGACCTTTGAGAGGTCATTATTTTGCATATCTGGTGACTCAGAGATCATATTTACTGGTTCTAAGTAGATTTAGAACTTCAAAATGGATTACCATCCTCCATTTCAAGAAATGCATCCTCCATTCTCTAAATTTCAATCATCTCAGAATGGTTGTATTGTTGGTTTCATGACAAAATTAGAAGAACAACATTCATTTTATGCTCACCACCCACCTACCCCTACTGAAGGAATTTGGAAGCATCAACATGCGTACTAGTAGTCTTATGAAAAGATGCATCAACACAAATTTGATATGCAATAGCAATAGCTTGGTTTTCAAGCTCATACCAAACAACAAGAGATGTTGGTTACTCAAGAGCAACATCATAAAGAGATCAAAGAGAAAAGAAAATACTATGAAGAGCTATTGCAAGCACAGAAAAAAACATATACAAACACAAGCAAAGGAGACATTTGAAGTCAGATGGAAGCAGTATGAAGAGGTCATTATATGACAGCAACAAGGTCAAGCAACCCTTACAAGCAATCTCACAATATTGCAGAAAGTTTATGAGGAGGAAATGATAAAAGTTACTATTGTTGTAGCTACAAAAGAAGAAGATTGTCAAAGAACATTAAGAATTCATGAAGAATTTCATGATAAAAAGCTAGAGGAGTATAGTGAGAAAATGGAACTCCTAATGAATGAATTCATGAAGAACAAGAAGGCTCAAACTCATCATAAAGAAGTGCTTTCTTAGCAAATTCGAGAGAAGGAGGAACAAATGAGCTCGCTGCTTGTACAAGTACAAGAGCTAGAGGCTCAATTAACAGTCCATTTTCCTGTTCATCCTATGAGTGAAGAAGTTCTTGATCCTATAATTCTAGGTTTTAGGGTAGAAACTTCTTCTCAAACCCTAATTCAATTTTTGAAGCCAAGGATTACATCTTTCAAGGCTCATAGTTCAACTAATCCAATACAGCATCCCCTAGAAGAACCCTTGAGTGATCATAGATAGTCTAGTCATCTTGTTGGTTCCCCTATTGAATCATGTCGAGAACCTATTAGTAATCAACAAGTTCAGAAAACATGTCAGTTTTCATGGACCGGGTATCTGGTTATGAAATGCCAAATCTTGTCAAGGATACCCCATGTGAGCTAATCCAAAGTCAAGAGATTGAAAATGTGGTCAATACAACTCATTCAGAACTACAAAATGAAGAAGTGACTATGGAAGCCCTATTGGGACAGCAATTTTTTGAACAACAAGTTTTTGAATGGGATGATGAAGAAACTCTATTAGTTGTAGGAAAAGACATGGGTAAAGAAGAAAACATTATTTGTTTCTCTAATGAGTTACCCTTATTTGTGGAGCAAGAGGAGAATATTGTTGTTCAAAGTATATCTATCCAAAATTTGCAACAGGAGGAAATAAATGATGATGTTATACTTGATAAAGTATCCACTCAACATATGGAAGATGACAAGATTCTAGGACAGGAGTGTTTTGATAGCATTATCAAAGGTTTTTGTGAAAATCTTGGTGTTCAAATTTTAGATGGTAAGCCTCTAACTCAAGAGGAGAAGATGAAATGACAACCAATTATGTAGGGGATTCATGATGAACTACAACAAGAAGCTATTAGGTTAAGTGCAAATTTTTTCATCTCCAAAGGTTGTCCCATTAAGCACTTAGTAAGAATGGACAACATCCAAGAAAAACTAGTCATGTTGGTGTCCAAACATGAATATTTGAATGAAGCTGAAGGTGAAGGTCAACTCACTTATCTACCCCTGGAAAATGGAAAGAAGAATCTATTGGTGGAGGTGAGTTAATTTATTCATGTCTTGGTAGTGCATCAATTCTTTACACAACTGTATGTACTTCTTCTCTAATTAGCTATCCTTACAAATGTAAAGTGGTGTATCCTAAGGAGAACAAGAAGCTATTTTTCACAATCTATAAATGGATTTGTTTGATCAACTACTATGCTAGTTAGACTAGGGTAGGTTAGGTGTTTTTTTTTTTCCTAAGTGTTTTCCAAGCAGGTGTTAGTTTTTTCTTTCTATTCTATTTTAATTTCCTATTTTGTCTAGTAGTCTAGGTTAGTCAAGTTGCTGGTTTATATTGTTAAGCAGTCATTTTTGCTGATTTCATTCATGCATGCATAAATGTATGTGATTGAACACATACTTATATCCAGTACAAACATACATATGCACATATATATCAATGCAACTAAATGTCTAGCTACCAACCATACATATATGCATATCCATGCATCCACTACATACATGCATCCATTCAAGCCCGTATATTCATCCATATATAAAAAAAATGCTCAACTATGACAATGTTGACTCCTAAAGTTGATATTTGAGTTCTGACCCAAGATACCCATCAATCTAATAAGAGTCTTGAGTCTTACTAAACTCATGTGCATGCATCCAAAACTGAACCAGCAACTTTAGAAGTCACTTTGTGTCAGGCCTAGCTATTAGCAATGCATAATTCAGACTCCATGCCCAGTGAATAAGAGCAAACTGGTCAAGTGTCAAGCAAGAAAACAAACAACAAAGGTCACCAAAAAATGTTACTATAATTTTGCACATGTGTAAAATTTAAGTACTCATATAAGGAAAATACATAAATGCCATTCATTTCATAATAAATGGAAATGTCATTGTATTATTCATTTTCAAATATACACTGATATTTACAAAAAGTGAAATGAATTAAAATGCTAAAAGGGAAAAGATCTCACTCAAGTCATGAGTATAGCTTACTATAGCTAACATTCTTTCATAAAGTTATACATAAATAGATAAATATGTTTGAAAGAAAGAAGAAATGAGGATAGAGATAACCAATCATTGCTTTTTGCTTTGACTAGTTATGAATCCCATAGCATTCCTCATCTAGTTCCAAGCTTTGAATTCTTAAAAAACTACAAAAAAATGAAAGAGAGATGATATTAGATCTCGAAGGATCTAAGAAATGACTGGATGTCTCTACAACTACACATATTCTATCTATTGATGCATTTCATTACAAAAGAAAGTGAGCTATATTAAATACTATAATGTTGAAAGATATTTTGCAGTAAGCTTATGAAGAAATAAAAGTTATTTGTGAGTGTCATGAGCCCATGCTTGAACCTCATAAATAATATGTTATAGGATACAAAATATTGCAGCAAAGAAATAACGATTGATAGCATTGAAATATATAACTTACTACAAAAAAGAATGGAAGATAACTAATAGGAAATACCTCATGCAATACCATTTCAAGAAGAGATGAGTTGTTTTAAAAATAGAGCACTAAGAGAAAAGACAACATTATATTATAATGTAAAAATTTGAAGCTTAAGCCTATTTATGGATGTTGTAATAGTATAGACAATAATAGTGCCAATTACAAGATCTTACATAGTGGGCAGCAGTCAACAAGAAGATGGTTGACATGTTCCAATGTGTGTGGGTGTGAAGTGATCTAAGATAGCATGCCAAAGTTTTAAAAGTCTCTTATGTTGGATGAGATATTGAGGAATTATGATGTGAATGAGATTATAAAGAAGACCCATGGACATATAACAATAAGTGATACTCATGGTAGAGGTCTCTCTTACTATTTTGTTGAATCTAAAAGAAATCCAACCAAAGATCTAGTTCTTTTGTGGCTTCTTGGTGGACCTGGCTACTCAAGTTTCACTGGATTTGTCTTTAATATTGGCCCAATTTATTTTAATCACGTTTACATTGGTGGTTTGTCTAAACTTGTTGATAGTCCATACTCTTGGATTAAGGTGTGCAAAATTATTTTCCTTGATTCTCTAGCTAGGACTAGCTCTTCCTACTCCAATACAACTAAAGACTACATTTTTGGATAATTTAAGATTGTCTGAGATGTGTACATTTTTCTTACTAAGTTATTTGAGGCATATCTTGAGTTTCTATCTAATCCACTATACATTGAAGGAGATTCTTATTTGGGTGTTATTGTCCCAATGTTGACACAGAAAATAGCAAATGTTATCGAAGCTGGTGCGAAACTAGTCCTAAATATTAAGGGCTATTCGATCGGTAATGGGAAAACAGATAGAAAATTCAATTGGGCACAAGTTGCCTTTGCACGTGGAATGGCCCTCATATCAGATGAAACATATGAGACAACAAAGGAAGCTTGCAAGGTTTGGTGTACTGGGCTTTTGAAATTCTTGTTTTGGTTATGGGGCTCTTATCTGATTCTGAGATGAATACCTCATTGGTTTCTATATATCTAAATACAGAAGCCCTTGCTTATATGATTATGGTTGGCTTCAATGCTACTATTAGTAGTCAGGTATCAAATGAACTTGGTGCTGGGAATGAACACAAAGTGAAATCTATAGTTACACTTACCACCAAGTTAGCTGCTATACTAGCTTGTGCAATTAGAGTTCTATTACTATTTGGTCATAATATCTGGGTAGCTTCTTTTAGTGACAGTCAGATAATTTAGGAATAACTTGCAGCAATGGCACCACTACTTGTAGCTTCATTATTTTTCAATGCAGTCCAAGGAATTATCTCAGGTGTAGCAAGAGGACATGGCTAGCAGCATCTAGCAGCATGGACCAACTTGCTAGGATTTTATATCATTGACATGCTAATAGCCATATTGCTTTTTTTTTTGTGAAGCTACAGGAAAAGGGTTTGTGCATAGGGTTAATTTGTGGCATCTCAAGTCAGATTGACATCCTATTATTCATCTCACTTTTCTTGACCAATTGGACTAAGATGGTGCAAGATGCTTAAGAATGAGTGCTAAATGGAGAGGGAAACCAAGAGTTGACAACAACAATCAACCCATAGATGATATTTTTTATCTTCTATAAAGCATCTTATTACTTCCTCGCCAATTCCCTTCAAACACTTTATATTAGCTGGAGGAAAAGAGGATACCAAATTTTGTTATACTAGCGAGGATAGATGCTAGTTTTAGTGATTACCCAAAAGGTTATATGTTGATATTTGAAAACCATATCACAACTTTTATTGGAAAAAGAAAGGAAAAAATAACTTCCAAAAAATATCTTCATGAAAGATTAATTAAACTTCCAACAAGAATTTATACATATAGCATGGAAGTTCCAACAAAAGAATTCAATGTTGCCATCACATATAGAGCAGTTACAGCAAACAAAAAGCAACAAAAACCCATATGAGGGCATTTTAAATCTGAAAGATATATGCTATGCACATCCAAAAAATTCCTTTGAGGCATCTAAGAATGTAATGGCAGCTAGGAACAGAAAAGGAATGTGAGAAACCTTTGAAGACCAGCAATATATCTTCATGGCAGTGAAGAGAAGTAAATTGTAACAAAAATTTTTCCATTAATGAAGTGATTTCATAGATATCTTTACATACCTTTCACATAGAGGCATTAAAAATTGGTGAACCCAAATCCAATTTCATCAACCTTTGAAAACCAACAAATAATCACTCATGGTAGCCATCATCACAAAATAGCAGGCTTGACAATGGTGGCTATCAAAAAACAATGAAACCCTTGACTTCCAAAATGCCAATGAAAAGAAGAAATGCAAAATGAAAGTGTCTTAAGGTACTCAAAATGTTATTGTTCCCTATTTCATTTTTTATAATTTTTGAAATCCGCTTGGTGGGATTTATTTTTTATTGAGTTTTGAAGTCCATGGGGGTGGGGGGGTGTGTTTTTTGTGTGGGATTTTTAATCCTTTTTCATATATTTATATTTGTTTTGTGTTTCCAAATATTAATATTTGTAAAGGGGGTTTTTGTTATTTCTTTTCCATAATTTTTTTGTTTGTAAAGAGAACAATATTAAAATGATATTATAAATCATTTAATATTTATTTTCTATTTTAAATGCAAAAGAAAGGTGGGGCCTTATATTCATCTCATGACCTTTAAAGGTTGCTTGAAAACATTAGGAGCTTTTCTTGGAGAGAATATAAAGCTATTGGGTTCAAATTTGATTTCACCTTGGTAGTTTAAGTGTTTTTATTGACTGTTAGAGAATTTTTAGAGATATTTTGAGTGAGTCATGAGGTTCTTTATGACTTGGTGGACCTTTTTAGGAGAGAATCATCATTTCAGAAGTTTCTAAGTCCTCTTTTTGGGGCTATCATTCTGTATTCGACCCAAAGGTTGGGTTTTGTACTTAATGAGTTTTACAACTCATTTTTTAGAGAGTTCTGATTTTATGAGAGAGTTTTGTGACTATTTTTCTGAGTCCTAAACTTTGTTGCAAAATCTGTAATCTATTTTCTGGAGATACAATACAAGTGACATTAGTGTGATTAGGCTATTTTGTGTTCACTATTAAGCCTTATTTCATTTTGCAAGTTTTGTGTGTGTATTTGAGTGATTTGATAGAATAACTTGAGAATTTTCATTACTCCTTGTCATTCTGTCTCATTCTAGCACCTATTTGTAGGAAAGTAAGTTTATTTGCAAATTATAATATATTTATTTAAAAGTGAAATTGACTAAGGTGAGGTGTCTATGTTCCTCCTATTGTTTCATTCTTAAAACCTTATTATAAATTATTTATGCAAATCTTTACAGAAAGATGTGCTTTTCTTGCATTTTCAAATAGTTGTGTAATCCTCTCCATCAAGTGGATTTGAGTTTCTATAATCACTTTTGGTGTATCACCTCTTTCTTAATTTAGGCTATATGTCTTAGGTTTACTTTTAGTTGTTTCTCTCCTTTTTCCTACAAGTTTAAATTAAGTATTTTAGGGATTTCACTGAAATATCAAATAGGAGCCGGCCTAAAACCTGGAGGTCTCATTTCATTTGCACATCCCATGTAGTGAAATGATTCCCATGTTAAGTAAAGATTGTTGAACTCTTTCAGTTCAGTACTGGGTGTAAATTCTGAAGCTTAATAAGATCAAGGGGAGAAATTAATCACTAGTAATCAACTTGAGATGACTAATTACTATGTCTTATGGCCTCAAGAAATTTAATTTCTTGTATTTTGTTTTGACAAGTTAAATTGTGTTTTGTATAGAAGGCCCAACAACTAAGCTGATAAGTGAAGAATATGCTAGCGATTATGAGGATGAGACACATTCACTTAATCAAGCTTTTGTCATTCCTAAACCTTAGCAGGAAACCATTATTGAAGTACAACAAATGGGTGACAAGAATAATGAGGATAATTTTCAATGCTTTGAGAAATTTGTTCCTACATTTATTGAAGTGCTTTTTAGAAAGAGAGCAAAAAGGTAATGAATAGATAGAAATAGTTTGTAAAATAACATAAAAACATATTAAGTTTTATAAGACTTTGTCTTCTATTTATAAAAATAATGCATGTTTTATTTCTTGATGTACTACATATTTCTCATAGGCATGTAGCAAATTTATTCTGCATGTAAGTCTTCTTTTAGTAGTAGTAGTTTGTGGTGCTTAATTATGAACTTTTAGTTAGTAATATAGTCTATGAACTATATGTAGGTGGCTTGTCTTTTTTTTGTAAGCTACAATATTTACACTATGTACATCATTACCATTTTCATAGTAAAGAAATACAGGATCCTATAGAGGATAATTTAATTCCTTTTTAGGAAATCTTAGGTTAACTTGTTGAGGTTAATACATATTACAAAGATCTAGGTATGATAAGAAATTTTGTTGTCTCATTTTCATTTTTCTTCTTTCAAATTGTTGAGTACTACTTACAAATCTTTAATATATATTCTGGTTTTTCCCCTTTTGAGTGCATGATTATCTTGTTGAATAAATCTAAATTCTAATTAGTTTTGTAGTAGTTTTTTTGCAATTGTTGTTACAGTTATTGAACCTGCTATTGTTGTCAAGTTATGAAAAATTGTTAATGATTGGTATTAATGCTTGCTAATCTGTACATATTTCTTTACTAGTATGTATGTTGGCTACCAAAATATTAAATTAATATTTCAATAAGCATCAATTTTTATTCTCTTAGGATATAAAATGTAAGACCAAAATTTATACATTCATGGTATAGGATATTGATGGAAGTCAAAGTAAATGACATTGGTGCAAACAAAAGGTACATTTTATCTTGTGAAACATTTGTTTTTCTTATAAATTCTCCTTCAACTAGAAACACATTGCAATTATAATTTTTCTTTCTTTAAACAAAGAAACCTCTAGTTGAAACAAAAATAATTGGATCACATTCACTTTAGAGATGATAAATTTCTAGAAGAAGTTTCTTCTCACAACAAGAATTACATAACATCCATGTTTGTTAAAAATTAGATCACAAGCTCTTAAAAAATAGATCACTAGAAACTAGCTTTTTTCAATGGATTTGTTAAGTTGGTTAATCACCCAAAAACCCTTTTATACACCAAACCAAAACCTTGTTTTACATCAGAAAATTTAATAGCAGCAAATTTAACATGAATAAATTTAGCAATTTGTATTACACAGCAACAATAAATAGAACTATCATGATCATACAATCCTTATACACAACAATAAAAAATAGAAGTGTTAGTTATGAAATTGGATGGTTACTTCCTATCTTGCAAGTTTAATAAAAAGTAAAAGAAGTGATAAAAGTTTACCCCGCTCTGTTTTCTTAGGCTTTCCACTATTAGATTTCCTTGCAATATAATTAATTTTTAATATGATTTATCCAAATTATTGTGTTCTTTTTTTTCTTTAGTATCTGTCACCTCTATTCATTGACCAAAAGAAAGCAACTATTTTTTTGAGGACCTTTTAAATATATTTATGTAATTTCTTTGACTGATAATCAACATATATATCATAGAGGGGAGAGAAAATCAAGACATACTAGTTTCTAATGGGGCCTTCACCATGGAAAGATGTTCCTTGTTGATTGCAATGATTGTAGAATTAAGATCTACACTAGTTCCCTGATTCCTCAATGTAGGATTAGTAGATCAATTACATATGAACTCTAAATTTTAATCCCCATCTAAAATATTAATAAGAAGTTTTTCTTCTGAAGGAAATAGAAGCCTTGCTAGAGAAACTGTACAATAAAAAAAAAAGTTACTTAGAATCTCTTAATAATTTAGATATGCTTATTTAATAAATCATCAAAAAAAATTCAGAAATAGATTTTGACAAATAAGTGTGAATGGATATCTATAAACACTCTTTTGGTCCCCATAATATCCCATGAAGCATGTTGATGATATCAGAATACACTTTAGTCTCTAGACTACTATAAACAATGTCATAGTTTCCCAAGGAAACTTGTCTCTTGGGTCCCAAACATCTAACAACAAAAATTTAAACACTTTATCAATTTCAATTGTAAATCATTATATAGAATATCCAAAAAAACATGGAGTGACTCAAAAGTATATCTTACAAAAACTGAACAAAATTAGGCCAAAAGTGTTCCAATAGGCTTTGTCCAATACTTATGGCATGTGGATGTTGTCAGCTTTAGTATTTTATTGCTAGAATTTTAGTGTTAAGTGTTATGATATTCTATTTTCTTACACTTGCTTTAGATAACATCTATAATCTTTATAAAGATCCCATAGACTTGTTAGAAATCCTATTTTCACTCCACTGTTAAAAATTAAAAATTAAAAAAAAAAAGGAAATAAATTCATACATAGTTCATTTTGAGTGATGTCCATCATTTGCAACATTCTTTAAATGTTTTACTTGTTGATGATTTTCACATATACAAGTGTCATCATTTGATTAGTTATCCTATATGTTTTAAAAAATTATCTTTCAAGCAATAGGAAGGTCCTAAAGAGCATGAGATGCTTTTTATTTGGCTAAATGTTCCTATCCTTCAATTATAGAATAAATGTGAAGAAAATAAGATGCTTCTTGTTTATTTTACAAATATTATTGAGAAATTGCATCCATATGTGGTCATTCTTGATATGGATATTGACAACATTATGACTCTTAAAATATTCAAAAATAAATATTCCTTATGGTTTTCTTGAAAACATATGTATTTAAATCAAATATCTTTTGTACCACACCATTAAAATTGGTGGACTATCTAGTATGAAGGTGTCTAGATTAGTTTAAGAACTTCACGACGAGGTTATAGAGTAAAAGGAAGTCAATGTTATTATTCAATGATGGTTATCTAGTTTATTGGTTGTGGTTGAGGAACTCCCACATCATTTTGTAAGAAATAAAGCATTGGAAATAAATAAATTTATATACTATTATTTTAGCCAAGTTAGTTTGTTATGTTGCTTTGTTATTGTATTAAATTCTAATGACTATTGTAAACAAGTGTCATGTAGTGGCTAGTGTTAGAGTAAATAATTAATTATTAATTATTTATTCTATTTACTTAAGCTTACTTAGGTAAATGCATTAATTAGTTGTAGTCTAGGAGTTTGTTATAAGTTGTTGACAATATGGGAGTTTGTTCTCTCCTAAGTCATACTTATCCTCTCACATTGTTTGAGGACTTTCCACCTCATGTGGATTTATGTTTAGTTGTCACACTTATCTCCTAGCATCTTCGAGCTTCTTCTAGGAGATTATTTGAGCTCTTTATATTTGAGCTCTCCCATTGTATTTGATCATATTGTATCACATTCTTGCATATTGTAACTACATATCTTCTAGTGTTTGCATACCTTGTGGTCTCTGTTGGAAATGATTGAAATGATCATAAGAAAAGTTGTTGGAATGATATATGGAACTGATAAAGAATGTTTTCAATCATTGTTTTGTCATTGATGTCAAACTTGCTACTTGCAGGAATGACAATTGCTTTAGTGATCCAAATACTATCAATTAGTTGATTGTCAAGGAGGAGGTGATCAATAAGATGTAACTAGAACACCTAGAGAAAGGTTGAAGTTATGACGTTGTAATGAAGTACAAGGATCAGCTAAGCCATTGATGAAAAAGTGTATTTGATGGCATACTATAAGATACAAAGAATGGGCACACTGAAACATATCAAAGATGTAAGGTTTTAGCTAAGACATTTGTAAAGCTCAACTAAGTTCATTAGAGAGAAGGAGCTGAGCAAGCTAGTAAGTGCTAAGTAAACTTCAAGTGTCGAGCAAGTTCAAGTGCCAAGTAAACTTCAAGTGCCAAGCAAGTTCAAGTGCCTAGTAAATTTCAAGTGCCGAGTAAACTTCAAGTGCCGAGCAAGTTCAAGTGCCGAGTAAACTTCAAGTGCTGAGCAAGTTCAAGTGCCGAGTAAACTTCAAGTGCTGAGCAAGTTCAAGTGCTGAGTAAAACCAATAGTGCTGAGTAACGCAAAGATGTCGAGCACCAGTATGCCTAGCACCAGTAAATCAATAATGCTGAGTTGCTGCATTATTTTGAAAATTGAAGATTTGCCAGATCTAAGCCAACAAGGTTGTTATCTAGAATTTTTTCAATCAAATGAAAGATAAGAATGAAGAGTTGGTGGCACAGAACACCATGTAAAACATTTTAAGGATATAACTGACGAATTTTGAAGATAAGAACAAGATATGAGGTAGATACATTGTATCCTACCTCATCTATTCAAAAACCTAAAATTAGAGAGGGAGAAATAAGTGGCAAAGGCAAATCAAATTTCTATTTAAGGAGTCATAAGTAGATAAGAGAGCATAATGACTCTGTTTTAGTAAGAAGACCCCTAATATGGATGCATTGGTACAATGAGTTAGAAGACTCAAGGAGATGAAGCTTGAGAAGAAGTCAAGCAGTCAGAGCTGAAGTGATTGAAGCCAAGCATTACTATTGAAGTGAAAGTGTGATCTAAAATCTGCAAAGGGTGTTGTAAGTTATATCTGATCAAAAGACCATTATCATTACTTTCTAGCAATTGTAACAGTAAATTTTAAATACTATGGACTTAGGCTGGTTTAATAGCCATGAGATAAATCCTTTAATAGGGTGACATTCCAAGTGAATGTTCTAAAGTCTTTTAACTAGGCCCATTCCTAACAGTTTGGTGAAATCCTCTAATAAGGCCACATTTAATAGTGTGTTGTAAGCCTTTAACACGACAGGCTTTTAATAGGGCATCACTTCAGAAGAGTGAGAATCAAGTAGCATGTTACTGGTGGTTTTTCCCAAATTGGGTTTCCACATAAATCATTGTGTCATGTGTTGATCTTGCATGTTTTATCTTTGCATGTTGATTTACTGTAACTTGCTAATATGGTTGATTTAAAGTTTGGATAGATGAAAAGTGTATGGATTCATTAAAAGTAGTGAAAAAGTATTAATAGGGCATTTGGACCTTGGATGACTGATTCAATCCCCCCCCCCACTCTTAGTTATTCTAAAGAATTCTAACAATTGGTATCAGAGTCTTATTGCTGACTCAGTTTAAAGGAACTATAAGCAAAAAAAGGTCAAAATGCCTAAGGGAAAAGTTCCCAAGCTCAATAAAGACAACTTTTTTGCATGGAAAAGCTTGATGAAGCTACATTTTGGATCCATAGGAGATTATGCCCAAAATTCAATTGTCACTAAAAATGTAGATCCAACAGGTGCTCCTATTGCAAAAGATATGAAAAACAAGCAAGAACACAATCAGACAATGCTGGAAATTGCCTCTGCACTCAGCTATGCTGAATTTGATGATATCAAAGGATGTGATACTGCATTCAAAATGTGGAAAGCCATATCAGACATCTATGGAGGAGATCAAAATGTACAAAGAATAAAAAGAGAAAGTCTCAGAGGAAAGTTTGATGACATGAAAATGGAGGAAAATGAGAACGCTGCTCAGTATTGTGCAATAATAAAGGAAGTGGTAAGTGCAATAAGATGATTGATGAGTGGTCAATTGGATGAAGATACTATTAATAGTAATTTCTTAAGAACCTTGCTTCCTATCTATGTTATTAGAGTATCAGCAATACAAGAGCTAAGATGTATACTAGGAAACAATCTAAGTTTTGAAGGTATAATAGGTAGACTCACTGCATTTGAGTTATCTAATTTTGACAACTACAGACTAGAGAATGTTGAATCTGCCTTTAAGGCCAAGTTATCACTGAAAGATGCTGAACAGGTGAAATCAAAGAAAGAAAGAAAATTTAAGTATGTATCTAGTGATAGATTACTGATGAGGAAGATGTGGAACAATTAGAAGCATTGCTTGCTAGAAGATTTCACAGAGATAAAGAAAAATTCAAAGGTAAGATGCCTATCATTTGTTTCAACTACAATGAAGTAGGTCATATTGCAACCAAGTGTCCACAAAAAAAGGATTATAAGGAAGGAAACAAAAAAAATTTTAGAAGAGATGATGAAAAAAGAGATTACAAAGAAAAAGATAAGAAGTGTTACATTGTTGAAGAAAATTTTGATGAAAATGATGATGAAGTTTTTTATGTAGCCATGAAGGATCAATCTGATGAAGAAGAACCCACAGCATTGGTAACATGTATAAACAAGAATGATAGGTGGATCATAGACAGTGGATGCTCACATCACATGACAGGAGATAAAAGCAAGTTTGTTAACTTTACTCAGTATGATGGAAATAGTGTTAGATTTGGTAATGATGCTCCATGTCAAATCAAAGGAAAAGGTTCCATTAAGCTCACAGAAAAAATTTGATGTGATAATGCATACTATGTTGAAGGATTAAACTACAATTTACTAAGTGTCTCACAGTTAGGCAATATAGGATGCAAAATGGAATTTCGAAACAAAACTGCAAAAATATGATACTGATGGTAAATTGATAGGAAAAGGAGATCAAACAAAGAGTAATCTATTTTACCTTGATATGGATGATGTTTCTTGTTTTATTGCAAAATTTGATGATGAATGGTTATGGCATAGAAGATTATGTCATGTCAACTTTGATAATTTGGTCAACATTAGTAAAATGAAGAAAGTCAGAGCTTTACCAAAATTGAAGAAGCCTGATAATATCATGTGCAAACAATATTAGCTAGGAATGATGACTAAGTCAAGTTTCAAGAGCAAAAATTATACATGTAAAGAAGTACTTTAATTAATTCATACTGACTTATGTGGTCCAATGGAAGTACAAAGCTATAGAGGAGATAAATACATAATGTTGTTTGTTTATGACTATTCGAGAATGATGACTGTTATGTTCTTAAAACAAAAATCTAATGCTTTTCAAATGTTTAAGTGGTATGTGGCTAGAGTTGAAAAGGAAACAAGAAAAAGCTTGAAATGCCTAAGATCAGACAGAGGTGGTGAATTCACATCAAATGAATTCAAGATATTATATAATGATAAAGGAATCAAAAGAAAAACCTCAACTCCTAGAACTCCCTCACAGAATGGAATTGCTGAAAGAAGAAACAGATTTGTGATTGACTGTGCCAGAACACTAATGATGGAAAAGACTGTTTCTCTAAAATACTGGAGAGAAGTTGTAAGTGTAGCTGTTCATACACTGAGTCGAGTACAAGTCAAGAAAGGTACAAATACAACACCTTTTGAATTATGGTATGGTCACTCACCCAATGCAAAACATTTCAAAGTGTTTGGTTGCAAATGCTTTATCCTTAAAGATGCTAGAAATGGAAAATTTGATGCAAAAAGTGATGAAGGTATATTTCTTGGTTACTCCACTAGAAGTAATGCATATAAGTGTTTGAATATTAACACTAACAAAATTGTTGAAAGTGCAAATGTAAATTTTGATGAGCACACAAAAGTTCAAGTTGAAGTACCAAAGAAAATGGAAGAGTATAGAACCTTTGTGTATTCTTATGAAGGAATGACTTTCGATGAGGATGATGTCAATCAAACTGAAAATCAACAACAAGTATCAGTTTCAGTTGAGTCACAACCAATGAATGCCGAGTTGCATTTAGAAGCCAAGTTGTAGAATGAAGAAAATGCACAATCTGATTCTGAAGATAGTACAGATGATGAAGAACAACCTGACAATGAAGTGCATAGTGATATTGAATCCGAAAGATCAAACATGGAAACAAAGACAGAGCCAATATTATCCAAAAATGTAAAAAGACATCACCCTGCTAAATAGATAATTGGTGACAAAGATGCAAGACCAATGACAAGGAACATACCAAGTCATGAATCATGTCTGATTAGCAAATCTAAACCCAAAAAAGTATATGGTGCATTACAAGATGATAACTGGTGTAAAGCTATGGAAGAAGAAATTGATCAAATAAAGAAAAACAAAACCTGGAGTTTGGTTCTTAGACCAACTAACAAGAATGTGATTGGCACCAAGTGGGTATTCAGAAACAAGCTAGATGAGAATGGTGAGATTACCATAAACAAAGCTAGACTAGTATGCAAGGGTTATGCTCAAGAAGAAGGAATAGACTATGGGGAAACATTTGCCCCTGTTGCTAGAATGGAAGGAGTAAGAATTTTACTTGCATATGCTGCCTACAAATATTTTAAAGTCAATCTGATGGATGTAAAATTTTCTTTCTTAAATGGTATACTAGAAGAAGAAGTCTACATTGAAGAACTAGAAGGATTTGTTGATGAAAACAACAGGGATATGGTGTGTAAGCTACATAAAGAACTCTATGGTTTGAAACAAGCACCTAGAGCATGGTATGAGAAACTTCACAAGTATCTAGTGCAAATTGGATTTGAAAAAATTGATGATAACAACAACATGTACATCAAAGTAGAAGAAGATAGATACATTATTGTATTTGAAATCTTTGTGGATGACATAGTGTTTGGTGGAAAGGAAGTGCTTTGCAAAGGCTTTGCTGACAAAATGAAACATGAATTTGAGATGTCTATGTTTGGAGAAATCAAATTCTTTGTTGGATTGCAAGTACATCAACTCAAACATGGTATATTTGTGACACAATCAAAGTACATAAAAGAGATTCTTAAAACATTTGGATTGGAGGAATCCAAACCAGTCAGCACACCAATGGCAATAGGAAATAAGCTGTGCAAAAATGATGAATCAGCTGAAGTCAATCAAACAATGTACAGATCTACGATTGGAAAACCACAATATGTTGTACATAGTCGACCAAATATAGCATTAGTAGCTGGAATAGTAGCTAGATTCTCTACTAATTCCAAATAAAATCATCTCATAGCAGTAAAAAGAATAATGTGATATCTTAAAGGAACTGATAACTTTGGTCTATACTACAAAAAGAATGAAAAATTTGAGCTCAATGCATATACAGATGCAGAATGGGGAGGCAACATTGATGATAGAAAAAGCACAAGTGGAGGTGTATTATTTCTAGGCAAAAGGCTAGTTACCTGGACTAGCAAGAAACAATCATGTACATCCCAGTCCACTACAGAGTCAGAATATGTAGCAGCTGTAGTCAATTGCACAAACATTGTATGGCTCACACATCTATTGAAAGGAATGAAAGAAGAGGTAACAAAACCTGTGATATTATATTGTGATAATACAAGTGCTATAAACATATCCAAAAATCCAGTGATGCATGCATAAACCAAGCATATGGCAATCAAGTATCATTATGTCAGAGAATTGGTAGAAGACAAACAAGTGAAGTTGGAATACATTCACACAAAGGAACAAACTACAGATATCTTCACCAAACCATTGCCCAAGGATGCTTATGAATATCTTAGAGGCAAGTTGGGGGTAATACCCCTAACTCAAGCAGTTTAAACCAACAAGGATGCTTCCCTACATCAACAAAAACAAATCATTGAAATATCAGAAGAGTGATGCAGAGGATGGCAATAGGAGTAGAAACTCCAAATTAGTCACAAGCATGGTGACAGAGGGAGAAAACAACAAGAAGCCAAAGCACATATTTAGCATGATAAAGATGCTACATCTTTGGCATTTATCTCAAAGAGGGAGAAATGTGCAGAAACCTGATCAATATATAAGAAAGAGGGAGATATATATGAAAGAGGGAGATATATGAGATTAGTAGTAAAAGGTGCAGCAACAAAGAAACATAGCAAACAACGTATACAATCTTGGTGGTAACTAAGTTGATCAATTGATCAGTTTGGTTTACCATCAATACCAAAGAGGGAGATTGTTGGAAATGATTGAAATGATCATAATAAAAGTTGTTGGAATGATATATGAAAATGCTAAAGAATGTTCTCAATCATTGTTTTGTCATTGATGTCAAACTTTCTACTTGCAGGAATGACAATTGCTTTAGTGATCCAAATACTATCAATTAGTTGATTGTCAAGGAGAAGGCAATCAATAAGATGTAACTAGAACACCTGGAGAAAGGTTGAAGTTATGATGTTGTAATGAAGTACAAGGATCAACTAAGCCATTGATGAAAAAGTGTATTTGATGACATACTATAAGATATAGAGAATGGGCACACTAAAACATATCAAAGATTAAAGGTTTTAGCTAAGACACTTATAAAGCTCAACTAAGTTCATTAGAGAGAAGGAGCCGAGCAAGCTAGTAAGTGCTGAGTAAACTTCAAGTGCCGAGAAAACTTCAAGTGTCGAGAAAACTTCAAGTGCTGAGCAAGTTCAAGTGTCGAGTAAACTTGAAATGTCGAGCAAGTTCAAGTGCTGAGTAAACTTCAAGTGCCAAGCAAGTTCAAGTGCTAAGTAAACTTCAAGTGCCGAGCAAGTTTAATTGCCGAGTAAAACCAATAGTGCTGAGTAACACATAGATGTCAAGCACTAGTAAAACCAATAGTTCCGAGTAACACAGAGATGCCGAGCACTTGTAAATCAATAATGCCGAGTTGCTAGATTATTTTGAAAATCAAAGATTGGCCAGATCTAAGCTGACAAGGTTGTTATCTAGAAGTTTATAAATCAAATGGAAGATAAGAATGATGAGCTAGTGGCACAGAACACCATGTAAAATGTTTTAAAGATACAACTGACAAAGTTTGAAGATAACAACAAGATATGAGGTAGATACATTGTATCCTACCTAATCCATTCAAAACCCTAAAATTGGAGAGGGAGAAATAAGCGGCAAAGGAAAATCAGATTTCTATTTACGGAGTCATAAGTTAATGAAAGAGAGAGAGAGAGAGAGAGAGAGAGAGAGAGAGAGAGAGAGAGAGAGAGAGAGAGAGAGAGAGAGAGAGAGAGAGAGAGAGGCGGTCAAGCATGAAAGCATGAAATACTGAAGGAGGTGCTAAGTAGATAAGAGAACATAGTGACTCTATTTCAATAAGAAGACCCCTAATATGGATGCATTGGTACAATGAGTTAGAAGACTCAAGGAGACGAAGCTTGAGAAGAAGTCAAGCAGTCAGAGCTGAAGTGATTGAAGCCAAGCATTATGATTGAAGTGAAAGTGTGATCTAAAATCTACAAAGTATGTTGTAAGCTATATCAGATCAAAAGACCATTATCGTTACTTTCTAGCAATTGTAATAGTAAAGTTTAAATCCTATGGACTTAGGTTGGTTTAATAGCCATGAGATAAATCCTTTAACAGGGTGACATTCCAAGTGAATGTTCTAAAGTCCTTTAACCAGGCCCATTCCTAATATTTTGGTGAAATCCTCTAACAAGGTCACATTTAATAGTGTGTTGTACGCCTTTAATAGGGCAGGCTTTTAACAGGGCATCACTTTAGAAGAGTGAGAATCAAGTAGCATATTACTAGTGGCTTTTCCCAAATTGGGTTTCCACGTAAATCATTGTGTCATGTGTTGATCTTGCATGTTTTATCTTTGCATGTTGATTTATTGTAACTTGCTAATATGGTTGATTTAAAGTTTGGATGGATGAAAAGTGTATGGATTCATTAAAAGTAGTGAAAAATTACTAATAGGGCATTTGGACCTTGGATAACTGATTCACACCCCCCCCCCTCAGTTATTCTAAAGAATTCTAACAGTTTCTCATGTTCATTTAGGGTTTTTCCCTAGCTCCTTGCTCTACCCTTCTGGGCTTCCCTTTGACAGGTCTTTTGCATGCAGATGATCCTGGGTGTCTTTGGAGTTGGCTTTCTTCAACTCCAACATGGTATCAGAGTCCTGCTGCTGCTGCTTGGTAGAAGGATTTTTCAAGCCATGATTTGAAGGCACAAATCCTAGTTTGTTTATGCAATTTTTCTTCAATTTGAGGGTACAAAATTTTTTTGAAGCACATTGGGCCCAAATGGACATCGCCATTGGATTCAGAAGGCATCTTTCAGCTAGGATCCATATAAAATTTGTCATTTTTGGCTACAAGGCTTCGGGAGGCAAAAAACATTTGGTTGTAGGGCTTCCATACAGATGGTATGGACGATCTGCATTTTAAAATTAAAAAATATATATTATTCAGGTGTACCGTGCCACCATCACTCAGCCAGTGCACCATTGCTACCAGTGATAGCATCAACGGGCCACTGGGACACCACCTGTGGGACTCCACCACCAGTTGGCCACTATGGCTCTGCCCACAGCCACGATGCCTCTAGTTTCTAAACCCTCCACTGGTTCTCATAGCGCTCCTTTGCTACTCGCCAACTCAGCAACCCACGTAGCAGTTTCATCAATAATTTGTGAGCACAGTCAGCGTAGCCCATCATCCTGCGTGGCATACTGCAGTTTGCCATCACATGGCACATTGCCATGTGGCACTCTTTTTTGCACTCTTTTTTGAATTCTAACGTCAACATGAGGTCAACGTTGCATCAGCAAACCTTTCTTACACTCTCCCAGGTTTTATTTTGGAGCTACTTGCAATTTTTTGGCCATAACTTTTGCATACGGACGTATTTTTCTGATCCTAAAGAAGCACCAAAAAGCTAATTCTAAGATGGAGACATTGGTGCAGGTATTTTTAGGTTTTAATATAGTTTTGTATTTTTTTTTGTCAAAGTTTGAAGTCCCTTTTTTGACTCCGACAAGCTTTTCTTGTGCATCCCATTGCCATTTTTTGAAAACTTTATATTTTTGGAAAGCTGGTTTTGTCATCTTTTCAGAAATGTTGTCATTTCCTTTAGATTTTATCCCATATTCTTTCTATCATGTTTTTGGCATTTTTGCTTCTTGGTGGATATCTTGGGTGTTTCAGGTCTGAGGGTCATTTTCTTGGTTTGGGATCCTTTGTTTTGGGTTGTACTTTGTTTTGTTGCAGCTCATTTTTCTTTTTGATCATTGTAGCTATAATTTTTGAAGCACTTTTATGTATCGCATTGAGATAAAGTACCACTCTTGCATTCTGGGGGTCATGAATGTTGTTTTGAGATAGATGTACTTGCACTATTTTTCATAAAGCACCATGGGGGATAATTTTTTCCATTCAGTGCCCTTTCCTTTGTCAAGTGAGTGTCCCTTCCATGACATTAGCCCATGTAGTGTCTATTTGACTATGTCTATTTGACCGTGCCTTTATGGGTGTTTTGTACCTCTTCATCTTTCTCCTCATTCTTGGTTCGTCTGCCTAAGTCTTTGGCTAACCTTTTTAGTTGCCTATCATCTCACCCTGTCTTCATTAAGACGAGGTTGTGCTATTGGTCCAATGCTTCCATGGTTTGATGGTTTGTTAGTGTGAGCTATGTATTCAGTGGTTAATCCGATATACAGTGGTTGATCCTATATAAAAGGAAATTACAGTGGCTGGCTACCTATGCATTTTGGTGAGATGGATCACCTACCATATAGACACGCTCTATTTGTGCCATCTTCTTCATTGGTGGTTCTTTAGATCAACAAGTTTTTTTTTCTGGTGGCAGATTTGCGGCTTCTACATGCTTCAGTGATGCTCCATCATGATCACTTTTTTGTTCCTGTTTGCGGGGACATCTTCTCTAGTTGGAGGCTTCTTTAGTCCTTCACTAGATTTTTAGTTATCTCTTTTTGGAGAGGGGTTTTTCCCACTAGGTTTTCTCCTTTGCTCTGCTTACAGAGATTGCATTGTTCATGGATACCTAACATGGCCTCGTTGCTGGGACCCATTCCATTTTGCATTTCTTACTTTTGTGAGCTTAAGGCATTTCCCTAAGTTGTACTTAAGGGGGGGTGTTAGAGTAAATAATTAATTATTAATTATTTATTCTATTTACTTAAGTTTACTTAGGTAAATGCATTAATTAGTTGTAGTATAGGAGTTTGTTATAAGTTGTTGACAATACGAGAGTTTTTTCTCTCCTACGTCATACTTGTCCTATCACATTGTTCGAGGACTTTCCACCTCATGTGGATGTATGCTTAGTTGTCACACTTATATCCTAGCATCTTCTAGCTTCTTCTAGGAGATTCCTTGAGCTCTTTATATTCGAGCTCTCCCAATGTATTTGATATCACATTGTATCACATTCTTACATATTGTAAATACATATCTTCTTGTGTTTTCATACCTCGTGGTCTCTCATGTTCGTTTAGGGTTTTTCCCTTGCTCCTTGCTCTCCCCTTCTTGGCTTCCCTTTGACAGGTCTTTTGCATGCAGATGATCTTAGGCGTCTTTGGAGTTGGCTTTCTTCAACTCCAATAGCTAGTAGTTGCCTAATGGTTAATTATAGTTCTCATATTTAATAAAATTTAATTAGATATTAAATAATTTAATAAAATTATTAAAATACAATTATAAATTAATAACATTAATTAAAATAGTTATTTATATATTAATTTTATTTTTAATATATGTTTAATTTATTAAAATCTCATATTTTAAAGTAGATTTCTTATTAAGCTTAAAAGAAATTTTAATAATATCTTTATATAATTTAAAATATTTAAAATAATCATGTAAGATACTAAAGAATGTAAGTATTTGTATATTTATTATATGTAAAAATAGCTTTGTAATTTTTATAACCAAATAAAAAGATCAAATTTTATAATTTACATGAATTTTATTTCTTAATTCTATTTTAAATTTTAATAATTTAAATTTAGATAAAAGTATAGATTACTTTCTTTAAGTTAAATAATAGCTAATACTAGTATAGATATCTTAAATAAATCTATCTAAAGAAATGTTGATAATATCCACCACAAAATAATTATAATTTAAATTACTACATCTAAAATTATTTATATTTCATTTATCTCCATTTATTTACATTTTTACTAACTAAGATTTTTATTTTTATTTCTTTAAAAAAGGATAATTTATATCTGCAAATATTATAATTTAAACAAATATTTTATGTGATATTTATTAAATTGTTTTAAAAGTATATTCTATTTATAATAAGATTTAAACTTTTTGACGTGTATATGGTTTTCAAATTTAACCAAGAAGAATAAAAGTTAACATTGACACACTCACACCATCTCATTCCCTCATTCTGCCATTGTAGAATGCCTATCGGCATTAATAATAAATATTTTTTTAATTTTTAAATCTTAAACAATTTTGTGAAATGAAATAAATTTATTCTAAATTCTTAATTTAAAAATGTGTACATTGATTAAACTTGATAAAAGAATAGCATATCTAAAACATGGTTGGTAGACTTAAAAATAAGTTAAATAATAAATTTTAAATTAAATATACATTAACCATGATATATATTTGAGCCAAACACCACATATAATTAAATAAAAGAATGAAGAATTCAGATCCGAAATCAACTCAATTTAACATCTTTAGAATTAGAAACCATAAAGAAAATCTATAATATATGCACAATAATTTTATTCATAAATCATCATATATACTTTCTAAAGTAATAGTATTACTTTCTAATAGAAATTTGATGTTAGCTCCTAAAAAATGGGTCTTGCAACACCTAAAGAGCTCAATCAATCACATGTCAAATAAATAATTTGTTTAATATACTAATTTAATACAAAAATATCTAATCATTATGGAGAGTGAAATTACCTAAAAGTACTTAGTTCTCATTGGTTCAAAATAACTCATTAATTGTGCTCACCTCAATATAATAGTGTATTGCCTAGGGAAAATACAATAAAGCAAAATACTAAAAATAATTACAGCGAATATTGTATTAAAAGACAATAGTTGGGATTAAAGAAATATTATCTTCAAAGAAACAAAGGTGAAATTATCTCTAAAGAGTCAAATTACTTTTGTTTCATATTGGCTTATAAAGATAATACTTTAAGACACCAAGTTAAAGATGATATTGGAGATGATTCACAATTTTTTATTGTCTTTGATTAAAATATATCAATAATAAATTGTCTAAAATATTTCTTTAAACCCCCCTCTATGTATTTGTGTTTCTATAACAAACATGAGTGACAAAATAGAAACAGACTTATAGAGTGAAAAATGAAGTTTTCATAATGAACAAAAGAAGTTATGAAAATATTACAAAAAGAGTGATCATTAGAAAAAGATGGAAGAGTGAACAATTAGAAACTATTTAAATATAGTAAAATATAATATAGCTATGCTTGTGATAACAACTCACATTATTGATAAATGTGAATACTAACATTTAATTTCTAGTAGTGATGACATAAGGAAAAAAAGAAAGGGAAAGGAGCTTTTATAGTCCACTACACCAACCATAGTTTTTGGGTTGACATGTGGTGATAGTGATATGGGGCTACCTCTTACTCCTTTTCGAGAGGTACCTAACTATACTAAAAATGAGGCATACATACCTATCCCCCACCAGTGGAATTTGAATATGTGGCCTGTCAATTTTGGTTCTAGAATTCTAACAATACATTTTCATTTAGTGCTAGCATCAAATTTGACTAGTGCCGAATAAAAGTCTATATTTACGCTGTGAATTTTTATTTAGTATTCACCTAAATTTGTGCACTCAAAATTATTTTAATTTAAAATACTAAAAATTTTGGTTGCATTTGTCTTGGATGTCTCACCTAAAGGTTTGGATGACCATTGTGTGCCAAAGAATTAAGTAATTTCACACTTGGTCCTAGTCACCATCAATTTTGCACATTTTAAAATTAATTATTTCTTAGACATCTAATTAAATCATTTTTTGGAAATTCAAATTATTCAGAGTTTAATCTTTGATTTATCTTTGCAGCTAAATTTGGTTTTACCAAGAACCAACATGTGGCATATTTCATGTAGTTTTTTACTCATTCATCAACCATTGCAACAATTCTATATTTACATATTAGACTCCATTCTATACATATTGAGGAAAATAATTATTTATAATTAGTTTTCAAAAAAAATTAGATTATAGTATGCTCAATTTTCTTTTTTTAGGGTTGTGCCACTATGAAGCTTATTAGGAAAAACTAGTATAGAGTACACAATGTTATCTAAAATTACACTAATTTTTTTTTTACCATTTTAGGTGGTGTTCTTAAGAAAAAAACTAGGATCATGTCATGTGCTCCCTCTTTTTGAAGCTAATAATGTTCAAGATTTTTAAAAGACATTAATAGTTTAGAAAGTAGACTTGACACACAACAACTCTCTTTTTTTTTTTAATGTTCCAATTTTGAACATAGTTGCGTTCATTTTCTTGTTATAGTTTCCTAGTTTCATAAGAAAAATGTTATATTTGTGTATTTATCGATTAAGCCTTCCTGATTCTTTACACAACCATTCAATGCAATATAGAAGATACTCAAATTTTGATGTATAAATATAATTGTTAATTATGAAAATGGACTAACTTTAATATATCCAGTTTTGACCTTATATTATACTTATGAGAATTCTAACCAAAAAGAAAATATCTATAAAATAATCATAAATATAGAAAAATTACAATGAATATCATACAAATACATTATCCTCTTGAATGTATGCATCAAAAATCTATAACAATCATAACATATGTGATTTAATTTTTAATTTTTTTTCATCAATGGTGATTTAATCTGATCTAATTTAAAGAATAACATATCAAAAAATGAAGTCATTCTTAATCACTCTCAATAATTATGTGAATTCACTTACTTTCAATGTTTTTATTTTAAAATATATCTTTGATGTGAATTCTTTTTTAATGTAAGTATTTTTTCATGAATAAATAAATGTGACATTTTTTTGGCTAATAGAAATGATAGCTATAGGAAAATGATTGCATATGTATACCTCAAGTTAGAATATGATTGTTTTGTTGTTACAAATAAATAAATTATTATATTAAAAAGATATCAAATCCCAAATGAAAGAATATTTGGAAAAGTATATTTAAATTAGAATACATCCAGTTACAAAGAAAGCATAAAAGCAAGAGGATCTTTGGAAAACTCTATGATATTATATGTGAAATATAATGATAGAAAAACATCAACCAACCAAAAAATAACAAACAAAAATGGCATAAGAATCATCAAGGAAGAAACATTGAAAGAATCTATGAAACACAAAATTACTAAATAATTACAATATTAGATAGAAATTTAGATTTGTTTCTCATCACTTGCAATATAATTTTGGTATGTTTCCTTTGGCAAGTGAAAAACTATCAAAGGAATGATGTCCCCTACTGGTGAATCTTTCAGTAGTCCAAGTTGGGGTAGCAATTTTGTTGCTATAGAGAGTGTGCAGGAGCTTACAGTTAAGAACTTCAATAAGATTCCTCAGAGATATATAAGATCAGAAGAAGAGAGGCCATCTTCAACATCACTTTCTTATGTCTTGAAAGTCCCTATAATCGACATGGAAAAGCTTCTCTTGCCTTCTAATAATAAGGAAAGATAGAAGGAGATGGACATTCTTTCAAAGGCCTGTGTAGACTAAGGCTTCTTTCAAGTATCATGAAACTCATTTAGAATACATAGTTAAAACCCACATAGATTTTTGATAATTGGATTTGTAGTTTTGTTGAAGATGCATTGATCCTCAGGTTGTGAAACATGGAATTCCAATTTCTTTGATAGATCAGATAAGAGGAGTGGCTAATGAGCTCTTTAGCCATTCCTTAGAAGAGAAAAAAAAATATGCCTCACAAGGAGAAGATATTCAAGGCTATGGTAATGTGTTTGTGGTTGATGAAGATCAAAATTTGGACTGGGGTGAATTGATGGGTTTAGCATTTATGCCTCAAAATATTGTCAACTTAACTCTTTGGCCAACCACACCATTGAACTTTAGGTGCTAGGTTCATAAATTCACCTAGAAAGGTGGTAGTTTTGTGGCTTTCAATATTATATAGTTACCATGAATTCTAGTTATAGCCAATTTTATTGGGGTCTATTTATATTGCTTTCTCAGGCCTTCAAATTAAGAGTAGTCATCTAAGTCATCTAGGTATGCTTAGTCTCTAAGGGAAGTCAAGTCAGTTAATGGCTTAATCCTATCCTTGGCCCCAATATTGATATGGTTTCAAGCCCCATTCCAATTGGATCATTAGTACACCTTTGCAATGCTAAGCCGAGACTATGCTTGTAGGAAATGGCTTTGCATTTTAAATTCCCACTTTTCAATTAATAGTTTTCATCACTGCCTAATGGGTTTTTTATAATGATTAACATAAAATGTTTTTATGAATTTTTTGAATTACCATCTAATGATTTTTTTATTTGGGTTTATAGAAATATATTACAAAATGTTATTAGTAAAATGGTAAGCATGGCTCACATGATTCTTAATCAATTCATTGAAAACATATAATTAAAGAGAGATTATTTTGTAGAAGAGTTTGGAGAGGATCCAATGATGATGGAAAGAATGAGTCCTAGGCTGATCGAGTGTGAAGGTCAAGACATCATTTAGAACAAGGTGTCCTAAGTTCCTAACACTTTTTCTTCAAGATGAAAAAAAAAAAAAGGCCTACAAGTTCAAAAGAATAATAAATAAATTTTTATCCAACCCATTCCTTATGCACTTGTTTTAATACTTGTGACCTAATAGAGGTACATGGTATGTAAGTTTTGATATTGGTCACACCACTTAAGTGGAAAGAATGGCTCAAATTCTTCTTGATATATTCACTTCAATGATACACTTGAAAAGTGATTATTTCAAAGAAAATTTTGGATGATAATTTATAGTACAATCTTTTTTATTAATGATTTGAACCACCAACTAATGAGTTTTTAATATGTGGTTTAGGAGTGCATTATAGAGTTACACTACTCAAGTGGAAAGGGTGGCTCAGGTGATCCTTAGTCTATGATACCACATGATGAAGTGGAAAAGGTGGCTCAAGTGGCTTAGGTGAGAAATGATACCATGTGATGAAAGGTGCTCCCCTTAATACCTTAAACATACAACAATAAAAATAAAAAAACAACAATTTGTGAGAAAAACATATGGGCTTCTTATTAATGTTGTAAATGCATAACTATAGAATATAGAATTACAATATACTAACTCACATGGGCACCTTCATTATAGTAATCTGTGAGACAAAGTTGTGAGCTATCACCTAGAGTTGTCCTAAATAATGTACAAGCATTGTTTAAATAGGAAAATGTATGCCACTCGGGAAGATTCTAGACACTCAAACCTAATACCTAGGGGTGATAGACCCTAACAATACATATAGAGTTGGCCAAATACATATTTGACATTTATTTTGGAAGTTTTAGTTATCCCAACTTTGGAAGGCCATGAATTTTTAATTGTTGCTCTGATTGGCTATTATAACCACTTTTTGAAATCCTTAGCTTTTGAACTACATGCTTAGATCCAAGAAATGGTCCATCTATCAAGTTTTTTGGCCTCATTCAAGCACATTTAGGCCTTGAATGATGAGCCTAAAATTTAGTACCTAAATTGCACACCAAAAATCCACAATAAATCCATGAATACTCATAATATGGCACTGACCCTCAATTGGTAGTCTGATATATCCAAGATGAATATCCACCTTTGAAATTATTACATTTTGACCTTGTATGACTAACTTATTGAGTAGAAAGCCACCACAGGCAATAAATCTACTTAAGATAGCCCTTACTCAAACAACTTAAATAAAATATTTTTGGTTGATGCAAGATTTCTCTTACATCCAAGATGCTCCTGCATCAAGATAAAATGATTTTATTCTATGTGCATATATTGATGCAGATTGGTTAGGCCATATGAATGACAAAAAGAGTACAACTCATGGAGCATTTTTCCTTGGAGGAAGGTTGGTTTCTTGCCAAAGAAAGAAATAAGATTGTATCTCATAGAGTACAACAAAAGCAGAGTATGTAGTACCAGAAAATAATTACAATTAGATTATAATTACAATTGAGTTTTATAACTTGTTATCATACATTATGATAACACAACTATAGTAATTCTAAGAATCATGTGTTACATTCTAAGACTAAGTACATCTATTAAGTATCATGTTTTGAGAGAAAATTTTGAAAAAAAAAAGAATTCAATCTAGAATATGTTAATAATACAAAGGGGCAAATTGTGGTTATATTTACAAAGCCTTTACCCAAGGATACATTTGAGTATTTTTGTGGTTTTTTTAGGGCTATGCCCCTACTCCCCTCGAATTTTATGATGCAGTGACTATATCAATCTAGTGATACAAAGCACTATTTTTTATTTGGATTGAATTTTGATGCTTCCTATATGGGAGAGTATCTATGTTTCAGTAGAATCATAAAGGACTCTTGGTAACTAGTATAAAATAGTGTCTTTGAACACTTGAGCCAGTTGGATTCCTTGAGTAGTAGATTGACATAATGATGTCAATGGGGGAGATGAGTACATGATAAACATCTTCTCATATAATGGGGGAGAGATTGCATGAAAAAAAATCATGTTATGAAAATATGGGAGAGATGTATTGAAAGGACATGAGCACGTGGAATGGGGGAGATGAGCAAAAAAAATCTTATGATACAATGGAGGAGATGATCACCTTTGATATATTAGGGGAGAGATGTATTGAGTGATCATATCAATGAGTTATATCAATGGGGGAGCACTGATAAATAATTGTTCTTGTGAGATTTAGATTCAATTGCTAAAGATGATTTGAAAATATGAGAGCAGTAGCAGTAGTAGAGTTGCATTTCATATTGATAAAGAGGATTTGAAAAGAAGATGACTATAGTAGGAGAGTTGCATTTGGAATTCATGGAACTTAGATGTTTTTTCATCTATGTTTCCATCAATGCCAAAGTGGGAGATTGTTAGCAAGAATTTTCATGGTATTTCTATGGGGGGTATCCTAAGCATTGATGGAGCATTTGGAATATTGGTAGCATGATTGTATGTTGTATTCATGGTAGCCTTTTTCATTGATGTCAACTTAGTATTTTTCTATAAAGATTGGAAAAGTAGCAAAAAAAGAACAAGGCAACAAAGTTTGATGATAGATGATAAGGTTAAGCATAGTCAAGGCTATGTTCTACATAGTGTTCTAATCATGAGGTTAAGTACATTTATAGAAAGTTGAAGACTGGTGACTGATATTCAAGATATGCAGAAGATAATTTGGAGATGGAGTTTTTAAGAAGCACTTTTTGGTAATTGGGTTCTATCTCCTAACAGTGATAGTATTCGGTTGAGAAAAGTTAGATAGTGTTAGAAGACATTCCAATGATGATGTGAGTGAGTGTGCAAAGTCTAAGGTCACATATGTGAAATTTTTACAAAGACTGTGAGCTAACAATGTTGTGTAATTATGAAATGATTTTATCTTAATGACGTCCTATTATAATTATAATTGGGAAAGCCTCAAGGTCATCTCAATAAATTGTGTTGAGGATTTAGTACATAAAGGAAAGATTTTTTCCTTTTGTGTAATATGTAAAAAAGTGTATGTGAGAGAAAAGAATTGTTTTGTATATGCGAATAAGCAATTAAAGGGATATTGTGATGCAAAATTAGAGATCAGGTATTGAGATCTGAGGAATTTTTGGTGCATAAAAGACATAGTAAGAGGAAAAAGAAAGAGAAAAAGTTGCTGAGATTAGTTACATTTTCTATTACTCTGAAAGGACTAATACAGAGGCTAGTTGGAGAGTGAGATTGGTGGTCTTTACCTGGAGATGTTTGGATTGTGGGTCCTTCTATTTTCCACAACTCCTAATAGGGTTAGAATCTCCTCATAGGGATTCAAAATCTCTTAACATGGATTGATATATATTGAATATAATTCATTCACTCCTAATAGAGTCCATCCTCTTATAACGAATTTATATATTAGTACATCATTTTACCATCCCCACTAGAATTTTTCATCTGGTCAAGGGTTTCCCTAGTTAACATATCTAGTGTTATTGTGTATGCATATGCATATATTCTTATATTTTCTATTTATATTTATCACATGTTTAAGATTTGATAAGGTTGATAAAAGTTGCATTGATCATATACTTTATTCACCCTCTCCCCACCCCACCCACACCCCCCCCCCCCCCCCCCCCCCCCCCCTACAAAGTTATCTTAAAGGACTTTACTTTCTAGCAATAACCCCAAGAATACCTCTCAAGTACTCAAATGTATCCTTAGCCAAAGGTTTTCTCAATATATCTTCTATTTGTTCCTTTGTGCTAAGATACTCCAATCTTGTCTCTTTCTCTACTGCCTTCTCTCTCAACAACTAATACTTAATAGATTTATTTATTTTTAAATGTAACATAGGTTTTTTAGACATGTTGTACTTGTGTTATCACAATATATGTATAATAACACACTACGTAAGCTCTATCCCAATGTCCTTTAGCATTTATTTCATCCAAATGATCTCATTGTAGTTATTTTCTACCTCTACATACTCTGCCTCTATAGTACTCTATGAAATAAAGTCTTGTTTCTTGCTTACCCAAGAAACTAATCTACCTCCACAAAAAAATGTGTTTGAGTAATAAAGTATTTACTTATTAATTAAATCATATTTATTTAATTATTACGTCACTTATTATCTCTAGTTTACTTAAGCTAAACTTTAGGGAAATAATAATTAATTCTTTTTATTAATTATTAACATGCAACCTAGGTTTTACCTATTAGGGTTTTGATCTCCTTTTATAAGGATTGATCTCTTTCTAATAATTCAATTCACTTTTGTCTATAGCAATTTATCTTTTTAGTCATCAATAATGTCTCATCTATGGATCTGGGAATTCTAGCCTCCATAGCCTTTTGCTTCTCTCTTCTATGATAGATTTTTGCATGCAGGTGATTCTTGGGAGCTGTGGGGTTGATCTTTCATCGACTTCAACATGGTATCAAATCTCTAGATCTTCATGCCCCTATTTAATTTATGAGAGGTTTGTCTTGGCTTTCAAATATGTGTATTTTCTTTCAGAGGGTTTCATTTTTCAAAGTTCTTTTATATTGAATATGGGGGGTCACTAGTTTATGGTGCACTTTGAGCCTAAACAGACATCATCGTTTAGCTCAGAAAGCCCAAATGCCCCTATTTTCAAATAAAATTTGTCCAATTTAGACATAGTTTAAATTTGAGGAAAAAAATATTGCTCTCATATTGGGCACATTTCTTGAGACATTGATTTTCTATTTTTTGGTATAAAAATAAAAAAAATTGCAGACAAATTGAGACATTTTAGCATGCAAATCTATAATTTCTTGCATGCAAATCAGGATTTTGTATGCAAATTGAGATAGTTTTGTATGAAAATGTTATGCTTCCTAAGATGATTTTTGGTCCTGGTGTTCACACTTTTTAAGGTATTTGGCATGGATCCCAAGGTGGTAAAATTTTATTTTTGACCTACGTGTATTTTTTTGGCCATAAATTGCTCATCTAGGCTTTGCTTTTGCAAATAAGATATCGTCAGAAAGTTGGTTCTGATCCCATCATGATGGTGTAGTTTATTTGGAATTTTTATGCTATTTGGTTTCAATTTTATACATTAAAATTCATAGATTCTATTTTACACTCTAGGAGACATATTTTGAGATATCTTGGCATTCTGGTGGATATCTTGGCTTTTTTAGGTTAAGAGATCAATTTTATTCTTTTATATGATTATTCATGGGTTGTACTATATCTCATATCAGCCTTATGTCTCTCTTGATCTTTGCTGACATCATTTTCTAGTAATATTGCAAACACACTAAGATAAGGTGTCACTCTATTGCATTTCAAGATCTTGCACATCTTTGTGTTTTGTTGTATTTGCACAATATTATAAAGTGCCTCCGGGGGTTTCATGTTGAATGTATTTATCGTCTTCCTTTTTTAAGTAAGTATTCCTTCCAAGATATTAGCCTCATGATGTGTTAAATATGACTTGTGTCATTATAGGTGTTTGTACTTCTTTTGCACTCTGGATGTTCTAAGTTCTTCTTTCTACATGAGATATTGCATTCAGTTTCACTATTCATACCCTTATTAATTAATTCATATTGATTTAATAATTAAGTCACCTATTATCTCTAGTTTAATTAAGCTAAACTTTAGGCATATAATAAATAATTCTTTTATTAATTATTAATATGCAACCTAGGTTTTACCTGTAAGGGTTTTGATCTCCTTTCATAAGGATTTATCTCTTTGTAATAATTCAATTTACTTTTGATTATAGAAATTTTTCCTTTTTTCTCATCAAGAATGTCTCATCTATGGGTCTAGCAATTCTAGCCTCCATAGCCTTTTTCTTCTCTCTTCTATGATAGGTCTTTGCCTGCAAGTGATTCTTTGGAATTGTGGCATTGATTTTTCATCAAGTTCAACAAAATGCTTCACAATTTGTGTTTTTTCTATCATTAAGACTTCTTGCCCACCCTATATCAGTATATGAAAATAATATAAAGTCATGTGATCTATCATACCAAAGTACAAAATTAGGTGTACCCTTCAAATATCTAAAAATTATTTCCACTGCTACATAATGTGACTTTTTAGGATTTGTCTAAAATATTGTCACAATCCCAACTTCATGAGTTATATAAGGCTAGTGTGTGTCAAATATTAAAAACCTCCAATCATTGATATATACTTCTTATCAACAATATGGGATTCATCTTTGCTAGATAACTTCTATCCGATAATCGTAGGTGTACCAATAGGCCTACAAATTTCCAAACTAAATCTCTACAAAAAATCCTTGAGATGTTTTGCTTATGATATGAATATGCCATCCTTTTTTCTATAGTCTTCAAACCCAAAAACTACTTCATCTCACCTATCATACTCATACCAAATTCTTTCTTCACCTCTTTTGCCAATGTCTTACTTGCTTCATCATTTCCTCCAAGGATTATATCATCAACAAATACCTCAGCAATTAATAAACTATAAGCATTCTTTCTCAAATATAGATTACTATCAAATTTTTCTTTTATAAATCCCAAACTTACTAGATAATTGTCCAATCTTGTATACCAATATCTTGGTTCTTGTTTCAATCCATATAATGGTTTCTTTAATCTATAAACCATCTCTTCCTGATCTTGACATCCATTTGATAAATTTACAATGTTTTTTCATTGTAAATGCCAAAAACATCCTAATTACTTCTATTCTAGCCACATATGCAAATGTTGCTTTAAAGAAAATTCCTTCCTTTTGTAAATAACCTTTACATACAAGTCTTGTTTTATTTCTTATAACATTATCTTCTTCGTTCGTCTTACTCCTAAACACCCATTTAGTTCTAACAACATTATTATGCTTAGGTTTAGGGACTAATTCCCTAATTTTATTCTTTTCAAGCTTGAATCCAATAATCATCCTTACAAGCTTCATCATCAGTTTTAGGTTCAATTTGAGAAATCAAACATAATTCTTAATGTGTCTTATTTCATTTTATGACTCCTTTATCTTTGCTTCCAATAATCTAATCAATGGGATGATTCTTTATCAGAATCTTATTAAGTATCACTGGTTCAACTCCGATTTCTTCTCTAGGTTTAGTCTTAGATTAATTCTCATGGCTCCATTATCTATACTTCATTCTACAAATTAGTATCAGTTTCATAAAAAGCTTTAACATTTTCTCTATTACTCTTTGGATTAGTCCCTTCATAAAAGTTTTAATCAAGTATTCTTTCATGAAACTTAATCTTGTCATCCACTCTAACATTTGTGCTCTCAAGAATATTTTTTAGTTCTTTGATTAAAACATTTATAAGCCTTTCTTTCAATGAATAACCAAGGAACATAACTTTGTCACTCACTGATTCAAAATTACTAATGTAATCATCTCTTTTATGTAACACTTTCTTCCAAAGATTCTAAAATACTTAACTAATGGTGCATATCCAAACCATAGTCCATAGGGGTCTTACTAGTACCTTGTCTGATTTGTACTATATTCATAGTGTATACTCTTGTATTCACTACTCCTCTCCAAAATATCTTTGCCACATTATTCTCAAACATCATATCTCTTGCTACCTTTGTTACATATTTATTTCTTCTCATTGATATCTCACTCCATTTAGGTGTCTTAAGGGTTAATATTTGTCTCTTGATGTTATTATCTTCACAAAAATTATTAAACTCATTTGAAATAAACTCTCCTCCCCCATCAAATCTCAAAAATTTAATCTTTAATCCAGATTCATTTTCAACTCTTCTCTTGAATACCTTAAACTTCTCAAATTCTTAATATTTTTCTCTAAGAAATTCTACCCATTTCATCCTATTAAAATCATCAACAAGATTCATGAAACATATTTCATTATATAAAGCTCTTGTCTTTGTAGGACCACTCAAATCGGTGTGTACAATCTCCAAATTTTTAGATGTAGTGAATTTCTTTCTTGTAAATAAAATTTCTTTTGCTTTAACATAACACATTATTTTCATATCATGTTAGTAGATTTCATAATCTTAGGCAAATCTCTAATAGCAAATGTAGTATTGACTTTCATGATATTGTTATTTGACAAAACCTTTTATGTCTTAACAAATTGTCATCCACCTTGGCAACTAAACATGTCATTTTAGTAGAATTCAACTAAAAAAACATTACCTCTTGTCCTTGTACCAATACCAATCAGCTTTTTGTCTCTGTGAATTGCAATTGATATCCCTTGTCAATTAGTTGTCCAACACTCAAAATATTATGTTTCAAACTATCAATAAAATAAACATCATCAATAAAAGTATTTTAATTAAGTGCAACATATTATTTTCCCTTAATATGTGAGGTTGCATTATTTTCAACTCTAACTATTCCACCATCATAGCTATTGAATTCATTCATATCTCCAATCATATAATGGGAACAACCATTATCTATGATCCAATCAGATTTATTCTTTTCAACTTGTGATACTAATTCTCTTTCTTCTCTAACTTCCTATTTGTCAAGACTTTCTTCCTTAATAGCACCAAATCCTATTTCATAATTTTCAATATCATGAGTGCTTTTCTAGCAAGCATATTATGCATAAATGTATTTTCTCAACTCTCTCACATTCTTCAAGATTGTCTTCATCAATTGCATCTTTCTCTTTTATAGTGATCAATCAATATTATGGACCCATCCATAGCAGATGTGTCTTCATCTTTTCTTTCCAACTTCCAAAGTTAATTAGATCAAATCTTGGAGTTTTTTTTTCTGAAATGACTCTCCATAGATCTCCTTAAGTTTTTAACCTTTTTTGCTAAGGGCCTAATGCTTTGATACCAATTGTTAGAAAGTAAATTCCACCAATATAATTATGAGGTGGGGTGAATTAGTTATCAGATTAAAACAAATCTCAATATCTTTCTTAATTCTAAAATATGCAAACAATGAGTATAGCAACTATAGAAAGATAAATAAATGCAATGACACCATATATGTTAACTAGGGAAACCCTTGATCAGAGGGAAACCTTGGCATGTATGGTATCCACAAATTGATGTACTAATATAAATATTCCTTATGAAAGGATGGACCCTATTAGGAGTCAATAAAGTACATTTGTACATCTTAGTCCATGTTAGGAGACTTTGAATCCCTGTTAGGAGATTCTAACCTTATTAGGAATTGTGCCAACCCTGTTAGGAGATTCCAACCCTATTAGGAGTTGTGCCAACCCTATTAGGAGTCTATGGTTAGATAGAACGACCCATTTTCCAAATAGTCTTTGTACTATCCTCATAGAATAATATAGATATACCTTTATATTGTCCAATTAGTAGCTTATTTTCTTGATATAGTACTTTGTCAATTCACCATGCCTCTACTACACTAATCACTTCTCTAATCAAAAGATATTATTTATTAGGCTCATTGGATCTCACATACAAGTTTACATACTCACATTACACCAAAAAACCACACTTTATCACAAGGAAATAATGTTTCCTTTATACCAAGTCCTAAAACATATTATTGAGTTAACCTTGGAGCTTTCTCAATCTACAATAATAATATAGGACCTCTTTAGGATATTAATGGCTCTGTTCAGTCCGGGAGCAAGATTTTCAGATTGCTCTTAGAGGGGCTATTTTTTTCCAAAATGTGTAGTGTAATACACCATCGAAACCAGAAAAGAGTGAATTTTCCATTTTTGGAGTCATATTTTGGGTAGGTCTTAGCAATAGTAGCTACAGACAGTTTTTTGATTTCGGGGGCTTCAAAGAAAATTGTGGAAATTTAATGTTGCAGATGAAATTGCAATCAGATATATATAATTTCATCATTTATGACTTCTCCAACAATTTTCAAGATGATTTGATTATTTTTTATTTAGTTGGGAGTAGTTATGTTTTTTGCAATAGTAGAACAAGTTGAATTGCTCAACAAAGCAGAAGTGACAAGCAAAATCATATTTTTTGAGCCTCAGTATAGATTGTAATGATTTGTTGATATTTCTTCATGAGATATTTGCATATTTTAAGTGGGGATTTATCAGATATTTTGGCATCATTTATGGTTTTCAAGTGTACATAGATGAGGGATTTCAGTTTCAGCAACTCCAGTTTGAAGACTCTCTCAGTGGGATAGATGTCAATTCCAAATTACATTTCCTGAGATATCTTCTCTCCTATATATCTTCCTCTTCTTCTTATTGTAACGGTTCCAAATTTTTGAAGATTTTAGGAGTATTGAGAGACTAGTTTGGTTCCAATTTCTTGAGTTTTCTCACAGTTGTGATACCAATTTTCTCCGTGTTTTTTCTATTATGAATAGCATATTGTATTCCTTTTGAGGTATTTCATATTATAAAGTCATCTCTTGGTGTTCTTTACTAAATTTTGATATACAGATGATGGATTAATTTCTGGGAAATTAATGCAAAGAGTTTAACCTTCTTAGTTTCATTATGATTCTCATCTCTTGCTTCTGTTACTTGCAATGTTTTGTGTTTCAGAATGAAGGTCTTGAACTCAGTTGCAACCCATTTATTTTGTATGTCAAAATAAAATTTTTGTTGGAACAAAGAATCCAAGTAAATGCTTGTTTACATTGACAGGATTGTGGGTTACATGAGGAGGATTTCGTCATAAGTACGAGAGTTGTTATGAAGACTGATGTCTATTTGTAAGCCAAATGGATAGATCATATGCTTGAATATATGAATATGTTTTAGGTATCCATCTGTATGTTAAGATTTAGTTGATGCCCAATGGATAAGGGACTGGTTAGCTTGAAGGATAGATGTTCTCTGTTGTGGTCATGCTGAGATACAAATCTTAATCGAATATCTTTCCTTTTGTGTTGAAGAGTTAAAAGAGTTTTCCTCACTTAGTTTATTAGGTTCATGTGCTCTATTATCAGCTACTTCATCCATGAATTCTTGTATAAATATAGAAGATTAAGGGACTTTATCTATTTTTCCAGATACAGTTGTATGCTTTTACACTAGTGCCATATAAAGAATCTAAGGTCCACCCACCTAGATCTAATAGAGAGCGAAGAAGAAGAAGGATTTATCCTTATAGTTGGCCCAAGATTGTAGTCAAGTGCATCCATCATAGGAATTTTCTAACCTTAGATGTATTGGTCTAGTTTTTTGGTTATTTCTAAAACTGTTAAATCATAACTCCAACACTCTTGATGTGAATTTGACTCCTCTATCAGATCTTAGACATTTTATGCTCTTTCCTATCTCCTTCTCAACTCTTGCCAAGTACCATTTGAATGTTTGGAATGCATCTAAGTTTTGTTTCAGGAACATGACTATCATCATTCTTGAGTAGTCATCCACAAATAACATTATGTATTTATCACCTTTGTAGCTTTGCACTTCAATTGGACAACACAAGTTAGTATGAATTAACTAATACTTCATTAGAAGTATAGGTCTTTCTTTTGAAACTAGACTTGGTCATCTTCCTTAATTGACATTGTTTGCACATTGTGTTTTTAGGCTTCTTCAACTTTTCTAATCCTCTAAGTTTCTTCATTTTGCTAATACTAATTAGATTGTCAAAATTTACATGACATAGTCTTTTATGCCATAACCATACATCATCAGTTTGCACTATAAAACAAGAAGCATCTTCCATATCTAGGTAAAATAGATTACTTCTAGTCTAGTCACCTTTTCCTATTAGACTTCCATGAGAGTCACTACCTTGTATCCTATGTTGCCTAATTGTGAAATACTTAGTAGATTATAATTCAGGCCTTGAACATAGTATGCATTATCACATGTTATCTTTTTAGTAAGCTTAATGCTACCTTTCCCTTTGATTAGACATGGTGCATTATTACCAAATCTAACACTATTACCATCATATTGAGTGAAGGAAATAATCTTACTTTTGTCTCCAGTCATGTGATGAGTGCATCCACTGTCTATGATCCACTTGTCATTCTTGTTCATACAGGTTACTAGGGCAGTTGCTTCATCTTCATCTGATTCATCTTTCATAGCCACATAGACTACTTCATCATAATTTGCATCAAAGTCTTTTTCAACAATGTAGCATCTCTTACGCTTGTCTTGTTCTTAAATTTACTTCCATCGTTGTAATTCTTCTTTTGTGTGCATCTAGCTGCAATATGACCAACTTCATTGCAATTGAAACAAATGATAGGCAATTTACCTCTGAATTTGCCTCTTCCTCTAAAATCTTATTGCTAGCAATGCCTCCAATTGGTCTACATCATCTTCATCAATGCTACTATTAGTTCAAAACATTCTTCTTCTTTGTTTGAACCTCCTCAGTGTCTTTTATCATCATCTTGGCTTTGAAAGTAGATTCAATTTTGTTTGGCTTGTATTTGTGAAAGTTGGATAGCTCAAAGGCAGTGAGTCTTCCAATTATTCCTTCAAAGGACAATGTTTTTCTTGGTACACACCTTGGTTCTTGGATGGCTAAAACTCCTATAGAATAGATAGGAAGTAAAGTCTTCAAGTATTAGCTACTTATTATTTCTTCTTGTAACTTACCTCCTAGATTCCTTATTGCACTTACTATTTCTTTCATTCTTGCACCATACTGAGCAACATTCTCTCCTTCTTCCATCTTCATTTCATCAAACTTTCCTCTCAAGCTTTCTCTTTTGGCTCTTTTGACATTATCATATCCTCCATAGATAGTTGATAGGATTTCCCACATTTTGTGTGTAGTATCACATCCTTTGATGTCATCATACTCAACATAGTTTAGTGCTGAAGCAATCTCCATCATTGCTTGATTATGCTCTTTCTTCTTGCTTAGATCTTTTGCAATGAGGGGTCATGTAGGGTCTATATGATCAATTGTGATTGAGGTCTGAGCATAGTCACCTATTGATCCAAGGTGAAATTTCATCAAAATTTTCCGTGCAACAAAGTTATCTTTTTTCAGCTTGGGAACTTCTCTTTTGGACATCTTGATCTTCCTGCTGCCAGTAGCTTGAAACAAATTACCATAGGTCTTTGATACCAATTGTTAGAATTCTTTAGAATAACATAGAGGGGGAGTGAATTAGTTATTCAAAATTTTTAATGAAACTATAGTAGGCCCATACACACTACTAATCATCCAAGCTTTAATCTTTATCCTAGCAAGCTATTGTAAATCAATATGTAATAATGAAAAATAAAGAATCAACACATAACACAAATATTTACATGGAAACCTAATTTTGGAAAGCCACCAATAACATGCTACCTTCTTTTCACTCTTTTGAAGTGCTGCCTTGTTAAAGGCTTGCCCTATTAAAGGCTACAATGCATTGTTAAATGTGACCCTGTCAAAGGATTTCAACACCCTATTAGGAGTGTGCCCTGCTAGAGGACTTAAGTACATTCAAATTGGAATGAGACCTTGTTAAAGGATTTATATGAGGCTATTAGGCCCACCAAACTCTATGGGACTTTCAATCACCTTATCAAAGGCTTTCAAACTTAGCTATTAAGCTAACCTATCAATGTAGGATTTCAATTTCTAATACAATGGTAAGAAAGTATTATAAAGATTTTGAACTAATACCACTTGAAACTCTAACCTTGTAGATTGTATATGTCTCTTCAGTTCTTATTCATTTCTTGGCTTTCCTTCTTTGTAGTTTTGACAGCTTGTTCACCCTTCAAGATCTATCTCCTTGAGTTCTCTTTCTCGTTATGCCAATGTAACTATCTCACTATGGTCACTTGATCAATTTTGAGTCACAATGCTCTATTCTTCCTCACTGTGTCCTTTTCCTAACACTTCACACTAGCCTTCTCTTGGCTTCTTCACACTTCTCACTCATGACCACCTTTTCTCTCTAAACTATAACTCCTTAAAAAGAAGTTATGTTCTTCGTTTCCTGCTCAGTTCTTCCTACTATCATCTTGAATTGACTTGAGAAAATGATATTGCTTTCCCTCCAATTTTCTTCTTCTATAAACATTAAGATAAATCCATCTATATTTTCCTAGAATTAGTTGGCATAAAACTCTATGACACCAACTCATCATCCTTATCATCCAACTAGTTCACAAATTTTAATGTAACAAACTTATCGCTATTGATTTGAAAAATCTTTTGAATTTTCAAATAATGCAGCAACTCAACACCATTGGAATAATGATGCTTGACACTTACTATGTTACTTAGCATCAACAATGTTTTTACTGATGCTCAACACCTGAACAATTTGCTCGGCATCCACTATATTTTTCTGATGCTCAACACTTGAAGACTTTTTCACTCAACAACTGAAGAATTTTTCTTTGCACCTAAAGATTACTTGGCACACACTGAATTCTAAACTTTCTTGACTCCAACTAAGAATTTTCTCAGCTTGAACTAGCTTTCTTGGCACCCACATATGATCTTAGTTAGACATTACAAATTGACTTAGTTATGCATTACACTTTTAATGTATCTAAGTGTGTCTAACCTTTTTATCTTAAAGTATGTCATCAATACATTATTTCATCAATGTCTTAGCTGATCCTTATGATTCATTACAATAACATAACATCAACCTTTCTCTAGGTCCTCTAGTTACATCTTATTGATTAACTCTTCCTTATCAATCAACTAAGTGATAGTACTTGGATCTTCTAAGAAATAGTCATTCCTACAAATAGAAAGTTTGGCATCAATGAAAAAACAAAGATTGAAAAAATTCTTTACCAATTTCATCATTCTTCAATTAGTGATCTTTTTCAATAATATCCAACATTTTCTATACCTTTTTGTTTGGCCTTTTTGGAGGTCTTCTGCTCAAAATTTTAAGCTAAAACTATAATAAATCCCTAAAACTCAATATCCTTAGGCTTAATATTTTAGGAATTGGAGCTAGATTTTTAGTTCTTCTTTCTAACGATGTAAGTAGTTTCAAATTATGAGCTATGCATCAAAATTTATGACCCCAACAAGTCGGAGTAATTAGAAATATAGTTTTCAATAGTTTTGATGGGGACACAACCCAAGACCATAATGAACACAATAGGAAAAGAGAAATATTCTTATCAATGAAAATCTACTACTACACTTAGTACAAAGAAAAAAAACTCAAAGACATGCCCTATGGGCTTACAATAGTATGATTTGGGAGGAAAATCCTCCTTACAGTAACTTCCCTCAAACTCCACTCAGAACTACCTTTACAATACCAAAAATGTTCTTAAATAGACTGCAATTGGTTTAGGGCTAGGAATACATTCTAGAATATGCTAGTTGGCATCCACCACCAAAAAAATAGGTTATAAAAATCTTGTTAGAAGTTAGTGTAAATTTAGAAGAATCTAGAAAAAGTAGCCCAACTTTTGAGAGGGATAACTTTTGAACCGGGACACCGATTGATGAATTGTTTACATTTATAGAAAGCTCTCAAAGCACTCTATAGCCTATGAATAGGCTCCACTTTTCCCCCCATTTTTGGGCCTAGATGATGCCATTTAGTGCCTCAAATCTAACATTGAAGTGCTCTTAGAAGGTCTCCAAGAAATTTAAAATTGTAATAACTTTCTAACCGTAAAGCCTTTTGACCTGATTCTTTTTTTTGGAGCACTTTAAATTACAAATATAATCATCCATCCAACTTACACCCTCTAACTCATCATAATTTTGGCTCAATTATAAAATAAGCCATTTTCTACTTTGACATGCCCTATGGGCTTACAATAGTATTATTCAATAGAAAAATCGTCCTTACAATACCTTCTCTCAAACCCCACTCATAACTACCTTTACAATAATAGAAATGTTATTAAATATACCCCAATTGGTTTAGGTTAGGAATATATTTTAGAATATTTTAGTTGGTATCTACTGCCAAAATATAAGGTTCTAGAAATCTCGTTAATAGGCGATGTAGATTTAGAAGAATCTAGAAATGGTAGCCCAGCTTTCGAGAGGCATAACTTTTAAACTAGGACTTCGATTGATGTACCATTTATATTTTTAGAAAGCTCTCAAAGCTCTCTATAGCCTTATGGATGGCTTTACCTATCACCCATTTTTTGGGTTTGGACGAGGCCATTGAGTGCCTCAAATCTGAGTTTGAAGTGCTTTTAGGGGTCTTTAGGAAATTTAAAACTGCAACAACTTTCTAATTGTAAAGCCTTTTGACCCAATTCTTTTTCTGGAGTGCTTTAAATTACAAATATAATCATCCCTCCAACTTACACCCTATAACTCATCATAATTTTGGCCCAATTAAAATATAACCCATTTTTTGCTTTGACACACCCTATAAGTTTACAATAGTATGATTCAGGAGAAAAGTCCTCCTTACAATATCTTCTCTCAAACCCTACTCAGAACTGCCTTTACAATACTAAAAACGGTCTTAAATAGACCCCAATTGGTTTAGGGTTAGGAATACATTCTAGAATATTCCAATTGGCATCCACCACCAAAGCATAAGGTTCTAGAAATCTTGTTAGAAGTTTGTGTAAATTTAGAAGAATCTAGAAATGGTAGCCCAACTTCCAAGAGGCATAACTTTTGAATCGGGACTCCAATTGACGAATTGTTTATATTTACAAAAAGCTCTCAAAGTACTCTATAGCCTTTAGACCAATTTCACCCATCCTCCATTTTTTGGGCCTATACAAGGTCATTTAGTGCCCCAAATCTAACTTTGAAGTGTTCTTAGGAGGTCTTCAAGAAATTTAAAAGTGTAATAACTTTCTACTTGTAAAGCCTTTTGACCCATTTCTTTTTGTGGAGTGCTTTAAATTACAAATATAATCATCCCTCTCACTTACACACTCTAATTCATCATAATTTTGGGTCAATTACAAAATAACCCATTTTTTTCTTTAACATGCCCTATGGGCTTACAATAGTATGATTTAGGAGAAAAATCCTCCTTATAGTACCTTTGCTCAAACTCTACTCAAAATAGCCTTTACAATACTAGAAATTTTCTTAAATAGACCCTAATTGGTTTTGGGTTAGGAATACATTCTAGAATATGCCTGTTAGCATCCACCATCAAAACAAAAGGTTCTAGAAATCTCGTTAGAAGTCAATGTAAATTTAGAAGAAGCTAGAAATGGTAGCCCAAGTTTTGAGAGGCATAACTTTTGAACTAGGATCCGATTGATGAACTGTTTACATTTACATAAAACTCTCAAAGTGCTATATAGCCCTATAGATAGGCTAATCCTATTTAACACATTTTTTAGGCCTGTATGAGGCCATTTAGTGCCCTAAATCTGACTTTGAAGTGCTGTTAAGAAGTCTCCTAGAAATTTAAAACTATAATAACTTTCTAACCGTAAAGCCTTTTGACCTGATTCTTTTTCTAAAGCACTTTAAATTACAAATATAATCATCCCTCCAACTTACACCCTCTAAGTCATCATAATTTTGGCTTAATTACAAAATAACCCATTTTTTTCTTTGACATGCCCTATGGGCTTACAATAGTATGATTTAGAAGAAAAATCCTCCTTACAGTACCTTCTCTCAAACTCCACTCAAAACTACCTTTACAATACCAAAAATGTTCTTAAATAGGCCCCTATTGGTTTAGGGTTAGGAATACATTCTAGAATATGCCAGTTAGCATCCACCACCAAAATAGAAGGTTCTACAAATGTTGTTAGAAGTCAATGTCAATTTAGAAGAATCTAGAAATGGTAGCCCAACTTCTGAGAGGCATAACTTTTGAACTAAGACTCTAATTGATTAACCATTTACATTTCTGAAAAGCTCTTGAAGCACTCTATAGCCCAATGGATGGATTTGTCCAACCCCCATTTTTTGGGCCCATACAATGCCATTTAGTGACTCAAATATGAATTTGCAGTCTCTCAGGAGGTCTCTAGGAAGTTTAAAATTGTAATAACTTTCTAACCGTAAAGCCTTTTGAATCGATTCTTTTTTTGGAGTGCTTTAAATTATAAATATAATCATCCCTCCAACTTACAGCCTTTAACTCATCATAATTTTGGCTCAATTAAAAAATAACCCATTTTCTACTTTGTCATGTTCTATGGGCTTACAATAATATGATTCAGGAGAAAAATCCTCCTTACAGTACCTTCTCTCAAACTCCACGCATAACTATCTTTAAAATACCAAAAATGTTCTTAAATAGACCCCAATTAGTTTAGGGTTAGGAATACATTCTAGAATATTCCAGTTGGCATCCACTGCCAAAATAGAATGTTCTAGAAATCTTGTTAGAAATTAGTGTAAATTTAGAAGAATCTAGAAATCGTAGCCCATCTTTTGAGAGGCATAACTTTTGAACTAGGACTTTGATTGACAATTTTTTTACATTTTCAAAAATCTCTCAAAGTTCTCTATAGCCTTATGGATAGGCTTCACTCATCCCCCATTTTTTGGGCCTATAAAAGGCCATTTAGTGCCTCAAATATGACTTTAAAACACTCTTAGGAGATCTGTAGGAAATTTAAAACTATAATAACTTTCTAATCGTAAAGCCTTTTGACCTTATTATTTTTCTAGAATGCTTTAAATTTAATAAATAATCACCCCTCCAACTTAAACCCTCCAACTCATCATAATTTTGGCTCAATTAAAAAATAATCCATTTTCTACTTTGACACATATCTCAAGGTGCTCAAAAACTCTAACCCAAAAAACTAATAGTGGAACTATGAGAGTTGGAACCTTTACTCAACCCAAATGGGTATCCATAAATGAAAAACTATTAAACATAAATTATCTCTAAGAATATTTTTTGGTGACATAGGATTGCCCTTACACCACTCGATGCTCCTGCATCAAGCTTAGTTTAATTTGTTGTTTTTATTTTTATTTTAGGCACATAAAATTTTTGAATTCATGGTTATGGTGGCTATTTATATTCTATCATTTTATACATTCTTTTAATTTTAGTGAATAAGATGGCTTTTGGTTGACGTAAAACTTTTTTGAGTTTTGCAAGATTTCCAGAACTTGAACATTGGTATCACAGGTATTTGTTTCACCAGATATCATATTTTCACCCCACTTTATTAATTTATATTAGTGGTATCAAAGTGGGAACACTCTTATTTACCAATTAACACAAGATCTTCCTATAAAAGACTAGGATTGGCTATGAGAAATTTATCAGAATACCTTCCTCTGTGGTGCACAAAACCAAAGATGTCAGATAATTTAGAAAACTTTATGAAGAAGATGGTGTAAGAGGCTTTGGCCAAATGGCAAGAAGATAGGATGAGTAAGTTTTACAAATTTTGAAGATCCAACAATTGTTGAATTTAGTAGCACCGTTCCATGGGAACATCCCTTTTAAAGTATAGGTGCACTTTGATATCCCAAATTTTGAAGGAAAAGCTGATGCTAATGCTATTGATAATTGGTTATCCAAGTTAGAACAATATTTCTCTATAAAAATAATTTGATGGAGAAAAAATAACATTTTCCCTCTTGAAAGCTAAAATTCATGTCAAACTGGCATGGGAAACTAGAGTATTGAATAATAGCAAGGTGGGAGAAGAGTTGGAGATACTCTCTGATAACAAACCCTCTTGGGGAGAGTTTGTGGAGTACATAAAAGAAGCATACTTTCTTGGAGATGTATATGAACAAAAATATATAGAATGATAGTTGCTTTGACAAAAGAGGGACCAATTTGTGCAAGATTACACCAATATATTCCATGCACTCTCTACAAATCTTGGTATAGAAGATTTAGAAAAGCATCAAATTCTAAAATATCATAGTGGGTTTCATAGATACATTCAAATTGAAATGGAATTCTTGCATATTGAAAAATTGGTAATCACTTACAAATATGCTACAAAAATTGAGTTAAAATAGAAAGGAAAAAGGGATTACTTTTCAAATAATAAGCCAAGAGGTGTAGGCAGTAATAATTTTGGAGGAAAACTAGTGGGGAAGGATCCTCCCTCAAATTCTCCCAAGAATACCTAGTGGCTACCAAAAAGATACAAATAGATATGAGCATATGGTGTAAGATACATAAGAGTCCAACTCATAACAAAAAGGAATAACAAAGATTTTGAATACAATTCATTAATTATTTATTATCTTTGATGTTACAAAAAATTTTATATCATTACTAGTCAATATATGTTGAGCTCACTTGAGCATTGAAGACAATTTTCTAAGTCTATCGAGCATTCCAAATTTTGTCTAGTTTCAGAATAGAGTATCTATCAAGTTCACTCGGGTGCCAAATAAAAGTTTGCAAAAGATGAGTGTTAACCAAGCTCACTCAGTTAATGAAATAAATGTTGGATGGAACCAATGTTAACTAAGCTCACTCAATTACCAAAGGAACTTTGTGAATATACAATGTTGACTGAGTTCACTTGGTCAACATAGGAAAATTGTTTCTAAGTATCTACCAAGAAGGGTTGACTAATGAAGGAGTTTTTTTCTTTTGGCATATTAAGTTCAATTGATTTGTTTGTTGGTTCTAGCTGACTAAGGAGACAAATATTAATTATTCTAAGTTGTATTCTCCCTAACTTGACAATATGAAAGATATAAATGTAAGGTCAAGTTGAAATTTAGAAAGTGTGAATGCATGGAAGATAATTGAAGATTTGATGTGCTAAAAAGAAGTGAATTAGGAGGATATATAGAATATCCTTGTGGAGCTGAAAGCATATAATCAATCAAGAATGATCAAGTGTACAAGCTAGAATTTAGATCTATAATTAGAAATTCAGTTGCATTTGAAATTAGATCATCATATTATTACTCCCTAACCATTGTAGTACTGATCTAAATCTCTTAACAAAGTTGGCTTAACAACTATTTGCAAATCCTCTAACAAGATGACATTTCTATTGAATTATCCAAAGACCTCTAACAAGGCCACTCCTAATAGGGTGATTAAATTCTATAATAGGGTCACACCTGGTAATGTGTTTTGTAACCTTTAACAGGGTTGACTCCTAACATGGCTTACTTTAGAAGAGTAAAAATTAATAACTAGTTGCAATTGATGATTTTTTCAAAATTGATTTTTCATGTTAAATCTTGGTGTCAAATGTGTTCACGCTATTTTTCTTATGTTTTTTCAACTAAGTTAAAGTAATAATAATAATATAACATCTTAATATTTTCATGTTTAGTATTTTTCAATCTATTTTAGGGTTTATTGAGTTACGCCATTTTTTTGTGTGTCCCCTGATCATCAGTATAGTTCAATTTTCAAAGTTTATTTATAATAACATCTACAAGATGTAGGATTTATTTTGTGGTAATTCATTCACACCTTCCCTCTCAATTAATCCTCTTGAATTTCCAAAATTGAAATTAGAGCATTTGGTGCTTGCAGAGAAGATTTCAAGGATCTAAGCTAAAGATCAAGATGTCTTATAGAAGAAAGATTCCCAAGTTCATCTGAGATAATTTTGCAGCATGGTAAGGACTTATGAGATTACATATGGAAACCATTAGTGATTTATGCTATAAGCATCTTGATACTAAATACAAAACTCCCACTCAAACATTATCAATTGAAGATATTTCTAAAAAGAAAAATCATAACATCATGATGATTGACATTGTATTTGCTCTTAATTATGCTAAATTTGATGAAGTCAAAAGCTATACTATAGCTTATGATATGTGTAATAAGTTGAAATAAATCTATCTAGGAGATGATAATGTAAGAAGAGCTAAAGCTAAAAGTATCAGAGGACAATTTGATCAGATGAAGATGAGAGAAGATGAAAAAATTGTAAAATATTTGGAAAGAATCAAAGAAAATGTGACCACAATTAGAGCATCTAGATGAGACATTCATGACAAAATAGTTGATAAGTAGGAGATAATTTCCAAAGCAAGTCAAATTGTGATAGTGCTATCAGAATTTAACTATGTTATTTTTGAGTCAAACTCATTGACCCATGTTTCATGAGTAGTGATTCAACATGAATCCATCTCTCATGAGAATAAATAGAATACTTAGCACTTGTTAGATCTAGGTGATGCTCACAGGGGTGAAACACCATGATTTCCAATGAGTGCTAAGTGTTCCATTTATCCTCATGAGAGATGGATTCATATTGAATCACTACTCATGAAACATGGGTCAATGAGTTTGATTCAAAATTCACATAGTTAAATCCTGATAGCAATACCACAAAAAAATGGTTGTGAGCAAGGTACTCAGGACCATTCTTCCTATCTACGGAATTAGAGTATCTACTACTTGAGAGATGAGATGTGATACAAATAGTAAAATAACTTTGGATGCTCTAGTTAGAAGATTGATTTTTTTTTGAATTGGATAACTATGATAACTATGTCCCTAGCTCCAAAGATATTGAGTCTACATTTGAAGCCAAATTTCACTCAAGAAAAAGGGTAAGAAATCAAAGGCTAGTCAATTTGAAAGTGATGAAGAAGAAGAAAGTTTAGACAATGATATTGAAGTTGTTGAAGTCCTATTTTCAAGGAAATATTTCAAAAGTAGAGGAAAGTACAAAGGTAAGATTCCTCTAATTTATTTTTCTTGTGAAAAAGTTGGTCACATTTTTGCAAGGTTCCCAAATAGAGAAAACAAGGATGAAAAGGAAAACAATAAGGACAAAGGCAAGAAAGAATTCAAAAACTACAAGGAAAAAAAGGATGAAAAGGAAAACAATAAGGATAAAGGAAAGAAGGAATTCAAAAACTACAAGGAATACAAGGAAAAAGGTAAGAAATCTTGTTTTATGGCTAAATATTATGATACCAGTGAAGATGAAATGGTATCTATTGCTGTAAAAGATGAATCTAATGATGAAGGAGATAAGATGACACTTATCTCTCATGTTATAAAAATAGACATAGTCTAAAAAGTAGACAAGGAATTATATGATCTCAAGCAAGCTCCTAAAGCTTGGTATGAAAGACTTAGAACAAATGATAACAATAGACTATATATGAAAGGACTAGACAAGAAGATTGTATTGGCAAAAATATTCATTGATGATACTTTATTCATAGGAAATGATGACTTGTGAAAGACATTTTCAAAAGAAATGAGTAAAGAATTTTAAATGTCTATTTTTGAAGAGATAAAATTCCTTGTTGGATTGTACATCCAATAGAAGAAATATGGTATCTATCTTACTCAATCTAAATATATCACAAAAATAATAAAGAAATTTGGAATGGAAGAATCAAGACTAGTCAGAACCCCTATATCTACTGGACATAAAATTAACAAAAATGATGATTCCAAAAAGGTAGATTAGACCACATACAAATCAATGATTGGAAAATTGTAGTATGTAGTGCATAAAAGGCTTGATATTGCATTAGCAGTTGGCATGCTGGTAATATTCTTAGAAAAGCTCAAAGAAAATCACACAATGACAATAAAAATAATCATGAGATATTTGAAAGGTACAAAAGAATATAGTCTATGGTACAAAATATGAGGCAATTTGGGTTTAAAAGTATTCATAGATGCTGATTGGGTAGGAAGTATTGATGATAGAAGAAGCACCATTGGAGGAGGATCCTTTCTTGGTAAAAGACTGGTGTCTTGGATAGGAAAGAAAAATAATTGTATTTCTCTATCCACAAAAAAATTAGAATATGTGGTAGCAACATTCAATTATTCAAATATTTTTTTGGTTCAAACAACTATTGGTAGGTATGAAGATAGAGATCAAGGATCCAATAGTCATATACAGTGATAACACCAATGCAATCAATATAACAAAGAATCCAATGATGCATAAAAAAAACAAAAAATATTGCTATAAAATATCATTCCTTGAGATAATTGGTACAAGATAAAGAAGAAAGATTGGAATATGTGAATACAAAAGAAAAAATTGCATACATATTCACCAATCCATTACCTAAGGATGCATTTCTATATCTAAGAGATAAGCTAGGGGTGATTCCCCTATCTAAAGATCACTAAATAAAATTTAGTATTATATCAACTAGAGCATGTTGAAAATCAATAAGTTGGTGTAGTATTGACAAGGGAATATTGCAAATGAATCAATACTTGAGGTACATTGGTATTCACTAAACATTATCTATGGCGTGAGATGTCAAAGAGGGAGAATTTTTTAGTCATATCTCATAGAAATTTTGTAAAAAAAAAAAGAAAGAGAAAGGGTGAATTAACTTGGTCTGATATCAAAGGTAGAGTTTTTCATCAAAAGAAGCTGTAGTAGATAGAAGTTTTCTGATAGAGGGAGAAACTAGAAGAAGAAAGAGTTCACACTAATAAAGGGAGTTCTCATGGATGAGAATTAGAATGAAACTAGGGATAATTCCTTATATTATTCTTTCTCTAAAATTTGTATTGTGTTACGATATATTATTTTTCCATTAATGCCAAAGAGTGAGATTGTTGAATACAATTGATTAATTGTGTATTGTCTTTGATGTTACACAAAATGTCATGTCATTGCTAGTCAATGTATGCCAAGTTCACTTGAGCATTGAAGATAGTTTTATGTGTCTACTGAGCATTCTACGGTTTGCATAGTTCAAAAGATAGTATCTACTAAGTTCACTCGGTGCCAAAGGAAATTTTGTATGAGATGAGTGTTAACTAAGCTCACTTGTTTAATGAAGGAAATGTTGGATGGAACCAATGTTTATGAAGCTCACTAAGTTAGTGTTGATCAATTTCACTTGGTTAACATAGGAAAATCATTTCTAAGTTAGTATCTACTGAGTAGAGTTAGCTAATGAGAGATTTTCTTGTTTTGGCATATTAAGTTCAATTGATTTATTTGTTGGTTCTAACTGACCAAGGAGATAAATATTAATTATTCTAAGTTGTATTCTATCCAACTTGATAGTATGAAAGATATAAATATAAATTCAAATTGAGATTTAGAAAGTAAAGTCCATATTGGCTCATGATATGACCTGCTAAGAATAATAAGGTGAGGGGAGGCATGGTACGAGGGGGAGAAGGAATGGTGAGTGGTATGAAAGGCATTTTAAATAAGGGGGAGGGGAAAAAATTGGAAGGGAGGAGGAGGGCAAGGTCCTAAAGAATAGTAGAAGGGTGAGGAGGGGTGGGTCCTAAAAGTAGGAAGGGGAGAGGAGGGACCAATTTTTTGATAAAAGGGTGGTGGCTGGAAATTATCTTGAAGAATAGCAGGAGGGGGACTTGGAAGGGGTGGGGCAAAATATCCTTGTGGAGATGAAAATATATATTTGATCAAGAAGAATCAAGTATACAAGCCACATTTGAGATCTATAATTAGAAATTTAGTTGTGTTTTAAATCAAGTCATCTCATTGTTACTATGTACCCACTATACTAGTGATCTAAATCTCTTAACAGAGTTGGCTTAATAGCTATTTGCAAATCCTCTAACAAGATGAAATTTATATTGAATTGTCTAAAGACCTCTAACAAGGCCACTCCTAATAGGGTGATTAAATCCTCTAAAAGGGTCACACTAATAGTGTGTTTTGTAACTTTTAATAGGGTTGGATCCTAATAAGGCTCACTTCAAAAGAGTGAAAGTCAATAAATAGTTGCAATTGGTGGTTTTTCCCAAATTGGGTTTCCACATTAAATGTTGGTGTTAAATGTGTTCATGCTAGTTCTCTTATGTGTTTGCAACTAAGTTAAAGTGATAATAATCATAGATAATATCTTAATATTTTCATGTTAAGTACTTGTCTAGATATTTTTGTGTTTACCAAGTCAGAACATTTTTCTATGTGTTTGTTGTGCATCAACAAAGTTCAATTTTTAGAGTTTACTTTGAATTGACATCTAAGGGATCTAGGATTTATTTGTGGTAACTGATTCACCCCTCCCCTCTTAGTTATCCCTCTTATATTTCCAATAGAAGAATTAATAATGTGATGATAGAAATATGAGGAAAGGAACTTGAGCCTGTATCCAAACTAATAAAAACTCCAAAAAATGATTCAGTAATAGAAGCATACCCATATGCCATAGTTGCAACAATGAAAGCAGTTCCATGAAAAGATAAAGAGAGATTGTTTCATTCACAAATGTGGGTTGATGGAAAGCCTCTACATTTTATTGTTGATAGTGGAAGCCAAAAGAACTTAATTTCTATGGAGAGCACCAAGATATTAAGTTTAAAAATGATAAGACACCCACAACCATACTCTATGGGATGGGTTAGTGAAGGAAGAGACATTAAAATAAATTAGTAGAGTCACCTATCATACTTAGTCAAACCATTCAAGAATGAAATAATCTAACATGTAGGACCTTTAGATGTATGTGATGTTTTTTTGGGATAACCATACACGTATTAAAGGCATGGGGTGTATGAATCTAGACCATGTAGTGCCATAATCAAGCTTGGTGAAAAGAGATATCAAACACCAGAGATATGCCCAACTCAAGCTACTTCTTTAATTAGTACTAAATAATGTAGACATTTAATTGTTCAAACTAAAACTTTTGTACTCATGATTCATTTAGAGAAAAAAAATTAGTTTTCCTTAACACACATACTAATGTGGCCACTATAGTAGACTAGAAAAGGGAGATGAATAAAATCTTAGAAGAATACCATAGTGTGTTTAAATCATAAATAGGGGTCCCAAAACACTGCCAAGTCAAGCATTCTATTGATATAATTCAAGGAACACTATTGCCACACAAATCAATATATAAGAGATAAGTTTTGAAAAATGATGAAATTAAGAGATACATTCAGGAATTGATTGAAAAGGGACATATCAGGCCAAGTTCTTCACCTTGTGGGAGCCCTATTATTTTGGAAAGAAAGAAAGATGGGACATTGAGATTTTGTAATGATTATAGGGCACTTAACAAAATTACTATGAAAAATAGATATCCAATTCCTTGAGTTGATGATCTTTTGGATCAACTTAATGAGGGCTAAGTTCTTTACTAAAATTGACTTGAAATATGGGTATCACCAAGTACCAATTAACCTAGTGGATGTATGGAAGACTGCATTTAAGTCCAAAGAAGGTTTGTTTGAATGGTTGATTATGCCTTTTGGCTTAAAAAATGCTCTGGCCACATTTATGAGGTTGATGAATGATGTTCTTGGACCCTTCATTGATTATTTTGTAGTTGTTTACTTGGATGATATCCTCATATTTTTGGTTTGAACACTTGCAACATGTTGAACAAGTATTCTTGAGTTTGCAAAAACATAAACTCTATGCCAACGTAGACAAGTGCTCTTTTGGTATGCAAAGAATCTAGTACTTAGGGTACATCATTGATCATGAGGGTGTTTATTTGGACCATACAAAGATACAAATAATTAGAGATTGGCCACCTCCTAAAAAATTCATAGAACTTTGCAGTTTCTTGGGTCTAGCCAACTTCTATCACAAATTTGTATTTGGTTTTTCACATTTATCATGGCCTCTTAATCAGTCACTCAAAGGTTGAACACAAGAAAAAAATTGGTGGGTAAAGGAAAAACAAAAAGTATGAGTACTTAACTCTTAGACTATGTTTAGCTCTAGTATTGGTCCTTCTAGACTTGCAATTGTTATTTGAAATAGAAATAGATGCATTAAATTATGCTCTTGGCATTGTACTCATGCAACATGGGTATCCCATTGCATATCATAGTGAGACATTTTCTAAAATAGTTCACAGGTACCCCACCTATGACAAGGAGCTTTATACCATTTTTTAGGCCTATAAACAATGTAAGAACTAGATTTCATGAAAGGAGACTATGATACATATAGATCATATACCTCTGCAATTCTTACAAGCTCAAGGGAAGTTTTAGAATGATAGGAATTAGTGGTGGTCAGCTTATTTATAAAAATTTCACCTCAACTTTCATCATAAAAAGGGAAACACTAATAAAGTAGTAGACTATTTAAGTAGGCCTCCAATCATAGGTTTGAAAATGGTGTTGGATTCATGTGGCCACCAAACAAGAACTTGGGCTCAACTATATGGTAAGGATCCTAACTTTTGTAACATTTATAATGTAGCCTTAGAAGGGAAGAATGTTCTTGACTTCTATATATAGGGTGGTTTACTTTGTCATATTGGTCACATATGTGTCCCTAGTAAAGAAAGAAAGAAACTAATGTGGGAAGCACACTATAGTTAGGCAGCATGACATTTTGGTATTGATAAGACTATTGCAATTCTATAAAAGAATTTCTATTGGTAAAAAATGAAACATGATATAATTTCATATATAAAATATTGTGTTTCTTGTGTAATTACAAATCCTTCAAATCGTAAATTGGGCCTCTATCTACCATTACCTATTCCTAATAAACTATGGCATCTTATTTCAATGGACTTTATGTGTAGGCTCCCTAGTAGAAGAAAGGGAAATGACTATACATATGTGGTAGTAGATAGATTTTCTAAAATGTCCATCATGGTGGCCTATAAAAAAATGATTTTAGCAAAGGAGATTGTTAAGCTATTTATTGAACATGTTTGGGTTCACTTTGGGTTGCCAAAAAGCATTATGTCAGATAGGGATAGCAAGTTCCTCAAAAAATTTTGGTCTTTATTATATGATAGAATGGACACTAAGTTGACAAATTTTACAACATTCCATCCTCAAATAGATGGCCAAATAGAAGTAGTCAACATATTGATTATCCATATCCTTCAAATGTACTACTCAAAACACCCATGTACATGGGATGAGAGCTTCCCTTATGTGAAACATAGCTACAACCAGGTACTCTACGCTACTATAGGACATAGTTGATTTGACGTTTGTCTTGGGTATCAACCATTGGCACCCACAGATGTATCACTAGCCATCTTGCAATATATTCAACCACTCAATACTAAAAAGGAGGTAGATAAAGTAGATGGATTTATTGAAAAGATCAAATAGTTACAACAACAAGTTCATGATATTTTAGAATAGAGAAACAAAAAGAATAAGGAAAGACATGATCAACATACAACTCCCCATCATTTCTAGATTGGTGACAAGGTATGGCTACATCTTCAAAAGGAGCACCTCCACGGACCTTATCAAAATATTCATCCTATTTGGTATGGGTGATATACCATTAAGAAAAAAGTTGGTGAGATGCTTTTGAACTTGATCTACCACCATTTTTTGGAATACATCTAGTTTTTAATGTGGAACTATTGCAACCCTATTTTCCTCCATTATTGGACGCCTGTCAAGCTACTGAACATATTCATGCTAAATAATGAATCCATCCACTACTACACCACTACAATGTGATCATGTTACTAAAGTCATGCTGAAATCTTTGAGAAATAAAAAAAAATCACTATATAGGGTGCTTTGAGTTGGTCAATTATCTCATCAAGGAAAATGGTTAACCAAATTCCCTCATCTACTATAGAAGATTGATGTAAGGGGGTCCATTGCCTCTTAAGGGGGGAGGAATGATCTAAATTATATAGAAGATCTATCTATCTATCTATATATATATATATATATATATATATATATATATATATATATATATATATATATATATATATATATCTTTTTGTTTGGCTGATCCAGAGGTCTTCTAATATATATATATCTCTTTTTGTTTGGCTGATCTAGAGGTCTTCTCTTCAAAATATCATGCCAAAACTATAATTGGTCCCTAAGACTGGTAGCCATTGGCTTGCTATTTTAGGGACTGAAACTATATTTTTAGTTCTTCTTTCTAATGGTGTAAGCAATTTCAAATTCTGAGCTATGGGTCAAAAGTTATGAACCCTACAAGTTGGGGCAATTAGAAACCTAGTTTTGAATAGTTTAGTTTAATTTTTTGTTTTTTTATTTTAGCCACATCGACATTTCAAATTCATGGTTATGGTGGCTATTGATATTCCATCATTGTTTATGTTCTTTCAATTTTAATTAATAAGATGACTTTTGGTTTGCATACAACTCTTTCAAGTTTTGCAAGATTTCTATAACTTGAACATTGGTATTGTAGGTATTTGATTCACTAGATAAATTTAAACATGAGATAAATTTGATGACATGAGAATGATGGAAGGTGAGAACATAGTGTGATACCACACAAGAGTTAAAGATTTTGTTAATGCTATCAAAGATGAAATAATGATAAGCAAGGTTTTGAAGAATCTACTCCCTATCTATGCCATTAGAGTCTCTACAATCCAAGAACTATGATGAACACTAGGAAACAATTTAACCTTAGAAGGTGCAATTGGTAGGCTTAATAATTTTGAGATGTTAGATTTTGATAACTACACACCTGCTACTATTGAATATTATTTCAGGTCACAACTAGTTCTTAGTAGAAGGAAAGGTAAACATGTAAATAGTGAAAGTGATAGTTCTGATAATGATATTGATGTACTTGAAGCCCTCATTATAAAAAGGTTTGGGAGAGGAAGAGTTAAATACAAAATCTAAATTACCTATCATTTATTTTTCATGCAATAAAGTTGGTCATATTATTGCTAGATGTCTTGATAGAGAAGATAAATATGAAAGGAAGGAAAGAAAGTACACAAGAAGAAGAGATGACAAAGACTACAAGAGAAGCAAGGATGAAAAATGTAAGAAATCTTGTTATATTGTTGAAGAAAGAACTGAATTTTTTTTTTGAGAGTGATGATGAAGTTGTCTATGTTACCATGAAAGAAGATTCTAATGAAGATGAGAAAAGCACATTAATTTCTTATATGAAAAAAAGTGACAGATGGATAATTAATAGTGGATGTTCTATTCATGTGACTGGGGATAAAGATAGATTTGAAGATATTGGTCCATACAATGGTGGATGTGTTATATTTGGTAATGATATCCCATGTGTTATAAAAGGTACTATTCGACTAACTGATAAGATAATGTGTGATAATGTTTACTAGGTTGACAGACTTAACTACAATTTATTGAGTGTTTAATAGCTAAACAAATCAAGTTATAGAGTTAAATTTCATAATAGGAAGGCCAAGATACATGATGGTGATGGTAAGCTAATTGGAATTGGTGAGTAGACAAAAGGTAACTTATTATATTTGGACCTATCAAGTGAGACATTTATCTACATAACGAGATGTTTGGTTATGGCACGAAATATTATGTCATGTAAACTTTGACAATTTGGTGAATATCAATAAGATGAATAAAGTAAGAGGGTTGCCTAAACTAAAGAAGCATGATGATGCTATGTGTAAAAACTATCAATTGGGAAATATGACCAACTCTAGTTTTAAGAGAAAAAAATACATTGCTAATGATATTTTGGAATTGGTTCATACTAACCTATGTGGACCCATTGATATTCAAAGTTACTTTGGATATAATTTTTTCATTCTATTGGTTGTTGATTACTCTAGAATGATGATTATGATGTTTCTCAAAGCCAAATCTAATTATTTTTAAGGTTATTTAAGTGGTATTTAGCTAGAGTTGAAAAAGAAATAGGGAGAAAATAAATTCATTTCACATGAGTTCTATAAACTTTACAATGATAGAGGAATCAAAAGACACTTTCCAAAACCAAGGACCACTCCTCAGAATGGAATAGTTGAAAGGAGAAATATATCAATAACAAACTATGCAAGAACATTAATACTAAAGAAGAATAAATTAAACAAATATTGGAGAGAAGCAAATAGTATTGTTATTTATACCCTGAATAGAGTACAAGTCAAGAAATGTACAAATGCTACACCTTTTGAACTATGGTATGGTTATACTCCTAATGCTAAATATTTCAAAATATTTGGTAGTAGATGATATATAGTGAAAGATAATAGGGATGGAAAGCTTGATGCAAATATTGATGAAAGCATATTCCTAGGTTATTCCACCAAAAGAAAAACTTACGAGTGTTTAAATTCTAACAGTAACAAAGTTGTGGAAAGTGAAAATGTGAAAGTTGATGAGTTTACAAAAAGAAGTTACACTTCATGTAATGAATAACCTAAATACTATAGTACATTCATCTATGTGGATGATGATGCTCCCAACACTCAAAATAAACAAATAAATCGAGTTGCAAGTTCCCATCAGATAAGAAATGATGAAGCACAAATGCAAATTGTCGAGTAATAGGGAGTGGGTGCTAAGCAATAGACTAAAGATGCTAAGTCACAGACAAGAAATGTTGACCATCAGATAGAGAATGTCAAGCATGTAGAACATGAATTGGAACTAGAACAAGGAAGAGGAAATGAGCCTAAGATTATTTTTCTAGATGAACCTAAAGAAGAACTAAGTATGAAATTTTGACATCACAAACCTGATCAAATCATTGGAAATACTAAATCACATGTTATGAAAAGAAGAAAAGTCAAATATGACACATGCTTATTATGTGATTTTGAGCCCAAGAAAGTAAAATATTCTTTAGACAATGAAGATTAGATCCAAGAAATGAATGAAGAAATTGACCAAGTTGAGAAGAACAATACTTGGACTTTAATGCTAAGACCTACAAAAAAAAAAATTATAGGAACAAAATGGATTTTTAGGAACAAAATAAATGAGAATGGTGAAGTAACAAGAAACAAGGAAAGATTGGTATGAATGGGTTATGTAGAAGAGGGAGTTGATCATGGAGAAACATTTTCTTTGGTTGCAAGAATTTAAGGAATTAGAACTCTATTTGCATATTTAGCCTACAAGAATTTCAAGTATTTCAAATGGATGTCAAATCTAAATTTTAAAATGGTATACTTGAGGAAGAAGTGCACATTGAATAGATAGAATGCTTGGTAGATCCAAATAAGAAGAACATGGTATGTAAATTGAACAAAGCCCTTTATGGATTGAAGCAAACCCCAAGAACATGATATGAAATACTACATAACTATTTGGTGAAAAAATGGATTTGGAAGGAAAAATGATAACACTAACTTATATTTGAATAATGGTAAGAATAATGAAGTACTATTATCTAAAATATTTGTTGATAATATTATATTTGGAGGAAGAGAAGCATTATGCAAACCACTTGCTGATGCAATGAAAAAGGAATTTGAAATGTATATTTTTTGTGAAATCAAATTCTTTTTTGGATTACAAGTATGTCAAATGAATGCTTGAAATTCTTTTGGATTTGACTGTGTTACTAGTTTTTGCATCAACATTTTAGATCACACACTTTGATCCATCATCAAGATGAAGAGAGATAGAGAACATGTTCTCTATCTCTCTTCATCCTAATGATGGATCAAAGAGTGTCATCTAAAACATGTGTCTGTTCATCCTGATGATGGACTAAAGAGTGTAATCTGAAATATTGATGCAAAAAATAGTAACAAGGTTGAATCTAGGTGCATTTCAAGAATCCTATGGATTTTTGAAATCTTTTCTCTACTATGTCAAATGAAGTTTGGCATTTTCATTACATAATCCAAATAAATCAAGGAGATACTAAAGAATTTTGATATAGAATATTTGAGGCTAGTGAGCACACCAATATCTATAGGACATAAGCTATCTAATAATTATGATTATACTAATGTGAAGTAGACCTTGTATAGATCCATGATTAGAAAATTGCAATATGTTGTTCATAGTAGGCTAGATATTGCTTTGGTAATTAGGTTAGTTGATAGAATTTTAAAAAATCCTAAAGAGAATCACATGATGTATGTAAAAATGATATTGAGATATCTAAAAGGTATAGAAGACTTTGGATTATATTAAATGAGAAGTGATAAATCCAAACTTAAGGTTTTCACTAACTTAGATTGGGTAGGAAATATTGATGACAAAAAAAGAACTAGTGGAGGTGCATTCTTTCTAGGAAAGAGATTGATGTCATGGAAAAGCAAGAAACATAATTATATTTCTCAATCAACAATTGAAGTCAAGTATGTGGTAGTTATAATGAGTTGTTTAAACATAATGTGAATTAAACAATTATTGAAAGGTATGAAAGAAGAAATTATAGATCCAATGGTTATCTATTGTGATAACACAAGTGCTATCAAAATTTCAAAGAATCTAATGATGCATGTTAAGACTAAGAACATTGTTATCAATTATCACTACTTGAGAGAATTATTTAAAGAAAAAGAAGTGAAGCTAGAATATGTGAATAAAAAGGAACAAATTTATGATATATTCACAAATTCCTTACCTAAAGATGCTAATGAATATCTTAGAGGTAAACTAGGGGTGATTCCCCTAACCAAAGCTACTTAAGAAGACAAGGTGCATTTCATCACATGTGCTAATAAGAATATCCTACATAGTGATGTGATACATCTCTACTTTGGGACATGCCTCAGGTATATTATTTAGTACAACATAAACAGATCAATCACATATAGATGACAAAAACAAATGAGACATGTAGAATCTACACAATTTAGATGTATGAAGAGTTTTAAAGATAAGACAACTATAGATCTTTGGAACTATTTTCAAAGAGGGAGAAATATAAAAAGAGAGATTACCTAGAGGGGGAGATTACTTAAGAGGGATAAATCTAAAAAGAGATAGATTAATTAAGAGAAAGATTACTATAGAGACAGATGTTGGAAAGGGAAACAAAGATTATTATCAAAGAGGGAGACATTGAGAGAAATTCTAGAAAAGAGAATCAAAGTGAAATCTTTTGGATTTTTATGGTAATTAAGCTATTACTAGTATTAAGATATTTGAGATGTTTCCATCAATGCCAAAGAGGGAGACTATTGGAAACTTATAATTGGAACAATCATTATTTTATCATCAATATCAAATATACTAATGAGACATATTTCTAACTAATCTAATGTGACATCTATTTGGTTCATGAAGAGGATTTGCGAAGTTGATCATAAAAATAGCACATATAGGAAAGGTTGAAGTTATGAAAAAGGAATTATAATGGACATTTGATTAGGTAGACTTTGATAAAGAAAAAAGTAATTTTTTATTTCAAAAAAGCTAAGCCAAGCCAAAAAAAAAGAGTAAAATACTAAGGAGTGTCAGGTAATGCTAGTGTCAATCGAGCTACAGTCAGTGTTGAGAAAATCTAGTGTTGACCAAAGTTGTCTAGAAATTAAACAAAGATTTGAATGGAAAAGAGAAATTGTTGTAGAGAACAAAGAATAAATTTGACAATAAAGTTTTGGAGCTAGTAGCACAAAATATTGCAATTCATCCAGTAGATTTGTCTACTATTCTAGGCTCATTAGAGACCTCTTACAATAATGTGACTTCTTTATTTGGTAAACTCTGTGACACTTCCATTTTCACCAAGGAAATTAAAGATAAAATTTCAAATCTTGATGAAGATGTAAAGGAAATTCCATAGTACTTGCAACTTGACCGAAGTTATAGCTCTAGCCACTATAAAAATATCATATTTTTAACTAATATGCAAACAAAATTACTAAGAGAAGAAGCCAGGATAAGAGCTACACTAGTAGATATAAAGGGCATGATTCTCCCAAACATGGATGCATTGTAGAAAAATATTACACATCCTAAGAAACTCATCCATGATAAAAAATTCTCTATTGTAGACCACATGATAGAACTATCAACAGAAGTTTAGGTTACATTGTACACAAGCAAGGTGTTGCAAAAAAATTGGGACTAGACAATGGCACTAATTCGAGAGGTACATTAATTTTTTTCGTCACATTTTGGCATTACTATATATTATATAAAATATAACTTTGGCATTAATTTCAAAAATGGGGAGAAAATGTATATATCAAATGTGAAGATGAGAAGATGTAAATGTATGTAGCATATAAAGCATAGTGTACAAAGGGGAGAAGATGAGAAGATGAGATGCATAAAGGGGAGAAGATGTGAAAAGATGTAAAGTATAATGTGCATATATGTATGGGGGAGAAACTCATATTATATACATGTATAGATATTCATAGACAAATCTCTTAGAAAAGTAGTTTTGAAAAATCTCAAAAATGGAATATGCTACCGAGTTGAAGACACAAGATGAAGAATAAATTGTGTTTGGAATTTTTGAGAATTTAATTTTGATTGATTAAGTATTTTTGTCACTAATTCCAAAGGGGAGATTTTTAACATTGTAGTGAAATTTTTTATTAGCAACACACACTTATTCAGGTAGTTAGTATCTATCGATCTTATTGAATAGTTAATAGTGTTAACCAAGCATTTTGGGCTTTACCAAGTTCTACAGTTGTTACTAAATTAAAGGAATCATATTTAGTTTTCATTGAGAAGTTTCTACGAAGTTAGTAATCAATAGTGTAAACTGAGCATCTTAGTGTTTACTAAGTTTCTCAGTGCAAATTGAATTATGCAGTGCTTACCGAATTCACAGTTGTAGTGATGTGAATACAATGTTGATTGAGGCACTTAGTGTTAGCCAAGTGATTCAATTTATATCAAGCTCACAGTGATAGCATTAACCAAGCTATGTAGTGTGAATCAAGTGATTTAGTTTATATGCCATGTTTTGTAGTATTCATTGAGTCGCTAGTGTAGATCAAGTTCAAGACTACTTGGAAGTGATTACTATGGACCTAGCTTCTACCTATACTAAGTGCATGATGATTCAAGATTTTACAATGGATGTCAAGTATCAGAACCTCACCAATCTAGTCTTTAGAACCCGAGTTCCTATAGTTGGGCCAACTTTGTGTATTTTATGTAAACTTGTATTGTAGCCTAATTTGTTGAAATCTAATTTGGATTGATATATAAGTAATGTATTATGTCACATCCAAATGAATTATCAAAGTAATGTAACAAGTAGATAAGAGTTAAAGTAAAAAGTATAAAGGTTACAATAGTATAAGGAGCAACAAATATTCATCTATCATAGCAAGGTGATCATTATAGTTAAGGGAACCTCACTCAGCAAACCAAGTTGTAGATCAAAGATCAGCCACTGTTTCATCCTAATAGTTGGATTAGTTAAATCCTTTCACAAGGTAGACTTAACAGTCTTTTGTAAATCTCTTTACTGAGTGCATACTTTATTGTATGTTTGTAAATCCTTTTGCAAGGTGGACTTAGTAGTCCTTATTGCTCCTAATAGCGTGGATCATTAGAAGTGATCATTATAAGAATTAATAGGGCAACTTTATATTACAATACTAGAGATTGTGAGCATCATCCCCACCTTAGTTTTACTTTCTATTTGAAAGGTTTTTGGTCACCATATTGTGTGTTAAAGTGTAATGAATGTTTTTATGCTTTTCATTTTTCATGCATGTAATTAGATCAAAATACACATGAAAGATTAATTGGTAAATAAAGATTAAGTTTTATTGGTTACTAATTCACCCCTAGCCTCTCAGTAACTTAGCCCATTATATATATTTCCAACATACCACACATTAGTATTGACTAAGAAAGTTAGTTGATGTTGAGCCAGAAAGATTTGCAGTGTAAATTCAGCAATGACCATGTGTCATAATTTAGAGATTGTTGAGTGATAGTAAGAGAATAATTTCAAGGAAACCATAATATGAAGCTAACATACTTGATATCTTTGGAGATGTAAACTATTTTGAAGATAAGATTGATGATTTAGATAATTCAATTCAAGGTAAAGATTAAGTAAAGACCTAACAAATAGATTCTATAGAAGTTTCTAGAGGATGATCAAGAAGATGGATAGATATAATGAATATAGTTGAACCTTATTATGAACCCTAAGATCTATGGTGGAGATGGAAAATGTTAAAGCAATAATTTCTTATTTAAAGATGTATACAAACAAATAAATTATCAATCAATCAATCAAGGAATCAAGGAGATCAAAGAAGTGAAAGTGTATAAGGCACATACATACAGAGGTGGATTAGAAAGCTAAGTGAATGCAAAGTTAAAGGAGAAATATTGCAAATATGATGCTATTATTAATAAGTGAATCTAAGAAAAAGGGTTAAGTATTGATGAGAAGAGTGGACTGATTGTTTGAAAGGTGTCAAAGAAAATTAAGATCAGAGATGTCAATGAAAGGCTTATTAGTAAAATAGAATAATGACCAAATAGAGATTTGAACCTACAAAAGTGAGTCATAATCATATATTACCACCTATTATTTTCTTTCTTCTTATTGTAAATAGTTTGAGTTTAAATCCTTTTTAATAGAGGCTAACCTAATAGTCATTTGAAGTCTTGACATTCTATGTAAATCCTTTAAGAAGGTGAAATTCTAATAGAATGATCAAAGTCCTCTAACAAGGTCACTTATAATAGGGTGATTAAATAATTTAACAAGGTCAAATTTAACAATGTGTTTTGTAATGTTTAAAAGGGTTGGATCCTAATGGGGCTCACTTTGAAAGAGTGAAAAAGAGTGGCATGTTGCTAGTGGTTTTTCCCAAATTGAGTTTCCACATAAAATCCTAATATCAAAAATATGATGAATGCTTTATGTCCATTTAAATTTTGATAGTTTTTTCATTTGACAATGCAAGTTATGTTTCTGATAGTTTTATAGTAGAGAATGAGTAATAACATGATAAACACAATAGTGAGTGTTTATTGTTTAATTGTCTAAGTGGTACATATTGACCTTGAGTAATTGATTCACCCCCCAATTATTTTAAATATTTCTAATAGTACCATCACCATCAAGACTTTCCCTCTAATCAAGGATTTCCCTAGTTAACATATATGGTGTTATTGTGCATGAGTATCTTGTTGTAGTTTCTGATTATATTATTCATATGGTTAAGATTTAATAAGGTTGATACTTATGATAATATTTGATAACTAATTCATCCCCTCTCTTAGTTATATTGGTGGACTATGTATTCTAACACTAAATACTCATGCTTTTTATTTTACCCCTTTCTAATTTCTTCATTTTTATATTCTATTAAATTTACCTTTATATATTAGTGTATAAATAATCACTCACATATAATTTATAACATATACAAATGCTTAAATACATTAACTAGGCAATAATGTGTATTTATATAAGTATACATTGTTAGAAATAGGAAATGTTGAGAGGGGGTCAATCAGTAATTTACAAACTTTAGTTGCCAACTAGATGTTATTAATTACTTTGAACTATACATAAAAATGTAATAAAGTAATGCTGAACAATAATAGTAACCATGCATAAAGGTAACTCATAACACTATATTTTGTTAACTAGGGAACACTGTCTAAGGGAAAACCCTGGTAGGGATGATACCCACTAGATAATATACTGATATATGTGTTCCTTGTTAGAGGATGGACCCTATTAGGAGTCAATGATAAAATTTAGTATAGAGAGTCCCTATTAGAAGACTTTGATTTCTTGTTAGGAGATTCCAACCTTATTAGGAGTTGCACCAACCCTATTAGAATTTGTACTATAGTAGATGCAAGATGCACCTACTGACCAAACATGCACTTCCAATGAAAAGAAGAGCTCACTACCCAAGCAAGTAATTAGACTTATAGAATATATATTATGTAACTTCTTGCTTTGTTCTATCTTTGATCAAAAATTCAACTTCACATATATCGCTTTCACATAAAGTTTGCATATCATAATACTTACACAACTTATACTTGCACACTCTACTACATTTGAACTCACAAGATGTCCTTTGCATAAATACCATGCATTTATGAAAATGTTGCTAGGTCAGCTAAGACCATAATACACTTTTCCAACTTAGAATAAATATCTAGGATGTTGGCCGTAGTTGGTCAAGTAATTATTTTGTAAATAAAATAATTCCTTTCCTTTAATTCCACTATCTTGTTTCATAGTTAAAACATGAATATATATTTTATGTATAATCTATACTAACTTTCAAGGTAATACACATCATCATCAACATGCAGACTATCTCCATCTAACTTCACTAGTCATAATACAACATCAATAACAAGTTACACACAAAACAATACATTGTTGTAAAAAAAAATCATACTTAGACAATTTTCTAGGTACCAAAAACTAAGTATCTTTATTTCTGAGGTTTCTTGTAAGCATGTACATCATGTGTTGCCATAAATGACAATAATTACATATCTTCATTAGCTAATTATCAAAATTTATGTGCATGCCCATTTAAATATACAAAGAAAATATTATATATAATATACATGCAAATACAAATATCTAGATCATGAACACATAATTCTAGACACTAGAATCCACCAATCAAACCTTAAAAAGAAAAAAAGAAAATTCCTAGACTAGGTGGCTGACTTCCTATTAGGTTTCTAAGGATATAAGGATGCCTATATAGATCATTGTTCCATTTCCCTTTTAACAAAAAATGGTCTGAGGATTTTGAGACATGCTCAAATGTGTGTAGCCAACTAGAGTTGATGTCTGATATCCGTGGACACCTACATCACTAACAACATGATATAACACACACACACACACACACACACACATATTTGTGTGTGTGTGTGTGTGTGTGTGTGTGTCTATATATATATATATATATAATATTAATAATAAGAAAGGAAGGAGGAGTGCTACATCATGTAGATATCTCAAAGTAGTGACAATGAGTACCTCCCATCATCCTTAAGATATTCTAAGAAAAACACACACAAAAAACATAATGGTTTAGTTAGGTTAGAATGAAACCGAAATAGATAGAATATTATAAATAAGGTAGTAAAAGACTAATTAAAACTTTAGAATTGTATACAAATAATTAAGAGAATAAACCATTTACCTAATCTCTTAAAGACATTATATGGAGAATGCAAATCAATTTGTGACATCATAAGCAAGAAGGGATGTATATCATAAGTATAGAAATATTTCTAAATATATAATAACATAAATACCTATTTTATAACAAATTTTGGTGTATATTATTTTGTGTTAAGAATCATGGGTATTATATTATAGTTTCAAATATGCATGGATTTTTCATGTTCTTAAATAAAGGAGTATGAGAAGTAACTCTATCTCCCAATCTAAAAAAAGTGTACTTATGCTATTTTTAAAACCCTAATAATGTTAGGATAAGAGGGGTATTACAGATATGATGTGAACAACCATTATCTATGATCCAATTAGCTTTATTTTTAACTTGTGACACCAAGGATTTTTCTTTTCTAACTCCTTTTTCAAGACTTTCTTCTTTTTATAGCAACAAATCTTAACTCATCATTACTTTCACTCAAAACTCTTTCATCTAATTCATCATCATCATTTTCATACAAACATTCACTAGGCCTTTTAGACTAAATTTTCCTTTTGTACTTATTACTATTTTAGGATATTTAGAACCATAATGACCTTATTTATTACAAGTCCAACATTTAAATGTTTTATTACCATATGGTTCTCTTTTGACAAGCAGGGAAATTCCTACTTCAATTTTTTTGTCTTATTTTGATTTTGATCTACTATTTCTAGCATAATATCCACTAGTGCTTTAACTCCTAAATAGAGTAGGCTGAATACCTAATTCATTGATGGTTGTCTCAATTCTAGTAAAATATCCACTCTATCCCAAAGTTACCGCTATTATTCCCAATCTTCCAAGAAGAGTCTCTCTAAATAACTTCTTTGTACAAGTTAATTTTTTTTTATAGACAAAAGTGGCTAGCCACTATAATATTTATTGATCTAGTTCAACAAGGTCAACTAGGAAAGAATCAGTGAAGAAAACCCAACATCATCCCTAATATTTACATATATGAATATATTATGAGAAAATAATTACAAAAGGTTATCACCCATCAGTATGCCAAAATATGAAGATAACCCACTCTAAACTTCTACAAAATACAGATACAATAACTTTGGCATAAAATAAGCATAGAGTTGCAACATAATAGATACCACCAATTGAAAATGATTTATCCCAAGGTGTACCCTTAGAAACACTACTTTGCAATCCTGCCCAAACAACTGTAAGAGCACGAACAAAAAATCCAAAACCAACAAAAATAATTCCGTAGCCAAATCATAATTTTTAACTTTCTATAAGCCAATCTGAGTCAGAATTGACCACACCAATTAAATCCCAAAAACTTTGTTCAAGTGGTTGTGGATTTACTGTTGGAGCATTCGGCTGTATGAGGTTTGAAGCATTAGAATCCATTTGCAAATCAACCATGGCCAAGCCAACTAACAAAATTCTTTCCACCACGTGCTCACTCATTAACCGTGGGTTAGAAGGTAGAGAATGTTTCAAATAATTGATATTGCAATTATCTATGGCTTTATTCATAGCCTCAAGAACAACATAATATTCATGTTTTTTTAGAATTTGAAAATGTGAAAATAGACTACCTACTAAAGCCATACCATTCCATAAATCATATTTCTGCATAGCCATCTCCAATTTATTATCCACTAGGAAGTGTGGCAGAATTACCTTATGAGCTAATACTTGAAGCATATTTGGAGATTGTAAAAGATCCATGGCATTAGATAGGAATATAGCTATGACCTAAGAAGGATATAAAAACACAAGTGCTGAGGGACAAAGAAGCTCTTCACTAATGATTCTCTGAATGGTTGTTCTAATCGAGTTTGAGTTCATTGTGAACATTTGATTCAGCACCTCATCCATAATATGCCTAGGTAACATAGCTTCATCTAAAGTCGACAACAACCAAATACAATTTTTTTTTGGCATAATAAGATGATCTTGTTTATGACACATTTGACAAGACAAATCAATATCCCACCTAGAATTCATCTTAAAACACAATCTCATCTTATAGACTATTTTTACCTAATTTAGCATTTGCAGATTATTTTCGAAAATGTGCAGTGAATTTTAATAAATAATCATATCGCAACTTGTCATTTATTCTCACCAATGTTGTCCTAATCTTGCCTTGGATGTGAAAAAGAAATATGATCCAATAGAAGAGCAAGAGGATGAAGAGGAAAATATTTATGAACTAGAAGTTGAAGAAGATGAAAGAAAAGAGGAAGAGCATCAAGATGACAAGATTCATTAGTTCAAAGTAGATCAAGATGATTTAAAGATTGCAGCAGTGGTAGAGGATGCATACAACTCCTTGGTTGGAAGTCAAACAAGTTATGTAGTTACATGCCTTATTGAAGACATGGAGGAAGAAATCAAAGATGAAGATGAATATGTCAAAGAGGTAAATTTCTATGAATTATGGGATGCTGAATTTGAGATGAGTTTGAAAAATATTGATGATGGTTTGGATAAGGATCTTGTTAGTAATGTGTGGTATGCAAAGGAAGATTGGTATGGTGTTGTTGGGTTTATTACAGGTGTGATTAATTCAACAAGATTGGATAAGGATGAGATTTATACTTTGAAAGAGTTCATTGCAAAGGAGAAATTTCAACAAAAAACACTTGTTCTAGCTAGGTGTTGGAAAAGAAGAATTGCTCAATGATCTATACCATCTGCTTGAATGGTAGTGTCATAGTTTTCAAGATTTTCCATATGATCTCATATTCTTCTTTAGTTCCATTGAAACCCTTGATTCCAACAATAATTTATGATATTTTGCTAATAAAACTTCATACAATTTTATCTTCCATCATTTTAGCTTCTTGAAATAGACATATCCAATTTTGTGACCTAACCCTCTTTTCATGTTTATCACCTTCAAAAGAAAATTCCAAAGCTTTCCAAATATCACTTGATAACTCTAAAGATTTTACCTGACTATACTCATTTTTAGGAAGAGTTGACAAAAGAACTTCTCTAACTGTCATGTTGTACATGAATAAATCTATTTCTACTTCAACATACTCCACAAGTTTTTTTTCTTCAACTATTTCCTTTCCATTATTAGTGATCAAACAATATTCTAGAACCATGCATAGAATATGTTTCTTCATCTTTTCTTTCTAGCTATCACAATTCACTCCATCAATCTTGAGAATTTTTTTCCTTAAATGACTTGCCATTTATATCCTTAAGCTGTTAAGATTTTCCTTCAAGGACCTAATGCACTAATACAATTTTTAGAAAGTAAAGTCCACCAAGGTAAATGAGAGAGGTACAGGGTGTGAATCAGTTATATGATAAATAAAACTTTTATCAAATTTATTAAATCTTAAACATGTGACAATATAACTAGCAACTATAAGAAGATACAAATGTACATTAATAACAAATATGTTAACTAGGAAAACCCTAGTGGGGATGACCCAAAAAATGATCTACTAATATATAAATTCCTTCTAAGAAGATGGACTCTTGTAGGAGGAAATAAATTACATGAAGTACATATTATTAATCTCTTTTAGGAGACTTTGAATCCCAATGAGGAGGTTTCATCCTATTAGGAGTTTTTCCAACACTGTTAGGAGTTGTGAAAGCTAGAATGACCCACTGCCCAAACAACTTCAAGGAAAGACCACCAAAGTCACTATCTAAATGACCTTTTTATTATTTCTTTTAGAATAATAGAAAACTTAATTGATTTTAGAAACTCAAATTATTTCTTTATCCTCTTAATGTGGCTCTTCCACACAAACATTCCATAGATCTCAATATCAAATCTCTAATTTCACATCACAATAATCTCTTTGATAACTTACTCACACCTGCAAAAACATTCTTTTCTCTCACATAAACTTTCTTACATATTAAAAATAATGAAAACATCTTTCCTTTATATCAAGTTCTCAAAAAAATTCATTGATTCAGCCTTGAGACTTTCCCAACTATAATTATAATAGGACCTCATTAAGATAATATTATTTCATAATTACACAATAATGCTAGTTCACATTCTTTGTGAATCTTTCACATTTGTGACCTTAGACTTCATGCACTTGCTAGTATCATCATGATGATGTCTTCTACCTCTATCCAATTTTTTTCAATTAGATTCTACCCCTATTAAGAGATATAATCCAATTACCAAAAACCATTTTCAGAAACTCTATCTACAATTTATCTTCTATATATCTTGAATATCTGCCACCAGTCTTCAAATTCCTATACAATCACTTAAACTCATGATCAATATAGTGTGTATAACATGTCCTCCAATATTCTTGACCTCATCTTCCTGCCTCATTCTCTTTCTACTACTCTGCCAATCTTTACTAAAATAATACTATGTTGACATTAATGATACATATTATCATGAATGCAACATAAATTCATGCTACCAATATCCCAATTCTCCAAAAATGATTAGGATGCTCCCCCATAGGAATATCATCAATATTCATGTTAATAGTTTTTCCCCAACTTACTTTTGAGTAATTGATGCAATGGTTTAATTGTTTAGTGGTAGAAGATCACTATTTCATTATTTGGACTAGATGTTTGACGCTTCCTCTATGGGGGAGTATTTGTGTTTGTGCTAAGCCACAAAGGACTCTTGTTACTGATATTCTAATAGATTCCTAGGATTCTTGAGCTTATTGAAGGTCTTATGTATCAAATTAATATAATGATGCATTTGTCATTTATTTCAATGAGGGAGAGAATAACACATGAAAACCATCTTTTGGAGCAATACATTCTTTGGGTAGATAATAGAACATGAAAAATCACTCTATAGGGGAGATATATTATTAAAAAAGATATTTAATTGATTAATAGAATTTAAAAAGATGGCATCTACATTCATGAGAAACATGAATGGGGTAGCAATTGTAGCATATATTTGGTATTCATGGAACTTAGATGTTTTTCATCTTTGTTTTCATCAATGTCAAAGTGGGGGGATTGATAACATGAATTCTATTGTTATGCATATGAGGAGTATCCTAGTATTTTCAAATAAAATATTCAAAGGTCATGTGTTGCATTCATGATATTGTTTTTCATTGATGTTAGCATATATGTTATTTTGTGAAGATTGACATAGTAACACACATAGATTGATTTAGTGTAGTTCATGATTTAAAGATGAAGCTATGAAAATTCAAGAGAATTCTATACAAAGTGTATACATTGTGTGTGTGTTTGTGTGGAAAAAGGAAGAGACTATGTAGTTATAGAAGATTTGGTAAAGCAATGTTCTGGCAGAGTTCCTAAGAAGTAGTTGTTGATGTTTGGATTATATCTTCTAATAGATATAGAATCTAATTGAGCACACTTAGATAAAGGAAGAAGAAATTATAAATATGGCTTGGTTAAGTGAGAAAAAATTGATGTTACACATGTGAAAAGTTATGAAGTCTTAGAGCTAAAAATTTATTTGTAATTATAAAAAATGGATGTAATGATGTAATATAACATGTAAATGTAATATATTAAAGAGGTCCTATATTATTATTGTAAACTGAGAAACATTCAAGGTTGAATCAATAATATTTTTTGGGACTTGGTATAAAGAAAATGTTATTTTGTTATGATAAAGTATGGTTTTGTGGTGTAGTACAAGTATGAAAAGATGTTGTATTTGAGACCTTGTGAGCCTAATAAAGAATATCTTGTGATCAAAGAATTGATTAGTGTAGAAAAGTTATGGTGAGATGCTAAAGTAATATATCTAACAAATAAATTTCTGATTGGACACTATAAAGTTACATATATTTTATTCAATGAGGATAGTACAAAGACTATTTGGATAGTGGGTCCTTTTGTCTTCCCATCATCTCCCAACAGAGACTAATATTTACTAAATGTATTTCATTGAATTCTAGCATGGTTGATCCTTTCACAAGGAACATTTAGAAGAGTACATCATTTTTTGGGTACCCTCCTCATTGGGTTTTTCCTTCTATTCAATGGTTTCCCTAGTTAACATATCTAGTGTTATTCTATACAGTTATACTTCTATGGTTGCTACACTTATTTCACATATTTTAGTGTTAATATAGATATTAAAAGTTTTTTTTATGTTGATGATTGATTCACCCCCCTCCCAATTATCATGGAGGACTTTACTTTCTAAGAAATAGTAGTGGAGAAAAAAAACTGGAAAAAGAAAAGAATCAATACCAATACATTCCAGAAAATGATGATGAAGAGATACCTAAAGAGGACATAGAAAGGTGCTGAATTGAAAATATTTTAAATTTTTTATGGAACTTCTAAAGAAGAAAGAAAAAGAAAAATACTTCCTTAAAGTAGATAAAGTGGGAGCCAAGATGTTGGAATAGTTTAGCATAACTGAGAGAGGGGCAGGTGAGGGGGAAGGGAGAGGGTGGGTGAATTAGTTTTCTAACTTAACAATGCTTAACAATACTCATGCAAAATAAATCATCCTTATAAACCTTATATGCATCCATTAGATCATTCAAATTATAAACTTATAGATTATTTTCCTAGGTCAAAACCACTTTGTAGAAATCTAAACATGAAACAAAACATAATCATTTACACATATGACACCAGGATTTTACATGGAAACCCAATTTGGGAAAAACCACTAGTAACATGCTACTAATTCTCACTCTTCTAAAGTGATTCCCTATGAAAGGGAAGCCCTATTAAAGGTTATAATACACAATTTTAAATGTCACCCAATTAAAGGATTTCAATGAACCTATTACAAGTGAGCCTTGTTAGAGGACTTTTAGGCCATTCTATTAGAGTGCTACCTAGTTAAAGGATTTACAAATGATTGTTAGCTCAATCTTAATCCAAAGGGTTTTACTTAAATAGGTACAATTATTGGAGAGTAACAATAAGGCTTGATCTAATAATAAAATACAACTCACTTTGTGCTCCATTTTTCTTGGCTTCATTCACTTTATCTCTAATAGCTTGTTCACCCTTCAAGAATTCATCCTCTTAAGTCTTTCTACTTTTCTTTCCAATTGTAGACTCTTTCCTTAGGCCACCATATGAAACAACACCCTAGAATCCTTATCTTTCTTGGGTTCTCACATATGCCAATAGTTTCATCTAGCCTTGCATTCCCTTATAAATAGAATTTAGATATTTTGCCACTCAACCACAATCATCTGTTCTAGGATTAGGTAGCATTCATTGAATCTAACCATCTTTCTATTATTTCTTCCTCTATAAACTTCCTTCAAAATCCTTCTTGAATTTGACTTAAAGGTTTTCCTTAAATTTTGTGCCACTAGCTCATCAAGCTTAATAGACTTAATTCATTTCACTTGTTCTTCTAAACTTTGATTAGTGTATCAATATTTTGCAACCTTAAGTAGACAATCAATCCACTATGTTATCACTATCTCAACTAATTTTAATACTTCTTTTTCATATCATAACTCAACATTTCCTTTAGGTGATCTTATTAACTAATTTTAACAAATCCTCTTCATCAATCAAAAAATCATAGTACTTAGATCAACTAAGAAATTGTCTCTTCAGCTAGTAGTAGGTTTGATATTAGTGTCAAAAAAATGATTGAAACACATTCTCATATTTGTATCAATATTTTATCAACATAAGATACCTCCAAACTATGATGTAGAGTCTATTGTGATTATAAAGGAAGAAAATGAGACATCTAACCTCAATAATTAGATGCAATGTATGCAAGATTAATTATAAAAATGATGAAAGTTAAAGATAAACCTACTAATAAGTACACTCTCGTCGCTATCTATTCATTTCTATTTGATAAGAATGTTTACATACCTCCTTTTCCTAAAGGATTTGAGCTACCTAAATACAAAAAATACATGGTAAATTCTAATCCCAAAGATAATTTGAGGGAGTTTGGCACCCTATCTATGGAGTTCATGCATGCTCAGGCATACCTCATGCACTTGTTTCCATGTAGTATAGTTGGAAAAAATATAGAGTGATTTTCTAAGTTTACCAATAGAATCAATTTTTTGATGAAATTTCTAAATTTTTCATACAAAAATATTCCCACAACATCAAACATCTAGTTAATATAAAATATCTTTGTAACATTAAACAAAGAACGGGAAAATCATTCTTGACCTTCTTCTAGAGATGGATATAACTGTATATTAAATACTCTTAAAAGATCCCTAAAAAATGAAAAAGTTAGTATCTTAATGGATAACCTTCTACCTTATTTTGGTTATAAAATATATATCAAAGGATCTCCTACATTCAAAAAGATGATTAAACAAGGTGTTTTCGTAGAGCAGTTCATGGTCAAGAAAGGTGAGTTGACCCTATTAAAAAAAACCAAACAAGCATCTAACTCAAGAAAAGATACGAATGTATATTGTTAGAAATTTTGATAGGTTACACAATATGATGTTGTCATTAATGGAAACATATAGTCAAGATTAAGAGAGTAGATCTTGGAGATGAAGTTTTGGGACAAAGACTCAAAAAATTATCTAAGTATGATAAATTTTACCTATCACAACATAAACTATTTTGGTTAGCATTGTTCATAGAGGAATTTTTTACACATGTGCACTTAGGTAAGGATATTATATGATGATACTGATGCAAGAGCATCCAGAGGTATAAGGGCAATCCTGTGTCACCCAAAAAAATGTACTTAGACTTAGTTTCTGTTTCATGTGTTTTCATTTTTGGATACCCATTTGGGTCAAATAAAGGTTCCAACTTTCATAGTTCCACTATCAGTGTGTTTAAAAATCTCAAAAAAATAGGAGCATGCAATTTGGCCATCATTTTGGTGACCTAGAAGGTGTGAATTGGCTAGATGAATGTAATTGCGATTTAGAGCATTCCAGAAAAAGAATCAGGTCAAAAGGCCCCACGGTTTGGAAGTTATTGCATTTTTTTGAGTTTTGGAGACCTCCTAAGAATGCTTCAAAGTCAAGTTAGGGGCATTAAATGACCTTGAAAAGGGCCAAAAAATGGGGGACGAGCAAAGCTGGTCCATAGGGCCTATTACCTCTAGTTTTACTGCCAAGAGTTTAAAATTTGAAAGTGTGGCTCATGCAACGGTTAGTCTCGAATAAGTGTTTTAATGTTACAACCTGCAAGTTTTTGGCCGTCAGATCTAAGCAGACCAACGGTTGGCACCATCGCACTATAAGGGAAATGCACGATATTTATTATAGTGCGATGATGCCCTAACGACATGTTGCAAGGGTGGGTCCGGCATTCCGTGGGTCGAAAAAGGTTCTTAATGCCCTTGGCGCTATGTCGCTATCGCAAATCGGCCAGAAAATCTCCATAGCGACATAGCGCTCAGCGGAAATAATCATAGCTGTAAATTTTAACGATTGATAGAATCAGGTGTTGCGGTGACGAATTAGGAGGAACCACATGTGCCAGGTTAGAGTTCCTGTCGGCACGGCTAACATAGTCGGGGCTTACGTTCACGACCACCAAATCAGCTCGGATCAATTGTGAGCGCCATCGTGCTATGGAGGAGTTGCGCGAGGGTTATGACAGTGACATCGTGCCCTGGTGACACATGTCAGGTGGGGCCGTGTCTCAAAGCGATGTCAGGTGTATCGACATGGAGGGCGGAAGCACGAGGTATGACGAGTCCTCACGATCGTCAAATTTGGTCACATCAATGGATGGCGCCATCCCGCTATGGCAGAGATGTGCGGATTTTATCATAGCGACATGGCGACCATCCGCCACGTGGATTGACAGGACTAGGTTTCACCAAGGATCGCCAAGTGTCATCCAAGGTGTGGTGCAGTTACAAATATGGCAATGAGTGGGATGGGTCTGGTCGGAGGTCGCAGAGTACGGTAGGTTAGAGGTTTCGTGGTGGCAGGCAGACAGGTTCACAGCCTGAAAGTTTCAAAAACACGGCGAAGCGCTATGGCGCCAACGGAAAACCCATGCATTTTTTGATGGTGACATGGTGCCCAAGCAAAAAGTTCACCATGGCAAGAAATGATCAGACAGATGGGTCCCAGTGGGTACTATGCAAGCGCAGTCGATGTGGCAAATCAGATGGGGACACACGTAAATCTCAAGGTACGCTGTCAATGGGCACTATGGCACTATGGGAATTTGGCCTCAATTTCTGCATAGCGACATGGTGCCTAGCTGACACGAGGTCGCTGTGCGGATCAAATCTTGGGTTGCTAGCTAGTCTTCATCGAACCAAATAAGGAGGTGCCATGTGTATGAGTTGGTGCATGATGTACAGCGGGTCCAGTAATCTCAGCACAAATGGCGAGTCTTCACGATCGCCGGATCCACAGGGATCTACAGCTTGCGATGTCTCGCTATCGAGACTTACCCGAGAATTAACGTCAGTGACATAGCGCCCATGCGCCAGGTGTCCTAGTGGAACCATGTTTCATACAGCTGGCGCAGTAAGGACTAAGCGATTGTTGGACCAATGGGGAAGTGCCACATGTGCCACGGGCCCAGTGAAGGACCAAGGGAAGGAGGTTGCAGAATGATGAGTCTCCATAATCATTGGATCAGGGCTGATCGACGGTAGGTGCCATCGCGCTATGGCAGAGATATGCAAGGGTTATGTTGGTGACACAGTGCCTTGTCAACACATGTCCTGTCGGCGCACTCTAGGATGGCGGTTGGCAGTTAGTGTAACCGTCACAGTCATGATAGTATTCAAGGTGGCGCAGTTAGTCCAATGAAGGGTGGTTAACTATGGGAGGACCTCCAGGTGGCAAAATAAAGAAATGCAATTGGCTCGCGCGACCTAGTTGACGCATAGGGAGCCTGGTTGACCTTTTGACTTCTACAAATTCATGAACCAGGAAGCGAAGATAATCAATTTTATCGTGTGATCTGATCTCCATGATCAATCTTGACCTACCAGAGAAAATGTAAAACACAGAATGACACTCCACCCACCCGTTGATCCATCTACTAGGTCGAAGCGCAATTATGGCACCATTTTCAGTCTTCTCATGACATTATTGGCAAAAGAGATCAAATTTTCTGGAGATTTTTTCCATGATTGTCTTCCACGGGACTCAATGGCAGGTAGTTGCAGGGTCATTTCAGCAGTAAAAGATCTCAGTTACGCCTGAACTATAAAAGCAAATTTTGTACATTTTGTAAGGGTTGACTCTTCCTGATTTTCTCTGCTGCTGCTTGTAGATTTGCGATGTAAAAATCCCTTTGTCTCTGAGCTAGATGAACATCCTGTATCATCTCTTTCAGCCATCAACGTGTATGTGTATCGTTTTTCCTCTCGTTGATGCATTGTTGAGATCAGTGGTCTGCATACTGTATCTATCTTTGGCCTATTGAATAATATACAAGTGAAATCTTTTGTTCCTGGTGTTATTTAGTTGGTCTCCTGATCTGTATGTGGATGTTGGTTGATATAAGTCTGAATGAATGTATGACCTTGAATGTTACCCTAGTTCCATAGTGCATATTTGGGTAAAGAATGAGTCTGAACACTCTGTTTTGGTGCATCACCGCCTTGGATTAGACTAGGTAGATTTTCTTTAATGCTCTCTTTCTCCCTTTCCCTTTTGAGAATAGATAGGTGCGATCTGACAGTAAGAGGAAGCTAGCCTTCTCCGGAGACTCAACCTCGCAGTTCAAGTCCCACAGCTTGGAGGTTGTTTCCATGTTTCACTAGGTTTTCCTCATGCATAGGCCTTGGACAAGGGTGGAAACCTAAGTGACAATAGGGCCATAGAGTGCTTCGAGAGCTTTCCGAAAATGTAAACAGTTTGTCAATAGAAGCTACAGTTCAAAAGTTATGCCTCCTGAAAGTTCGGTTACCATTTCTAGATTCTTCTAGATTTGCACCAACTTCTAACATAGCTTTCAGAACCTTCTATTTCGTTGGTGGATGCCTACTAGCACTTTCTAGAATGTACTCCTAGTCCTTAACCCTCTGGGATCTATTTAAGGAGATTTATGGCATTGTCAAAGGCAGTTCGGAGTGGAGTTTGAGAGGAGGTACTAAAAGGAGAAACTATCTCCAGATTTATGCTATTGTAAGCCCTTAGGGCAGCATTGAAGTTTATTTTCTCTGTACTATTTGTACTACCTTATTTCCTTAGTTAATATAATTTTCCCTTTTTTGTTGTGTCCATTCTAGTCTTGGGTTGTGTCCCCATCAGGTGGTATCAGAGCGAGTTTTCTTGAGTGTGTAGACTGAGCGCTGACTGTGAGACAGTTTGCACTAGGACTGTGTGGTTGTGGGTTTGAGTTAGAAGATGCCTCCATGAAGAGAGCATGGTGGAAGGGCCAGAGCTATTAATCCTAAGGAGGTTAGAGCCCTCCAAAGGCAGGTGCAGGCATTGCAAGAGGAGCTTCGTAGAGTAGCAAATGTTGCCGCTAGTGACAACAGTGAGCATGACAATGAAGAAGAAGTAATGGGAGCAGAAGAGGAATTTGATAGGGAAGTTCTGAATCATGTAGAGGAAAGGCTTTTTAGAGCCATTACTAAGTTTTGGAAAAGACCCACAATTGAAGTGGGTGTATTTTCAGGAAATCTGAAACTAGATCAGTTGATCGATTGGATCAATGAAGTGGAAGAATACTTTGAGTATGAGGATATTAGGGACCCAGATAGGGTTAAGTTTGCAAAGGCCAAACTTAAAGGCCATGCCAAAATCCGGTGGCAAGAGGTTCAATTGGAAAGAAATAGAAGAGGAAAGGAGAAGATCACAAGATGGGATCGCATGCTAGACAAATTGAAGAAGCAATTCATTCCTGTGGACTACGAGCTGGATCAATTTAAGAAGATGCATGCATTAAAACAAGAAGGAAGATCAGTCCAAGAATATATAGAGGAGTTTTACTGGCTCTTGATTAGAGAAAGATATGTAGAAGCATATAAGGAGAAGGTTTCTCGTTATATCGGTGGGTTGCGACCTAGCATCTAGGAGGAATTAAGTTTGGTAAGAATGACCAGCGTTGAAGAGGCATACTAGTTTTCTCTACGAGTTGAAGAGAAGCTAAATAAGAGGTTTGAAGGGAGAAAAAGAGGGTACGATCAAGGAGGAAGGGAAAGCAGTAGATCATCTAGAGGCTGCAATGAAACTCAAAAGAAAAATGAAGATGAAGGTACTAGTAGGAACTAGAGGAATGAGGGTTTCAACTGCTCCCGCGATCAAGACTTTAGAAATCAGAGAGGAAGAGGTAGTGGACATGGACAAGGAAGAGGAGGCTTTCATGGTACCTATTTCCATTGTAATGAAGAAGTTCATCATGCCTTTGAATGCCCTCAATGACAAGGAAGGACAGATAGGAGAGATGAGGGCCAAGCTAGGGTTGCTCATGTGGATGAGGATGCACAATCATCACATTTAGAGGATGCAAAAAGAGGAGAGACCTTGGTAAATGAAAGAGTCCTACTAAGTGGTGAGAATGAACCAGTACAACGGAGGAGTTTGTTTCATACCAGATGCAAGTGTGAGGATAAATGTTGTGATGTGATCATTGATGGTGGTAGCACTGATAACTTGCTATAAGAAGAGATGGTCTCTAAGCTAAAGCTCAAGAGGGAGAAACACCCCCAGCCCTATCAGATCTCTTGGGTAAAAGATGATCATAAGGTCCTGGTAAGTGAACAATGTTTAGTGAAATTTAAAATTGGGAGTTACCATGATGAAGTTCTCTGTGATGTTATTTCGATGGATGTTTGCCATCTATTGTTGGGTAGACCATGGCAGTTTGATAGACATGCAGTGCATGATGGACATGCAAACACATACTCTCTAACAAAGGATGGAGTTTTCCACAAATTGAAGCCCATGAAAAATGAAGGTGCAAAGGTATGTAGCAATGCTAGGATTTATCTTGTTGATGGAAGGAAGTTTTTAGATGGCATGAAACATCATCATATGTGCTATGCTTTGATTCCTAGGAAAGATAAAGAAGGTAGTAGTGAAATACCATTTGAAGTTTCAGATTTACTAGGGGAGTTTGGAGATATTATCTCTGATAATGTTCTAGATGGATTGCCACCAGTAAGGCAAATCAGTCATCAGATAGATCTGATTCCAGGAGCTAGTTTTCCTAACAAGGCTACTCACAGGATGACTCCTACTGAAACAGAGGACCTAAATAGATAGGTTCAGGAGCTATTGAGGAAGGGCTTGATTCGAGAGAGCCTGAGTCCATGTGTAGTACCTGCAGTACTTGCACCAAAGAAGGATGGAGAGTGGAGGATGTGTACAGATTCTTGAGCTATAAATAGGATAACCATCAAGTACCGGTTTCCTTTGCCAAGGATGGATGATCTTATGGACTGCTTGAGTGGAGCTCAGTACTTCACAAAGATAGATCTGAAGAGTGTCTATCATTAGACATGGATTCGAGAAGGAGATGAGTGGAAAACAGCCTTGAAGACCAAGGAGGGTCTTTATGAGTGGTTAGTCATGCCCTTTGGATTGACGAATGCCCCAAGCACCTTCATGTGGCTCATGAATGAGGTACTTAAGAAGTTCTTGGGAAAAAAATTTGTTGTCTACTTGGATGATATTTTAATTTTCAGCAAGACTTTGGAAGAACATTTACTGCATATTCATAGTGTCCTTGAAAGGCTAAGGGAAGAGAAACTGTTAATTAATCTAAAGAAGTGTATCTTTGCAAAAAGGGAGTTAAGTCTATTTGGGGTTTGTTATATCACTTGAAGGTCTTAAAATGGATCCAAAGAAGGTAAAAGCCATCTTGGAATGGCCTACTCCAAGCTCTGCTACTGAGGTAAGATCATTTCATGGTCTGGTTAGTTTTTACAGGAAGTTTATTAAGAATTTCAGTGGCATATGTGCACCCCTAACTGATACAATAAGAGGGGATAGAAAAGAGTTCAAATGGATTGTAGCAGCTGCAAGAAGTTTTGAATTGCTGAAGAAGAAGGTGATAGAACAACTTGTGTTGGCACTTCCAGATTTTAGAAAAGTGTTCCAAGTGGATTGTGATGCTAGTGGCAGCGCTATTGGGGCTGTATTAAGCCAAGAAGGTAAGCCTATTGCATATTTTAGTGAAAAATTGAATGATGCAAAGAAGAAGTATTCTGTTTATGATCAAGAGTTCTATGCAATAGTTTAGGCCTTAAAGAAATGGAGGCATTATTTATTGCCAAAGGAATTTTTTTTGTATACTGATCATCCGGCATTATAGTACCTAAATAGTCAAGGTAATTTAATCAGAGGCATATGAAGTGGGTAGAGTTCTTGAAGAGCTATACATTTGTGTTGAAGCATAGAAGTGGAAAATCTAACAGGGTTGTAGATGCACTAAGTAGGAGACAGTTGTTGCTTACAACAATGCAGGTTGAAGTAGTTGGGTTTGATGAACTCAAGAATTTGTACCCTAAGGATCCTGATTTTGCTGAAGCATGGAAGGCTTGTAAAGAACCTATTGTTGTAGATAGAAGCAAGTGGTTAGACTATTTGATTAAGGATGGCATGTTGTTCAAGGGTAGTCAATTGTGCATTCCAAGGAGTTCCATGAGGGAAAATCTGATTAAGGAGAAACATAGTGGAGGGATGGCAGGACATTTTGGTTGAGATAAGACCATTTCTATTCTTAGAGAACATTATTTTTGGCCTCAAATTTCACAGGATGTGAAGAAGTTTGTACAGAGTTGCCAGGTTTGTCAAGTTGCCAAGGGGTTTAGTCACAATACTGGTCTATGTCAGCCATTGCCTATTCCATCAAAGCCATGGGAGGACATAAGTATGGATTTTTTTCTTGGATTTCCAAGGACACAAAGGGGTAATGACTTAGTATTTGTGGTGGTTGATAGGTTCTCCAAAATGGCACATTTCATTCCATGCCACAAAACTAAGATGCTGTCCATATTGCAGACTTGTTTTTCAAAGAGGTGGGAAGACTACATGGTCTTCCAAGGAGTATAGTTTCTAACAGAGATACTAAATTTGTGGGGTATTTCTGGAGGACATTGTGGAAAAAGTTGAGAATAGACTTGAAATTCAGTTCCATGCATCACCCACAAACTGATGGTCAAACAGAAGTGGTAAACAGAAGTCTGGGCAATTTGTTGAGATGTTTAGTTCAGGATAAGCCCAAGGGATGGGATTTAATTCTACCACAAGCAAATTTTTCTTACAATAACGCTATAAATAGGAGTACTGGAAAATCACCATTCCAAATTGTGTATGGAAATAGCCCAAGGACTACACTAGAATTGAGGAAGATAGAGCAAGAGGAGAGGACGAGTGCTGAAGCTGAGGAATTTGTTGAACATATCAAGCATCTACATGAGGAGGTTCAAGAACACATTACCAAGATGAATCAAGAGTATAAAGCTAGGGCTGATCAAAGGAGAAGACATAAGGAATTCCAAGTAGGAGATTTAGTCATGGTGCACTTACAAAAAGAAAGATTTCCAGTCGGTACCTACAAAAAGCTAAAAATGAAGAAATTTGGCCCTTGCAAAATTTTGAAGAAACATGACTCAGGAAATGCATATGAAGTGGAGCTTCTAGATGGTATTCACATTTCTCCCATTTTCAACATTGCAGATTTAACAGAGTATCATGATGATGGTACAGATGATGAGCTGGTGTTAGAGCCATGTCCAATTCCTACTTCTAAGAAGGAGGAGATAGAAGACATTCTAGATCATCGTGTGGGTAGGAGTACCAGAAACAGGCAGTATGAAGAATATTTGGTCAAATGGAAAGGACAATCGATCGAGGACTCAACTTGGATTTCAGCAGCTGAGGTTTCCCATTTGGGATTTCCTGTACCATCCATAAAGTGACAGGGTCACTTTTCAATCTACCCTGGGTGTCTGATGTAGGAGCATCCAAAGGTATAAGGGCAATCCTATGTCACCCAAAAAAAATGTACTTAGATTTAGTTTTTGTTTCATGTGTTTTCATTTTTGGATACCCATTTGGGTCAAATAAAGGTTCCAACTCTCACAGTTCCACTATCAGTGTGTTTGAAAATCCCAAAAAAATAGGAGCATGCAATTTGGCCATCATTTTGGTGACCTAGAAGGTGTGAATTGGCCAGATGAATGTAATTGTGATTTAGAGCACTCCAGAAAAAGAATCAGGTCAAAATGCCCCACGGTTTGAAAGTTATTGCATTTTTTTGGGTTTTGGAGACCTCCTAAGAATGCTTCAAAGTCAGGTTAGGGGCATTAAATGACCTCAAAAAGGGCCAAAGATTGGGGGATGAGTGAAGCTGGTCCATAGGGCCATAGAGCACTTCGAGAGCTTTTCGAAAATGTAAACAGTTCGTCAATCGGAGCTACGGTTCAAAAGTTATGCCTCCCGGAAGTTCGGTTACCATTTCTGGATTCTTCTAGATTTGCATCGACTTCTAACGCAGCTTTTGAAACCTTCTATTTGGTCGGTGGATGCCTACTAGCACTTTCTAGAATGTACTCCTAGTCCTTAACCCTCTAGGGTCTATTTAAGGAGATTTATGGCATTGTAAAAGGCAGTTCAGAGTGGAGTTTGAGAGGAGGTACTGTCTCCAGATTTATGCTATTGTAAGCCCTTAGGGCAGCATTGAAGTTTATTTTCTCTATAATATTTGTACTAGCTTATTTTCTCAGTTAATATAATTTTCCCTTTTCTGTTGTGTCCATTCTATTCTTGGGTTGTGTCCCCATCAGATACCTTAGATAATTTCACAAAGTTGTATGGATAGTATGAATAGAGTTATGATAAATTTTCCAATTGCAATATTGGACAAACAAAATAGAGAAAAGATAAGGAAATGAGTATTTTGGGTTAACAAATTATTTTTCTTACCAAAATAATTACTTAACTAATAAGGCACAATATCTTAGATTTTAATCCTATGTGAGAAAGAGATGATTTTGTGTTTTCAAAAATGTATGGAAGCATGGAGGCTGACATGGCATAAAAGTAAGCTATAAAGGATAATTTTTTGAATGAAAAGTTGTGTGAATACTATTATAATGACATGTAGAATATTTTGTGTTATGAGCTTGATGAAAAATAAGTTCAAAGGTAGAATATGCAAAGTTGATATAATGAGCTATAAAGGGAAAATTGGTTATTGAAGATATCAACAATAGCAAGAGGTTTTTGTATCTAGCTTTTTGTATATTGAGTATCATTGTCTATTGCATGTTTGGATAGTGGGATCATCGTGCATATATTCTATAATCATAATAATGAATCTTAATAGGGTTGAATATTATAACAAGGCCTTAGTCCTGTAAGAAGGACTGAGACACTATATAGTGTTAGAAGTAGTAGATCACCAATATAACTAGGGGGTCAATCAGTTATATGTCAATCTTAAACAATTCTTAATTAATTAACCAAAGTAAGAAACAATTAAAAAAAATGTGCATACACAAATACACCAGATATATTGACTAGGGAAACCCCTGATTAGAGGGAAAACCCCAATGGGAATGATGCCCACAAAATAATGTACTCATCTTAATATTCCTTGTTAGAGGATGGACCCTGTAGGAGTGTGTTATAATACTGAATACAAAGAGTCCCTATTAGGAGACTTTAAATCCCTATTAGGAGATTCCAACCCTATTTGGAGTTATGGAAGGTAGTTAAACCCACTATCCAAACAGTTTTAGGATCAGATCAATGAACCCACTATCCAATTGATTTTGGTACTATTCCTTTAAGAATAATAAATATGTGACAACTTTTTTCTTCTTTCTCTATCCTATATGTTAGACTTCTTCACCTTCAGATTATGCAATCAGATTTGGAACTCTATATCCATAAATAGTAACCCTTAATGTCACTTACACACATTAGTAGATTACTCTTCTCCTCTACTTCAAAATTCATAAGTCTTCTTTGCTTCTCAATCACAATGATGATCTCTAAAACTCAAAAAAAATCTTTCCTTTATACCACACTCAATATTCATTCCTTGAGTCAACTCCATACTTTACCATACATTGATAAAATAAAATACATATTTAATTAATGTTGTCAGCTCACAGTTATATCTAAAATTTCACACATGCGACTTCTATACCTGCGCACTTGCTGACATCATTATTAGTCAATGTGTTACCTCTAGTTAATAGTGTAACCCTTAATTCCAAATAAAATGCTTTACATTGGTCATACAATAGAAATTGTTTTTCCAATTCTCTATTTTCTTGTGATTCTCTGTAAATCATCAATAACTTTTGTATGATGTTGATTCAAGTTCTATACACTTTCCCACATGTCAAATACATATTGTAGTATAAGTTGGTAACTATACATAAGTAGATACATAATGTAATATCCTTAATACACAAATCTTAGCTAGATGCTCTGTCAGTCTTATACAAACTCATTGCTATGTTGTCATCAATGACAAACAATGTTCTACATTGATTCCCCGTAGCATTAACATTTGTGCTAACAATCTCCTCCTTTGGTATTGATGGAAACATAGACGAAAAAAATCTAGTTCCAAGAATACCAAGCCTTAATTTCAAAACTTCTCCCCCATAGTACAAACTTTCTCTAATATTTTTCATGTCATTCTCTCCCACATTGACATCAATATCAAAGGTAGTACATAAAAGGTTTAATTGCTTGAGCATACAATAATCTATTAGCATGACCACAAACTAGTTTGTTACTATTACAAATTTTTTATGTAATTCTATAAACAACACAAGTGTCTAAAGACACTGTTATATACTAATTATCAATCACCAAGAGTCATTATTGACTCTGCTCATCATAGATAACATCAACATTCAGTCCAGTCTAATAATGGTACTATGTACGCTTGGACTGATGCACTTTTGCATCTTCTACTCTGAGATAAATAGGGGCATAACCCCAAGCATACCTCTCAAGTACTCAAAGGTATCCTTTGCTAAGGCTTTTGTGAAAATGTTTGCAATCTGTTCCTTAGTATTAATGTACTTCAATCTAATTTCTTTCACAGAAACTTTTTCTTTTAGCATATGATACTTTATTGCTATGTGCTTAGTTTTAGAATGCAAAATATGATTCTTAGACATGTTAATAGTACTTGTGTTATCACAGTAAATGATAATAGGTTCTATGAAAATAATTCCAATATCCTTCATCATCTACTTCATCCATATGACTTGATTATACATGTTTTCTACTGCAACATATTCTACTTCTGTACTACTTTGTGAGGTACAATCTTGCTTCTTACTAAGCTAAGAAATTAGTCTTCCTCCAAGGAAAAATGCTCCTCCACTAATACTTTTTCTATCATCTAATGTAGGAGCATCCAATGGTGTAAGGGCAATCTTGTGTCACCCAAAAAAATATACTTAGGAGTAGTTTCTATTTATTTCATTTACATTTTTGGATGCCCATTTAGGCTAAATAAAGGTTCCAACTCTCACAATTCCACTATTAATGTTTTGGGTTAGAGTTTTTAAGCACTTTTGAACTTTGTGAAAATGCCTTAAAAAGGTTATTAGGTAATTGAGCCATAATTATGGTGAGTTAGAAGGAATAACTTGGAGGAATGATTATAATTGTAATTTAGAACACTCCAAAAAAAGAATCAGGTCAAAAGGCTCCACAGTTAGAAAGTTATTGCAATTTTCCAATTTTTGAAGACCTCCTAAGAATGCTTCAAAGTCAGGTTTGAGGCACTAAATGACCTTGTATGGGCCCAAAAATTGGGATACAAGAAAAGTTTGTTTGTAGGGTTATAGAGCGCTTTGAGAGATTTCTAGAAATGTAAACAGTTCATCAATCAAAACTATGGTTCAAAAGTTATGCCTCTCAGAAGTTTGGTTACCATTTCTGGATTCTTCTAATTTTGTGCTGACTTCCAACGCAACTTCTAGAGCCTTCTACTTTGGCAGTGGATTCCAACTAGCAGTTTCTAGAATGTATTCCTAATCCTTATCCCTTTGGAGTCTATTTAAGAATATTTTTGGCATTGTAAAAGACAGTTCAAAGTGAAGTTTGAGAGAAGGTACTGGAAGGAGAAATTATCTCTAATTTTAAACTATTGTAAGCCCATAGGGCATGCTTTGAGTCTTTTTTCTCTATACTAAGTGTACTAGCATATTTTCTCAATTAATAAAGTTTCCCTTTCCTGTTGTGTCCATTCTAGTCTTGGGTTGTGTCCCCATCATCATCCCTATCTCCAGCACAATGTAAGGCCCACGCTAATATCCTATCATAGATCTTGATGAAATAAATATGATTAAGAGTTAATTAGGTTATGATGGAATTTTTGTTACTGATAATGATTTATGAGACCCTATTAGAGGCTAACATAGATTTTGGTTATTATAAGATTGATGCCCTATCTAATAACATTAGGTTAATATGATAATACCACATGAAAATGAGATTTAAAGTGTTCAAGCTAAGAACCTAGTCACAAGATACAAGGGATGATCTATCAGGCAATTAGGAAAGATAAAATAACATTTATTCTACTAAGAACAACTAAGAGCATAGGTTATGATGACAATAAGACATAAAGATATGTTTGGAAATTGGTTCTAAATTATTATGACATAATTATTGAAACATTCTAATAGTCTAAGGAGTTAACCGTAGAAAATCACAAAAACCCCTCATAATGTGATAAAGGGATACTACTAGGAAGGTCACTACATTTAACTTGATTGAAAGGTACTAGTTAACTAGTCTGCAGATTTGTAATTTTCACTTAGAACATAAATGTTAAGATTTATTTTATATGTTTTCATGATTTACTAAAGAGGACTTATAGTTTCATTGTTATGTTAGAAAGAGTTGTGATAATATTTAGAGTGATAATGAGTTATATTAAGAAAGATTGTTGTTGATACACATATTTGATATTTTAATGTTTTGAATATTTTATGAGAATGATTAGATGGAAGTTAATTGTATATTTTATATGAATTATGTGATATTGGATTATTTTGTATTTATCTGTATGTATTTTTATATTATTTCATTGAGGTACTAATGTTTAAGTTGAGTGTGTAGGAAAGTGAACCATGGAGATTATTCAGGGAAACAAGGTTCAATCTTATGTGAACACAGTAAAGCCAAGGTGAATCTTTGGAAGATTCAAAACCTCATTGTATTGTGTTTATTTAGTAATGTGATTGTGCATGGGTGTAATATTTTAGAGATCATGATTAGTTAGTGATATGTCATCGTGATGTGTAAAGTATTTAATGTATAGGTTTTTGTGTGTGTCCTTTGAAACTTGTGTTGTCTATGTGTAAATGAAATGTCATATAGGGTTTAATGGGCATGAAGTATCTAAACCTAAACTTAATCCCCACTATGAAATTTAGTTAACCCATCTTGAGAGTGTTAGGATGAGTCACCTTCTTGATGGAATTCAAATTAAATTTGATAGGAGTTTTAGAGAGACTATAAGTGGTTTCCAAGTGTTATTTAGGTGAAAATAAATCACCCACATGGTAGTAGCATAGGTTGGGAGTCTAAATATCACCATAAGTTGGTCTAGGGGACTTAGGAGACCCTCTGAATTTGTCATTTCCAAGCCAATTCGAAAATTAGAGAGTCACATGATTTCTTTCCTCATCCCACCACTTGGTCAAGTCCCTATTGGTAGAAAGGTACAAGGGTGTAAGAGGGGTGGGTGAGGAGGGAAGTGGAGGTCTTTTTAGAGAGCTTTTGCCAAACATAGGGGTTGTTCACCCACTCTCTAATTGTAGAGACACATATGGTTATGGCAGAGAAGCTTAGAAGCCAAGGAAAGAAAAAGATTTTCATCACCATTTCAAAGCCATAGTTTGAAGGAGGTAAGTGCTTCATGCCATGTTTCTTCATTTCATGAAGTTGAAGTTGGATATTGTAAGCATTCTTCTTGTAGGATGTATGAGTGTAGTATGGAATCATGTGTTGTCATTGAGATCCTTGTGTTTTTCTTGTGTTGTGATTGTGTAAGTTGTTTCATGAAATTTTCTTGGGGCTTCTTCTTGATTTCCTTATATTGTTTGAGTGTTGAAATTGTTCATGGGTGTGAAGGCTTCACTCACCCTTGGGAGGGAAGAGCAAGCCTTGGGTAAAGGGGTTAGTTAGGCTTGAAATATAGTTGAGAACTTTGGAGTATGGGCTCCATTGTATTCCATATTCATTCATAGATTTCTTTGTGGCACTTGTGATTTGTCTTTTCAAAGTCAACTACTAACATTAGCTGCCCACCTAAGCAAGAGAAAAAGAAAGAAATAATAAGTACTTTAAGTTGGTGAGTTTTGAAATAAGTTGTAGCATTTTATTAAAATAAATAAAAGAACCCTTCCCATCCTTCTAGGCATGCAAGGCGTTGTCATATAATGATTTTAAAATTTGACACTTCTCCCTTGTCATGACAAAGCCTATAAGGCACACCTCCACACTTAAAAAGATATTTAAAATCCCTATCTTACACATAGGCACTTGGGGAAAACTTAGATGGGCTCATGTCCCATCATTTTCTGTAAGGAATTAATATTTAAGGTTTTAGGATGGGCACGTGAACCCATGTTTCTTTGAAATTTGATTTGGAAGGATGGTGAAGTGGTTGAAAGAAATGTAAGGTAGTTAGTGCCTCCTTCAAAAAAAAATGTTAAGTAATATGAATGAGGTATTTAGGCATGTTAAAAGGGAGGATTTAGGAATTAGTACCTATGGGTGGGCTAGTAAAGGAATATCCAATGCAATTTTAGTAAAGGTTAGGATATGGAAGATTAGTGGGAAGATTAGTGAGTAGTGAGTTAGGAGTGTGGTGGTTAAATTTGATATAATAAATGGGGATACATTAGTGAGTTTAGTATTATTTTTATTATTTTATGTCCTTTTTATAAATAATTAAAACTTTTATGATTTATAATTAATGCACAATAAAACTACAATTTTGTTGATTCATATTCATTAATTTGTGAAATCATTTAATAGGGGATAGTCATTATGGGACTCTTAACATAGATGTGATTGGTTGATATGTAGGCCTCATTAAGAGTAGAATAAGCTTTGGAGATTGACCTTATGACATTAGTACGTTATCATTTTTTGATGGCACCAAATGGTAAATATATAAATTATATATATATATATATAAATGGTAACTATATATATATATATATATATATATATATATATATATATATATATATATATATATATATAATAAGGATAAGATTCTAGTTGCATTGAAATTACAACAAAAAAAAAGTATATATATAAGGATAAGATTCTAGTTGCATTGAAATTACAACAAGAAAAAAGTATACATATATATGTGTTTCTAATAATCAAAGTCATGGTGTATGGTTGGGATAATAAATTAAGACAGTAAAATAACAATGTAAAAGAACTCATCAACATCGATATACCTATGATGTAATACAACAAATAATAATCAAATAGAATGGGTGGAATCGCCCTAAAAATGTAAAGAATTATGATCACCCTATAAGAGCAGGCATATATAAGTATTTTGAATAGAGAGTTGTAACAAATTAATTAGGTCAATGGGTATAATCACATGATCTCAATTTATTAGGGCCCTTCAGCTACAATGGTGCTTCACATTTATATATTCTATACCCCCGTGCAAGGCTAGGATGCAAAACCATAGGGAAAATCTCGTCCAGCTTTATGTTTTTAAGTAGCATTCCATCACCCTCAAGTGTCATGAGTTTTTATATTCCACATAATCCTTAGTTCAATAAAATGTTCATAACAAAACATAGGTCTTTTGTGTTGTCCTATAGTTTACCCTTGTTACTCGATAGTAGATCATGATTGGAGATATTATAGCTCGAGTTGGCTAGATAACACATTATGAGGAGATGGTTTAAAATAATAAATGAGTTCAATGTTATAAATAGATTAGTGATAAATGTTTAATAAGATAATTAGTTCAAAAGAGCCCTTATAATATCTAGATGTTGTCTTGGTTTGTTATGATTACTTGACCCCTAAATGCACTATTAGACTCTCCAAGAATATTGATCTAGAATAGTGTAAATATGGGAAGCTACATGGTAAAGTTAAGATCTTGGAAACCCAAAAAGGTATCTCGATCTAGATGTCATACCCTTGAAATTTGAAACTAATGTTCAATTGGTCGACTCACTCAACAGGAACTAAGGGCTTCCATAGTGTTAGGAATTAGAGGTTTGACCCTGTATGTATGTAGATATATCAACTCTACATCTTAATAATTTGCATTCAAGCTCACTTTAATCTTATGTTTTTTTTACTTGATCGATGTAAGACGTATTAACTTAGTAAATAAAATAAATAAAAAATAAAAAATAAAAATTGTTTTGTTTTCTTTCCTCTTCTATATAAATTTCAGGGCATGACACACAATCAACATCTGTGTAAGTACAAAGAGTAAAGTCATTTCTTTTTTCATACCAAATGACATAATATAATGTTCCTTTTAGATATCTAAATATCCATTTTTACTCCTACATAGTGGTATTCTTTGGGATTGGCTTGAATTCTTGCCACGATTCCAACTACATTTGCTATATCTAGTTTGCAATGAGTTAGATACTATAATCCTTCAATCATAGATCTATACTTGTTTTGTTAACAATAGGCATCTCATCTTTTCTTGATAACTTATGACCAGTTACCATAGGATTTCCAATAGGTTTATAGTTTTCTAGACCAAATATTTTCAAAAAAAATTTCAAATACTTTGTCTAAGAGATGAAAATACCTTCTTTGTTCTAAATAATTTGCAATTCCAAGAAAAATTTCATTTGTCCTATCATGCTCATCTCAAACTCATTCTTCATGTCTTTTGAGAATTTGTTACTAGCTTCATCATTTCCACCAAAAATAATGTCATCAAAAAATACTATCTATTGTTCCTTTAGCAAACCATCTTCTATTTTCTTAAAGTACAAGTTACTATCTATTGTTCCTTTAGCAAATATAAGTTTTGCTAAGTATTTGTCCAACCTTTCATTCTAGGTTTCTGGTGCTTTTTTTAATCCATACAATGCAAACCATGTCCTTCTCTTTTGTTAAAGGAAAACCCTCTAGTTCTTCAATGTAAACTTCTTCCTCAAGCTCTCTATTCAAGAATGATGACTTAACATCCATTTGATATACTTTAAAATTCTTATTTGTCACATATGCCAGAAATATTTTGACTACTTCCATTCTTGCTAAATGTGCATATGTCTCTTCATAGCCAATTCCTTCTTGCTGAGAGTAACCTTTGCATACAAGTCTTTCTTTGTTTCTTATTACTTTCCCTGTTCATTCATTTTATTTCTAAATACCCATTTTGTGCCAATCGTATTTTTATCCTTAGGTTTAGGAACTAATTCCCATGTGTCATTTTTAATTATCTACTGGAGTTCTTCCTCCATTGCTCTTATCCAATGATCATCTTTGATTGCATCATATGTGCTTCTTGGTTCTACTTGAGACATCAGACATAGTTCTTCATTAATTTTTCTCCTTGTCATTAATCCTTTTTCTTTACTTCCTATTGTCTAATCAACAAGATGATTTCTTATCAAGTTCCTATTTGGGGTAGGATTTGCTACTTCAACTCTTATTTCTGGCACTGCACTGTATTCTTCTCTAATATCTTCAACTTGAAAATTATTTTGAAAGTCATTATTAGTCTTGAAAAATAACTCATTACTTCTATTAGTCATTCCAAAGTAATCATCTCCATTTGAGTTATAATCCACTACCTTTTCCTGCCAAAATTTTCATCAATTTTGACATTTGTGCACTCTACTATCGATTTTGTTCTATAGTTGAAACATCTATAAGCTTTATTTTTAATGAGTAACCAAGAAACATACCTTCATCACTTCTTGGATAGAACTTACCAATATCATCATCTCTTTTGATGCAACATTTGCTTCCAAATATCCTAAAATATTTAACTGATGGTGAGTGACCAAACCATAGCTCATAGGGTGTTTTGTCTATACCTCTTCTTATCTACACTCTATTTAGTGTGTATACTACTGTATTGAGTACTTTTCTCCAAAAGGTTTTTGGTACATCATTTTCAAATAAAACAACTCTTATTGCTTTAGAAATTGACTTGTTTCTTCTTTTAGCAATCCCATTCTGCTTAAGTGTATGGGGTAAGGATAGTTGTCTCTTGATACCATGCTCTTCACAATAGATATTGAATTCTCTAGAGGTGGATTCTTCTCCTCTGTCTAATCTTAAGCTCTTGATTTTAATTCCAAATTCATTCTCAACTTTGTTCTTAAATATCTTGAATTTCTAAAATGCTTCTAATTTTTCTTCAAGAAAATCTACCCAAATCATTCTAGTGAAATCATCGACAAAAATTTGAAAGTACATTTCTCTATAGATTCCTCTTGTTCTTAAGGGACCACTCATATCTGTATGAACCAATTGTAGCTTTTGTGTAGTACAAAACTACTTGCTAGGAAGTGAGACTTTCTTTTTCTTAGCTAGGATACATTCCTTACAAATAGTGTCAGTGAGCTTAGTGATCATTGGTAAATCTCTCACATCAAGTGTATTACTAGCCTTTGCAATGTTATCATAGTTAATGTGGTAAAATCTTTTGTTCTGTAACCAACCATTGTCAATCTTTTCTACTAAACATGTTATTTTGGTAGAGTTTAATTGAAATATATTACCTTTGATTTTTGTGCTACTACCAAGTAGCTTTCCTTCCTAGTTCTTGATAGTGCATGTGTTATTACCAACTTGTAGTTAATAACCTTTGTCTATAAGTTGTCCAACATATGATAGGTTATGCTTCAGTCCATCAACAAAGTAAACATCATTAGTGTATGCTTTACCATCAAGTGTGATAGATCCAATTCCCATAATGTGACAAGCTGCATTGTTCCCTACTCTGAAAATTCCTTCACCATGGCTTCTAAATTTGAAATTTTTTCTCATATCACTAGTCATGTTATGTGAACAACCACTATCAATGATCCAATATTTCTTTTAAACTTGTGAGATCAACACACTTTCTTCTCTAATTTCTTTGTCAAGATCATCCTCCTTTATAGCCATGAATTCTAATTTTTCTTCACTCATATTTTGATCAAAATCTTCCTCTTCTTCTTCATTAGCATATAAAAAATTTCTAAGTCTTCTAGACTTGAATCTTGCTTCATACTTTCTTTCTCTTTTAGGACACTTAGATGCATAATGACCATATTCATTACGTGTCCAACATTTAAAGATATTCTTACCATCTTTTTCTCTTTTTACAAGAAGATCCACTCCCTCTTCAATCTTTTCCTCAATAGACTTGTTGTTCCTACCAATTTCTCCTTGTACTTTTGTGTTCCTTGCTAAACCAATTTGGATATTCAATGCACTAAGTGTTGTCTCAACTTTTGCTAATTCTCTAGATTGTTTTAGATCAAATTCTTTAGCTTCCAATCTTCCAAGTAATGTTTCTTTGGTGAAGTTAGTGGTGCAAGGTAACATTACTCAAATCATCTATGTTATTGCCTTGAAGAGTGGTGTTAGACTTTTCAAGATCTTCCATATTACTTCATCATTAGATTTCTTTCCATCAAGAGATGTGATTCCTACAACAATCTTAGATATTCTACCAACATTACTTCTTATAGATTCATCTTCCATCATTTTAGTATCTTGGAATGTGTAATACAAATTTTGCAATCTAACCCTCTTTGCATGTGTATCACCTTCATAATTAGCCTCTAAACTTTTCCAAATTACATGAGATGTTTTAAGTTGTTTTACCTAACTATACTCACTTTCAAGTAACATTGACAATATTTCTTCTCTTTTCCTTTTGTTGCACATAAACACTTCTCTATTTTCCTTGGTATAGGTTTCAAGATCATATTCTTCTAAAATGTTCTTAGATGTCTTGGTTACAAGCCAATATCTTGGACCCATGCACAAGAGATGAGTCTTCATTTTATCCTTCTAGCTATTGTAGTTTGTGCAATGCAATCTAGGACTTTCCTTCTTGAACTAATTCACCATGGATCTCCCAAAGTTCTTAACCTTCCTTTCAAGGACCTGATGCTTTAATGCCAATTATTAGAAGTAGTAGATCGCCAGTATAACAAGGGGGGGGCTTTGAATCAATTATATGTCAATCTTAAGAAATTCTTAATTAATCAACCAAAGTAAGTAGCAATCATAAAGAAATGTGCTTACACAAATAAACTAGATATGTTGACTAGGGAAACCCTTGATTAGAGGGAATAACTCGGTGGGAATGATACCCAAAAAATAATGTACTAATTTGAATATTCCTTGTTAGAGGAGCTACCCTGTTAGGAGTCTATAACAATACTTAGTACAATGAGTCCTTTTTAGGAGACTTTGAATCCCTGTTAGGAGTTGTGGAAGGTAGGTGAACCCACTGTCCAAACAATATTAGGATCAGATCAACAAATCCACTATCCAATTGATCTCGGTACTATTCCTTTTAGAATAATAGATATGTTATAATCTTTCACTTATTTCTCTATCTAGTATGTTAGACTTCTTTATCTTCAGATCATGCAATCAAATTTGGAACTCTATAGCCATCAACAGTAACCCTTAAGGTCACTTACATGCATTAAATCATCCCTTATCATTCTAGTGAAATCATTAACAAAAATCACAAAGTACTTTTCTCCATAGAATCCTCTTGTTCTTGGAGGACCACTTAGATCTATATGAACTAATTCTAGCTTTTGTGTAGTATAAAATTGATTGCTAGGAAATGAGAATCTCTTATACTTAGCCAAGATACATTCCTTACAAGTAGTGTTAGTGGTCTTAGTGATATTGGGTAAATCTCTCACAAAAAGTGTATTATTGGTCTTCATAATGTTATCATAGTTAATGTGATAAAATGTTTTGTGCCATAACCAATTATTTTCAATCTTTTCTACTAAACATATTATTTTAGTGGAGTTTAACTAAAACATATTACCTCTAATTTTTGTGCCAGTATGAAGTAGTTTTCCTTCCTTCTTGATAATGCATGTGTTATTACCCAACCATAGTGAATAACCTTTGTCCATAAGTTGTCCAGCACTTAACAGGTTATGCTTCAATCCATCAACAAAGTAAACATCATCACTATATGTTTTACCATCAAGTGTGATAGATCCAATTCCCATAATGTGACAGGAGGCATTGTTCCCTACTCTGAAAATTCCTCCATCATGGCTTCTGAATTTGACAAATTTTCTCATATCACCAGTCATGTGATGTAAACAACCACTATCAATGATCCAATCTTTCTTTTGAACTTGTAAGATCAGTGCACTTTCTTATCTAATTTCTCTATCAAGATCACCCTCCTTTATATCCACAAATCCTAATTCATCTTCACTTATGTTTTGATCAGAATCTTCCTCTTCTTCTTCATTAGTATATAAACAATTTCTAGGTCTTTTAGACTTGAATCTTCCTTTATACTTTCTTTCTCTTTTAGGAAACTTAAATGCATAATGACCATTTTCATTACATGTCCAACATTTAAAGATATTATTACCATCCTTTTATCTTTCTACAAGAAGAGCCACTCCCTCTTGGATCTTTTCCTCAATAGACTTGCTACTACTATCAATATCTCCCTATGCTTTTGTGTTCTTTGCTAAACCAAGTTTGATATTTAGTGCACTAAATTTTGTCTCAACCTTTACTAATTCTCTGGATTGTTTCAAATCAAATTCTTCAACTTTCAATCTTGCAAGTAATGTTTCTTTGGTGAAGTTAGTGGTATAAGGTAACATTACTTGAATCATTTATGTTATTGTCTTGAAGGGTGGTGTTAGACTTTTCAAGATCTTCCATATTACTTTATCATCAGATTTCTCTCAATCAGGAGAGGTGATTCCTATAACAATCTTAGATATTCTACCAACATAACTTCTTACGTATTCATATTCCATCATTTTAGCATCTTGGAATGTGAAATACAAATTTTGTAATCCAACCCTCTATATCCATCAATGGTAATCCTTAAGGTCACTTACACACATTAGTAGATTACTCTACTCTTCTACTTTATAATTCAAAAGTATTCTCTACTTCTCGATCATAATGATGATCTCTAAAATTTAGAAAAAAAAATTCCTTTATACCATAATCAATATTAATTCCTTGAGTTGGATCCATACTTTATCATACGTTGATTAAATAAAATAAATATTTAATTAATGCCATTAGCTCATAGTCATACCCAAATTTTCACATGTGTAACTTTTGTACCTACACACTTTCTAACATTAGTAGTAGTCAATTTTCTACCTCTAATTACCTATGCAACCCTTAATTCCAAATACAATACTCTATATTGGTCATACAATAGAAACTATTTTTCTAATGCTCTATTTTCTTACAATTCTTTGTAAATCATCAATGTCTTTCATATGATGTCGATTCAAGTTTGGTGCACTTGCCCACATGTCAAATATGTTAGAGTAAATAATTAATTTACTTAAGTTTACTTAGATAAATGTACTTAGTCTTTAGTTGTCATCTAGGAGTTTTTGACAATTTGTTGACAACACGAGAGTTTGTTCCTACCTAAGTCATACTTATCCTCTCACCTTGATCAAAGACACTCCACGTTTTGTGGATGTATGCTTAGTTGTCACACTTATCTATTAGTGCTTTCTAGCTTGTTCTAGAAGCTTCCTTGAGGCCTTTATATTTGGGCTCTCTCTTTGTAACTCATAACTCTTTTTCAATAGCATATTGTATACCAATACATTTTCCATTGTTGCAATATCTTCTCTCTTAGTCTATTTAGTGTTTTTCCATGCTCCATCTCTTCCTTCTTTGGTTTCCCTTTGATAGGTTATTTGCATGTAGGTGATCTTGGTGCACTGAAGTTGGATTTCATCAACTTGTAAAAAATACATACTATAGTATATGTTGGTAATTGCACATAAGTAGATGCATAATGTAATGTCCTTAATACAAAAATCTCAATCAACTACTCTGTTAGTCTTATACAAACTCATTTCTATGTTGTCATCAATGAAAAAGATTATTCTATAATGCTCCCCTATAACATCAACATTCGTGCTAACATATAGATGTAAAAAAAACTCTTGACAAGGTCAATGTCTTTCACAAGATAATTTTGATTACTAGATCATTTTGTGGGTACCATGCCCACTAGGGTTTTTCCTTGGCATGGGTTTCCATAGTTAACAAAATATGGTGTTATGTGTTGCATTAATTTATGATTGTGTTTACTATTTAGCATAATTATTTTACTTTCATATGAAAGTTATATGATTGTTAATGGTATCCATAATTTGGAAAAAGTTTGTGAAATACTGACTCATCCCTCACTTAGCATTTCCCATTTCTAACAATTGGTAGTAGAGAAATGTCTTGAATAGATTGATGTACTTACTAAAGAAGGAGATACCTTGAAAGATAAGTATGAAGATGCAAAATATTACATTGAGAGATCTAAAGACAAGATAGAATACTATAGATGCAAGAAAAAATCTAAAATTCAAATCAAAGATAGTCACAAGGTTTCAAGGCTTAAGAAAGAGAATAAAATCTCAAAACATGAGCTAGAGATTACAAAATTGAAATTGAGCTTAAAGGATGATAATAAGAAAATTAAATCAAATCTTAGATCTTAGAGTGAAAATTTAAAAACTTCACTTACTAAAGTGACATTAGAATTGGATGCTACAAAATTAGAATATGTAGAACTTGAGAAGTATAATACCATTATTTAAGGAGAACTTATGTAGTCAAATCAACATCTTGAGAATTTGTATTCAAGTGGTGAGAAAATTGATGAGAAAATATATATGCAAAGACCCTCTTATGATAAGATTGGTCTTGGATAGTGTGAAGGAGAATCATCAAATAAATCCAAGGTTACTAAGAAATTTGAGATTGTGACCCAACAACCTAAATTGTAACAAGAAGATATGAACACGATTGAGCTAAATTAATTTGAAGACATACTTAAGTAGCTTTGACCAGCTAAATCAAATAAAGTAGTGAAAAATAAATTTAGAGGTAGATGTTATGCATGAAATGAAATTTTTCACATGAAAAGTGATTGTAAAAGTAAGTATTTTAAACATATTTCTAGTTATTTTTATAATTGTCATAGTTTTGGTCATTAATATATTAATTGTAAAAATCCTAAATTTGATAGTAGAATGTTTAGATGTACTAACCCTAAAGAAAGAAGACCTAATGATGATAAAAATGGCATGATAAATCATTACACATGAATTTATTTGGAGACATTGGTAGGAATTGTAGAGCACAAATAAATCAGGCAAGACCTAGATTTGGAAATAATGCTATAGTTTGTCATGGTTGAAATAACATCAAACACATATCAAGATCTTGTAGAATGAATATGTCAAGGAACAAAATGAGAAATATAAACCCTAGAAGGAATATGAAGAACAATGTTAGAATGAATCAAAATAACAGTGCCAATAAAAAAGAAACTATAAAAGAACATATGGAAGAGTACAATGAAGTATTTCTCAATCCAAAGATTCAACTAGTTGTCAAATTGTGATTGAGCGGGAAGTAATTGTAGCATTAAATAATAGGTTGAGGTGAATAAAAGTTGGCAACCAACCCCCATTTATTTAAGAAACTTATTTCACAATATACAATACGAAATTAACATCAAATTAGCTTAAAACACCTTAGGAAAGGAATTGATACTTACAAAGTTTTAAAGTGGTATAACAAGATGAATGGAAGCTATTGTTAAGTGTGTGTATGTGATTTTGAGTTTACATGTGAGTGTGTGGAGAGAAACAAGCTCTCTGGCAGTTAGAAATGGATTTCTATAAGTTGCATACTTACAAAATTAATGCAAAAGTAAAGTAGATATGATTTAAAGGCTAAATTTGTTATTTTGAGTATTATTTGATCATGCAAGAGTTAAAGGAGTCATTGGAGTGAATTGAGAGGAAAAAATGCAGTGTTTCAAAGTTGAATTGAAGGCAAACCCTAATGTTACAAAATTAAACTATGCATCACTTGCAGAATCATAATTTTAAGTTTTGGTTTAAAAAAAATGGAAACCTCAACCATATGTGATGTTAGTGAGAGAGATAGGTATAAATTCAAGAAATATCCCTACATTTCATTAGATGATGACCAATTAAGAAAATTGTCAAAATTACCCAACAATATTCTATATGTAGAGGACATTCATGTTTATATTCATTACAAGTTTGAGAGTATAGGTGATAAAGAAATATATAGTGACATAGACTTGGTTTGCAATAATGAATTATCATTTAAATAAGGGTTTGAGCACCTAAAATATCTAAACATCATCAAGCACATGTTTTATTCATTGTTTGACAATCATAAGTGGACAAAGATAATCCTAAACCATATGCATGAGGATATGTTATGAGTAGGAGATATACCTTTCATGATAGATAATGACATGATTCAAAAACTAACTAGTTTGAGAAATGAGGGTAGTAACCTTGTTAATACAAATGAGTTGGTAGAAACAAATATGAAAATAGTGTTAGATGGAAAAAACTTGATAATAGATACGATTATGGAAGACAATGTCAAACTTGTGAGAAAAATAATTGGATATAAGATGAATTATAGCTCAAGGTTAAACTCTATACCTACTAGATTTATCCACGCAATATATCTTATGAAAATTGAGAAGGAGAAAGTGATCATGTGTGAAATCTTAAAATAATAAATACTAGATAATATTGATAGGATTAAGAAGACAAAGAATGCCATACTTAGATTTGAGTCTTTGACTACACACTTATTCCTTGAAGTGATAAGAAAATCCCTAGAATTTCTAACTATGAATGTAACTAAAATAGATTCATAGTGAACTTGATTACTCATTACTAGAATTAGACAAGAATAACTAGAATGATGAAAAAAATTCAAGTAGAAATAAAATAGAGATATATAATCCCTCTATCATTAGTTGAAAAGTATAAATATGACATATGTCTTATGGTAGAGAATGATGTAACTTGCATGGAAGTAGTTGAAACAAGGGTAAATTTCACTAAACCTATGTAGTATGAGATGAAAAAAGAGTTAATAGAAATATATATGAAGATAACCCTAGAATTAGAAAAGGATAAGGAGTGTCCTAGATGAGGCACATATGAAGAAAAAGTAAAAGAAGTAGATATTTAGTTACATAATAAGGATATAAAGAAGAGAGTTGGAAAAAAGTTGATAGTATGATGAAAGAAACAAGAATGAGAAAAGAAGAATTCATAGAAGCTATGAGAATTTCTATGGAAATAAGAGTAAGTGAGAAATTAGAGATTATCATTGCTATCCCTTAGACATTGAAAGAGGAGCAACACATATAGTAATAGTTGTAGGATCATTCTCATACCAGTGCACCCTATGAAGAAGTGTTATAAGTGATGGAATTCTTCAAAACAACTAGGGGGGGGGGGTGTGAATCAATTATCCAAGGTCTAGATGTATAAATAAAACTTTTCTTATCTTAGAAAATTCATAAAACATTCATGTTCATGCATGCACACAAATGAATATGTGAATACTTAAAATTTGCAAGTTACTGTCTGATCAAATTGTATAAATGTAAAGTATGAGACACAACACATTCATCAGCATACTTGACATAGTGATTTAATGTCGAAACCCAATTTGGGAAAAAACACCAGTAACATGCTACTCCTTTTTCACTCGTCTAAAGTGATGCCCTATGAAAGGCCAACATTGTTAAAGGTTATATTACACACTGTTAAATGTGACCCAGTTAAAGGATTTCAATCACCCTATTAAAAGTGAGCCTTGTTAGGGGACTTTAGGCCATTCACTTGGAAAGCCACCTTTTTAAAGGATTTAGTAATGATTGTTAAGTAAACCTTAATCTAAAGGATTAACCCTAGACTGATACAATTGTTAGAGAGTAGCAGTAGAGCTTTGACCCGACACAAATTATAACTTCTCTTGTAGATTATAGATCTCTATTCAGTCCTCCATTCCACTTAGCCTTTTCACTTTTTAGTTCTAATAGCTTGCTCACCCTTCAAGCATCAATCTCCTTAAGCCTTGTTGCATAGTATTCCATGTAGATTCTCCTCTTGGTCACTTGATGAAGCAAAAACTCTTTAATTCCTTGTCCTCCTTGGGTTCTGGCATCTAACAACCTAGCTTCATGACTAGACATTCTTATAAATAGGAAATTAAGATACTTTTCCATTTTCCATCATTCATTTTAGGGTTTTGACAAATTAGGTAGGATAGAATGTATCTACTCCATATCTTGTATCTCTTCTAAAACCTTATTCTTGGAATCAATTTGAATTCACCTCCAAAATGGTTAACATAAAATTATGTGCCACTAGCTCATCAATCTTATCTTTCTCCTGGTTCACAAGTTTTAAGAAAACAAACTTGTTGGATTATATTTGGTGAATATATGATATTTGTCACAATGCAACATCTCAACATTATCAATCTTTTGATGCTTGACACATACTACATCACTTAGCATCAAGTATAAAATCACTTGGCATCAACTAGATTTTGTTGGTGTTTAGCATCAATTAAAATTCACTCAACATCTACTGTCTTACTCAGTATCCACTAGAATTTTCTTTCACTTGGCTCCAACTAAATTTTTTTTCAGCTTGTACTAACTTTTCTCAGCTCCTACTATCCACTCGATCAAGCTTGGAAAATAAGCTTTGTTTAACTTATTCTTCTAAACTTTCTTAGTGTACCCAACTTTTGTAACCTTAAGTAGATCATCAATAGATCATGTCATCACTATTTTAACTGATCCTTCTACTTTATTACATAATCATAACTCAACCTTTCTTCTAGGTGCTTTTGTTACACCTTATTTATAAAATCCTCCCCATCAATCAACTAAGTGATAGTACTTGAATCTTATAAGCAACTGTCTCACCAAAAAATAGCAGATTTGACTTTAGTGACAAAACAATGATTGAAACACATAACAATATTTATTGTAACAATATTTCTAATCAATTATCTTTTCAATCAGATTTCAACAATCCTCCTCTTTGGCATTGATGGCAAACTAAACTAATCAACCAAGTTAATCTAATGATGAGCATCTTGTTCAACCAAACTAACTAGGTTAAAACAATAAGACAATACCAAAAACAAAACTTGTATTGAAATTTATCCCTCTATTAGCAACTTCCATCTTTTGATTAGGTTACAAAAATTCTTTCTTATAACTCCCTCTGATTTCCTTCATATGTATTGAATTGATCAACAACAGAATATCTCCCTCTGATACTAATCCTTTTAACTCTCTGATCAATGTCTCCTTCTTATATTTTCTGCTATTTCACCTTCTTTAGCTTTTGATTAATTTCTATTATTTCTCCCTCTTTGACAACAATGCCAAAGACATATACCAAACACTTGGCATATTCAATATATGTAGGTATTAGCTTTTGTAGGTTCTTCAATTTCTCCATTCGTCACCTTGCTTGTGATTGATTTGAAGTTTTCATCTATCATGCCCTAAATTCTTGAGGCAAAACACAACCAACAAATTTTATTTACTTGCACACACACACACACACACACACACACACAAACACACACACATATATTCCCTAAACTTCTTACACCTCACCCTTCTTCCGACCTTGATCACTTCGATATACTACCAATTAGGTATTTTAATTATCTATTTGATTATTATTTATTTATTTATCTAATTTTGGTTTTAAATTATTTATTGATTATTTATTTGATTTTATTTAAATTAATACTTTATTTATCTATAAAATGCTCCAATAGTACCAACATTCCAATGAAAGAATGAATCAATGTATTTAATTAATATTGAATTACTATGATGGAGTAACAACCCAAGCACATAATGGAGACAACAAGAAAAAGGAAATTGTATTAACTGTGAAAATAAGCTAGTACATTCAGTACAGAGAAAATAGACTTCAAAACATGCCCTATGGGCTTACAATAGCATAAATCTGGAGATAATTTCTCCTTTCAGCACCTCCTCTCAAACTCCACTCCAAACTACTTTTTACAATGCCAAAAATGTCCTTAAATAGACCCCAGAGGGTTAAAGACTAGGAGTACATTCTAGAAAGTGCTAGTAGGCATCCACCAACCAAGTAGAAGGCTCCAAAAGCCGCATTAGAAGTTGGTGCAAATCTAGAAGAATCCAAAAATGGTAACTGAACTTTCGAGAGGCATAACTTTTCAACTGTAGCTCCGATTGACGAACCGTTTACATTTTTGAAAAGCTCTCGAAGTGATCTTTAGCCCTATGGAGGAGCTTCGCTCATCCCCCATTTTTTGGCCCTTTTCAAAGTCATTTAATTCTCGTAACCTGACTTTGAAGCACTTTTAGGAGGTCTCCAAAACCTGAAAAACTATAATAACTTTCAAACCGTGGGGCCTTTTGACCTGATTCTTTTTTTGGAATGCTCTACATTACAATTACATTCATCTGGCCAATTTACACCTTCTAGTTCACCAAAATGATGGCCCAATTACATACTCCTATTTTTTTGGCATTTATACGTATCCCAAGGTGTTCAAATACTCTATCCTAGAACACTGATAGTGGGACTGTGAGAGTTGGAACCTTTATTTGACCTAAATGGGTATCCATAAATCCCCTAACCTGACTTTGAAGCACTCTTAGGAGGTCTCCAAAACCCGAAAAACTATAATAACTTTCAAACCGTGGGGCCTTTTGACTTGATTCTTTTTTTGGAATGCTCTACATTACAATTACATTCATCTGGCCAATTTACACCTTCTAGTTCACCAAAATGATGGCCCAATTACATACTCCTATTTTTTTGGCATTTACACATATCCCAAAGTGTTCAAATACTCTATACTAGAACACTGATAGTGGGACTATGAGAGTTGGAACCTTTATTTGACCCAAATGGATATCCAAAAATGAAAACACATGAAACAGAAACTAAGTCTAAGTACATTTTTTTTGGGTGACACAAGATTGCCCTTATACCTCTAGATGCTCCTGCATCATACTATGTCATGTATTTTCTTTTCATACTACTCAGTGATCTAATAAACTGGAATCCTACTTTTATTTATATGATAAATCTTAAAAATTTAAATAGAAGTTGTCACTTATATTTCTAACCATAAAAAAAAAATTCTCAACACATTCGCGACTTAAATAACTTAAAGACATTATTTAATTTTAAAATTTATGTAGCTTATAGATAAATGTATTGATACAAAATTAACAACATTTTAGTTACATAGATGGTACAATATTTAACTTTTTTTATCTTAATTAATAGATAGTTGAACACTACATGTTTAAACCTTAGATGACACCAACAACAACAACAAAAACCTATATATATATATATATATATATAAGCATATTTGAGGGTAAAAGCACAGATCTGTGTCATTGTTTGTGATATCAAAACCTATTTTGGTAAAATTTCATTTCTCTATCAAAATTCAATTTTATTCAAAAACTAAAAATACCCTTTTATAGATCTTAGATTCAATATTATCATTATATAAATTTTCGTGTGTTTTGATTAGTTATAATATGTTAGAATTTCAAAATATTATAAGTCAATATTTCAACATTTTAGGAGATGCTCACTTAAATAGTAAATCATTCCTAAAAAACCAAAAAAATTATATTTATCTCTAGAGGAGAGAGTCCTCTTCATGAATATGTAATTTTTTCTCAAGAAGGTGTAGATTTGATTGGGATGTTTTGATAGGAGGAAAAACTATTGGCTTCTGAGAAGGTTGAGCTTGAGTACTTATAACAAAGAAAATATAGATAAAAAATAATTTTTTTTTTTTTTTTTCACTAGATATATATGTCATCTATAAGATATTTTCAAATCAAAACAAAAAAAGATGATTTGCATATTTTTTTTGACGGGAACTACACCCTATATTTTTTATAGTTAAAAATGGGACTTAAAAATAAAAGAAATGAATAAATTCTTACTCAAAATTTTTTTTAAAAATGATAGGCATAAAGTTCATCCAATTCTACACATTTCATCAGTTTACATCATTTTCAAATTCTAAACACAAGTACCATCTTTTTTGTCATTAATGTTGAACTATCGCATTCTGATATCACGTTTCTTCATAAAAGATGAAATGGGTTTGTGCTTTTACCCTTAATATTTGATAAAATAAATAGTAAATAATAATAATGATTTCTCTAGAAGATTATATGATAATAAAAGAAAGAAATTTTAATTTTATTCCATAACAAGTGACATTCTTGTCTTTAGAAAAATGTTCTTTTTGTTTGTAATGACTTGTTGCCTTATAAAATATGTAACATCTAGAGAAGATTTACTTCTTAAAAAAAAATCTTTCTATTATTGTTATTTAAAAAAAAACAAATTTGGAGGTTAATGAAAAAAATCAATGTCATAATAGAAATTAAAAGAATTAGTCTTAAGATAAAAGAAGATAAACTTTATGTTATTTAAATAAAATAGAATTAAAAAAAATAAAATAGAATGTTTCTATGATTATTCTTTTAGTATAAATTAAAATATTTTACTTTCTATTAAAAAAAAAAAATCTAGTTTTAAAAAACCTAAGTCTTAGCTACTCTGCCCCCCCACCCCTCCCCCCACCCTAACTCCTAAGTACATATGTCTTAAACAAGTCATGCCTTACTTCCTTATAAGTAGATGAACATTCATCTTTGCATTAATTTAGGACAACCCTTCATTCACATCAAGGTTAGTGGAAGGAGTGGAAAGGGATGAGGGGGTGGTGGGACCACCTTCCAATTCATCTTTTCCATATTTATTTTTTTGGTAGTGATTTGACTTATAGTCAAGATCTAGCCACCATTCTTAGGGAGAATGTAATTTTTTAATTCTTTATTTTTAAAGGTACTTGGAATATATATATATATATATATATATATATATATATATATATATATATATATATATATATATATATATATATATATATATATATATATATATATATATATATATATATATATATATATATATATATATATATATAATTTTGTTTGTTCATCTTATTATTAAATTGCTGACATTGTACTTGGTTCCTTCATTTGTTTATTAACTTCTTTCAAGCCAATATAATTATGATGGAAATGCTTATATTATTTCAACTACATTATTTTATTGACTATATTTGAGGAGAGGCTTTTTTTTGAGTTGCCATACATTTTCCAACAAGTGAATATTGACCTACAGACCTCATTTTTAGAGTTGAACTTATTTGCCTAGTTTCATTCATATATTCTCTATGTTTATTAATAATGGAGTTGGTGATATTCTAACATTGAATAATGCATTCCAATAAATATTCTATATAGAAATCTAATGTATTGCACATAACCACTATCATATTTCTTTCAAAATTTAGTTCCAAGATACTTTATTATGAAGCATAAATGAAGTCTTTTGCATGCAATTTTGTGAACATGAAGTATTCTAATCTCATTGATGATATCCATTGATGATTTTATTCTAATTACGAATACAATGGCCATTGAATGCACATTCTACATCTATACATGAGTCAAGATTGATCATAAAATGCATCTAATTATTTCTATGAGAATGGAAGATAATATGATTCAAGAGATAGTTTCCTTTAAATCTTACTAATGTATACATTGATGCTTAATCATTTTTTTTAGTACATTCATATTAAAGATAATGAAACACCAACATCAATACAAGGAATTTCTCTTTCATGATCATCTCAAGCCTCTATCCAACACACTTGTCAAGCATGAACATATGGTGGTGAAATCACCATATCAAATATACACATTGGGAAGACCTTTTTACAATACATAGATGATTCACAACTTCTCTCTTGAAAAAGGATAAGAGCAATAACAAAACTCTTACAAAGAAAAATGGAATCACATATCAAGATGGAGTTTCTTTCTCCATTTCCTTTAGAAATACAATAGTGTCTTCTCCTCCTATGCAATGGAAAGGTTGCATGAAATTCAAGTTTCCAAGAATCATCAAGTAAAAACCTGAAAATAGAGAGAAAAATGAGGAACCATGGAGGCTCACCTCCAATCCTAGGCCTCAAGGAGGCCACCCACTGAGCTTTGGGAAACAAGGAAAACATGGTTGCAAACCTTCACAATCACCTATCATGCATAACCATAGCAACACAACTGAACACAACACAATACAACCCATCCCAAGGTTTCTACATAGATTCAACAATAAAATCAAGATATAGGGTGGAGGTGGGCTCTCTCTCCATGAGGAGAATTTCAAATCCATGAATTACATACATTCACATATTTTCATAAGTGTTAGAAATGGAAAAAGAAATCTGTAAATAAGCAATACCAGGAAAGAATCTAAGTGAGTAAATTTGCATGAAAGGATATTACCATAAAATACGAGAGAGAAAGCTTTAAGCTCCAACACCATGAGACAAGATATTTGGAAAGGGGAAAGAAAAGAAAACCCCTTGTGATATTATGAATGAGGCATGAAAAGCCTAAGAAGAGAGAGAGAGAGATAGAGAGCAATGCTCATACAATAATTGAGAAGAGGAAGAAACCTCATTGTTAAATGAGAGAAGAGGGTCATTTCTTAAATAGAGATGAGAGAGAGGAGTTAGAATGTAAATGCCACCATTCATAAGTGTGTGAGGCAAAGTGTGAGATTCCTCTTAAGGAGGAATAATCTAAAATTAGAAATTACAATATACATTTGTCCTCACATATTCCACTAGATGACAAAATAAGATGTAGTGGAAAAAGGACAAAAAAGAAATATATTAGGATACCTTGGCTTATATCCTAATATATTATAAAAATAAAGAAAGGAGTTCTAACCTTGGTTTATAAATACACCAAGGAAAGATTACAACTTCTAACACCCCCCTTTAATCTTTACTTGGGGTAATTACATCAAAGGGTATTAAACCCATAATTTACAAAAATCTGCAACTTAATCTTCAATATGAAGTAATTTGACTATCTTCAAGCCATATGGAAAATTTGTAGATCCAAGAGAAATACAAGAGTCCTTTGAATGTGATCAAGTGGAAGCATAGGCAGATCTTCATATGTGGAAAACCAAGAAGGTTCCTTGATGGATCACCTGAAAAAAAAGAACAACAAGACAAATATCCACAAGTAGAATGCCATCATATATGCAAATTGTTAGAAGTGAAAATTCGAAATCCTTTTGAATAAGGATAATAAAAGTCTCATAGAGAAACAACGAGTAAAACATGTTACCACAAAACAATGGAGATAACCTAATATCACGATAAAAAATTGTCAACAAGGACAAATTGAATAAAAAGCTTGATCAATGCTCTCATGAAAAGAATATTATACTAATGCAAAAATGACCATAGACAAGGCCAACTAATGAAACGTGCATCAACATTGCATCAATCATGTGGATATAGATAGTCCACTTAATGAATCATCCCACTGCAAGTTAATGGGGGCGTCCCTCCATAACGTGCATGACTCATGATCTAAGCAATAATCTATGCAGGTCATTATCACATTAATATATGAAAATAGCATAAAGGAGAGACATGCTGATTAAAGTAGAATTATCATGATTTTTGTTAGGATAATGAAAAGAATGGATTATGAGGATATAACAACATATTGCCTTCAAATTGGATCAAATTATCTAAATTTGGAGGGGAAACTCCAATAATAACATCCTCTTCATTGAGGAACAAAAATGGAACAACATGGAGGGAAACTCCATAAAAATATTATCCTATCAAAATGGAACAAATAGGATCAAATGGAGGGAAACTCCATATAAAATGAGTGCATACAAATATAGGATGGAGGGATACTCCATGGGCTAGATAAGGCAACTATGTATTAGTTATACTGAGGGGACCTACATAGTTAATCATGAAAGAATATTAAGCTCCCTGTGCAACTCAAAAAAAATCATATAAATCATGTATATTAATGGTATAAAACTAGAAAGTGCCAAAATGGGCATAGAACAATGCTATAAAAGCATAAAACTGCAACCATGTGCAGATAGATCAATAAAATAAAATCATTAAATAATGAAGGAAATAGTGTAAGATTACTCATAATCCAACCAAAATTAGGGTAAATGCATAGATTTAAGGAAGATCAACTAAATATAGATATCAAGTATAGAACTCCATTGAGGGTAGACATGAGTATTTAATTCATTTTGGAAAGGTATATATTAATTTCTGAAATATTATAGTCATAAATTATATATTTATCTGGGCATATATGTGGGCCCCCATATATACTCAAATAAATATACTCAAATAGATTGGTTAAAGAAAATAATCACCTTTCCATACTTAATATTTTGGAAAGTCACAATTTATAAAAAGTCACAATATTTACCTTGGTTCAAAAATATAACCTCAAATTAATAAGAACATAAAGTCATGGGGCAAGAAAAGATCTCCCCATTTTCTCATACTATGCCTTCACGATGGAAAGTGATTCAAAAAGAATTTTTTTTGAAATAAAACATTAAGAAAGATATAACTAGAAAAACTTAGTAATTAATGATAGAGGTCAGATCTGGCAGATAAGAATTTACTAAAAGGAGTTAAAAAACTTTTCTAAAAGAAGTTTGAATAAAAGCTTGTAATGAGTAAGAGAGATTTAAAATAGAATATTGCACTTGTCTGACAATGAATGATTTCATGCCAAAAATAGGTTGACAAAAGGCAATGATAAAAGAAAATGATGCTTTTGTCAAGAGCTTGAAAAAGAAAAAGAATCTTGCATGAAAAGACAAGAAAAGATGAGCAATGATCTGTTTTTTTTAAAAAAGATAGAGAATAATAATTGCACAGAGAATATTCTAAACATGCAAGAGACAAAATTAGAAACTTAAAACGTGCAGACTGCAATAAGTTTTCTATTTCAAAAAAAACTTGTAAAAAAAAATTGTATTGAATTTGTAATGTAATTTTTAGCAGGAACTCTGCTGCCCTGCAGCAATCTTGATCCAAATGGGAGGAGTGCAGGCAAATGCCAGTTGAGCGGGTGACAAATTTTTGGAGAATGTATTCTCCTTTCGTCCTTTTTAGTTGAAAAAACTCTCATGAATGATTCAACTGTCTAACACATTCATTTTTCTTCCATATTGCCTTAAAAATATTAGAACCTGCAACTCTGATTTCGAACTTTTCGAAGCCAGTGTAGCCAGGTTCAAGATATACCCCACTGATCCATAACAGCCAGGGAAGATGAAAAATCCACTCAAATCAGATGTAAGATAACCACACTCCCTGATACAAGATAGACCAGCTAGATTTAAGGTACAAAATACCTCTCACTGAAGGACAGATAAGCCAAGCAAGATCCAAACCTAGCAAGATCTAAGCAAGAATGCAGTTTCCAATCCTGAGTTCTTCAAGCCGCCCATTGATAAGCAAACGGGCACCTTCCCTTGTGTTTATGGGCAACTGATAGATGGAATGAGTTAATGTACGAGATAAGGGATTATAAGGTGAGCTCCCAACTTAGGAAATAATGCTGCAGAGAGAAGAGGTGCAAGATGTGATTCGGCATTTACAAAATATCAACGCTTAGCTATTAGTAAAAGCTTGAGACATCTTGATCTGATCTTGCAAGGACCGGAGATGTTCAAGCTTGCAAGGCTTCTCATAAGGCAACTGATGCTGCTCTAAAAGATACAACAAAGGAGTTGAAACCTGTGCTTGAATTCTTACAGTCTTCTTCCCAAGCATCTCATATTTTGCCTAGGGTAGATGAGTTGGTTCACAAGGAGAAGGAGAAGCAGAAGGAAAATGAAGTAGCATGTACTTGCTTGCATACTCTGCCTCTAAAAATGGGTAGACGTTCGTGTGTGTATTCAGCTATGATTCTATATTTAATTTTGCATATACCCTCGGCTTATCTTGCGTGGGATCCAAACCCATCCAACCAAGAGGCATCTTTATCGGCCATGGATCACTTTGGGATTTCACAGTCTTAAAGTGAACACTCACAGGAAATTCTCCAAATTGCAAAGAGAGAAGAGACTTTTGATTGGCTTAAACACACCCACAGAAGAATCCACGAGAATCCTGAGCTTGGATACAAGGAGTTCGAGACCAGTGCAATCATACAAAGTGAACTGGAGAAAATGGGTGTCAAGTACAGGTGGCCACTTGCAGAGACAGGAGTGGTGGCCTTCATAGGCTTCAGCGCTCCTCCTTTCATTTCCCTTAGAGCTGACATGGATGCTCTACCCATTCAGGGAACTGTTGTCCTAATTTTTCAACCAGCAAAAGAAGGACGAGGTGGAGCAAAAAGAATGATAGAAGATGGAGCATTAGAAAATGTAGAAGTTATTCCAGATCCATTGCATTTAAAGTGGGTGGAAGGGACAGATCTAGAACAGTAGATTATATAGAAAACCCTCTGGCGGGTCACAGGATTTGGAAGGTCGGGTAGAATTATTAATGTAACAAAATGATATAGGAGAGAGATGTTATTAGGAGAGTTGATTTGCTCATTGAGGGCAGCTTCACAAGGATCATAGAACCTCTAACTGGCGAGGGACTCTTGGTATGCCTGCGAGATTTGAGTAAGCTGACTCTGCACCTCAAAAAATGGCTCAAAGATTACTCCATTCAACGAGCTGTTGCTGAGTTGAGTAGCCATAGATTTGACAATAGAAGCAGAATGATGCACTACACATTTACCCTAATTCATTTTCGCTCCCGATCTCACATTAAGCTTTTCTCCTGCAAATTTATTATGAAGGCCATCCTACTGTTTCAATGAAGCAATAGCAGGAACAGTAGAAATAGCTGAAGAAGCTTTGAGAAGCATGTTGAAAGTTTAAAATGGAAAATCACTTTGCAAGCCCGTGAAATTGGCAGCTCCCTTAGCCTACTCGAAGTTAGGCAATTGTATGAAACTGATTTGCTATGGTTTAATGGCTTCCTCGGCTAAGCATATTGTTTTTGGTAATTCAAAACTGATAGTGTTTGCTGCAATGACAAGCGCAGCGACATATTTACCCCAGAGAAACTCCATTGTTTGTCAATCAGAAAATATGTAAACAAAAGATTCATATGTGAGGCGATAATATGCAATTCTTATGCCAAGATAAATTTAGAGTGCTCAAGAATTCCAAGACACCGAAGCAAACATGCAGCACTTTTCAAAAGTGGTTCTCATTAAATATAAGGAGCGAGGGGCTATCTGCAACAGTCAATACACGTCACAGATTTTAAGTACTAGTCCAAAATTGTTTTGAACCACTATACATAAAGAAAAAAAAGGATGACTGAAGTAAAACAAAAATATAGGCTTCATAGAGTAGCACAGATACAAGATCACACCAAAGGCTGTCACATAACAGGAGAAAACAATAGCAATTGCAAAATAACAAATGCATAAAGCTTGCAAAAGCAGATTAAGCTTTACTATTTTCTTGTCTAAGAAGAAAAACTCCAGAAAAAAAATTCTACCAGTTACGTGAACAGCTAACACATTCATCACTTTATGACATTAAATTCATTTTAAAGGTTCAGAAAAGGACATGAAACCGGACCAGAAAGATATAGTAAAAAAGATATCTAGATAGGAAAACCTTTTGGCGACAAGCCTGCCAAAGGGGGTTAGATAAAAAAAGGAAGTAACTTGCACAAATTAGAGCAAAAAAAAGTTAAACGGGTTTCGCAGTAAACCAGCCAAATCCAAAAAAAAAAAAAATTCAATTTCTTCCATCTTAAGAAGATTAAAGAAGAAATTAGTGAAATCTCTCTCAAGAGTCTACTTCGAATTGTACCTTCATGCAAACACTCAAAACAAAGATTAAACTACTCTGATACCATGTTAGAAATGGAAAAAGAAATTTGTAAATAAGCAATACCAGGAAAGAATCTAAGTGAGTAAATTTGCATGAAAGGATATTACCATAAAATAGGAGAGAGAAAGCTTCAAGCTCCAACACCATGAGACAAGATATTTGGAAAGGGGAAAGCAAAGAAAACCCCTTGTGATATTATGAATGAGGCATGAAAAGCCTAAGAAGAGAGAGATAGAGAGCAATGCTCATACAATAATTGAGAAGAGGAAGAAACCTCATTGTTAAATGAGAGAAGAGGATCATTTCTTAAATAGAGATGAGAGAGAGGAGTTAGAATGTAACTCCCATGTCTATGAATTCCACCATTCATAAGTGTGTGAGGCCAAGTGTGAGATTCCTCTTAAGGAGGAATAATCTAAAATTAGAAATTACAATATATATTTGTCCTCACATATTCCACTAGATGACAAAATAAGATGTAGTGGAAAAAGGACAAAAAAGAAATATATTAGGATACCTTGGCTTATATCCTAATATATTATAACAATAAACAAAGGAGTTCTAACCTTGGTTTATAAATACACCAAGGAAAGATTACAACTTCTAACAATAAGTAACATGCCCTTTTAAGGCTTAATGATAACTTCCCTCTTTATATACCTCCTTATGCCTCCCAAGAATGCAAGTAATCATGAAGTCCATACTCCATTGAAACACATCAAAATCATCTCCACACATGGGAGAGTTTCTCAACTACATGGGTAAGCCCAACTAACCCTTTCACCGAAGCATCTCTTCCCTCCTAAGGGTGAGTGATGCTTCACACCCATTTTACAAAAAAAATAACATGAACAAAACAAGATTCAAGGAAGAATTCACATAAAACTTCTCACCTTCAACACACATACAACAATATTCTTCACAAAAACACATCTACACACATATATAATCTATAATGAAATGAAGATACACCATGGATCATGGATATCAACCTCACTCTAAGCAATGGCAATGAAATTTGTTGTGTTGTAGAGCTCCTTATCCTCTTCCTCCAAACCCTAAATATCTCTAAAACTAGAGAGTGGCTAAGTGGGTTTCTAATTTGGCCAATCCTCTATATGAGGCTCCCATTTTCGGATTCAACAAAAAATACATTTTTTTTGGGGTCTCCTAGGTCTTCTAGGCACTTTAATGGTCAATTTTATCCCCCTAACTTGAAGTATTATCATGGGTAAGGTTTATTTCCATCACAATTACACCTTGGAGCTACTTTTGGATCTCATAATGCTAAGTCAAAGCCAATTTCAAATTTCTTATGGTGTTAACCTTTGTTTCCCTTACTAAGTCAAGGTAATATATCTAATTCTTAATTAAGGAATTTAATTTGAGATAAGGTAGCCACACAATTCATCTTTAGAGAACATGTCATTTTCGCATAACAAGTGCAAGTGTCAAGTGACACACAAAATTCACTACACATCACACATGAGATGTTCTGAATCTACTCATGAAATACATACTACACACATATATCTCACATTTACAAAAATAAACATATCAAAATGAGGTTTATGAATCTTCTAAAGATTCACCTTCACTGTGTAATATTAACATGTGTTTATACCTTGTTTCCCATTATGTTTCTGATGGGGACAAAACCCAACAACAGAATAGACACAATAGAAAGGGGAATTATATTAACTGAGAAAATAAGCTGGTACAAACAGTGCAGAGAAAATAACCTTCAAAATATGCCCTACGGGCTTACAATAGCATAAATTTGGAGAATATTTCTCCTTTTAGCACCTCCTCTCAAGCTCCAATCCGAACTGCTTTTTTACAATGCCAAAAATCTCCTTAAATAGACCCCGGAGGGTTAAGGACTAGGAGTACATTCTAGAAAGTGCTAGTAGGCATCCACTGACAAAACAGAAGGTTCCAGAAGCCGTGTTAGAAGTCGGTGCAAATCTAGAAGAATCCAAAAACGGTAGCCGAACTTCCGGGAGGCATAACTTTTGAACCGTAGCTCCGATTGACGAACCGTTTACATTTTCAGAAAGATCTCGAAGCGCTCTATAGCCCTATGGACAAGCTTCACTCATCCCCCATTTTTCAACCCTTTTCAAGGTCATTTAATGCCCCAAACCTGACTTTGAAGCATTCTTAGGAGGTCTCCAAAACCCGAAAAACTGCAATAACTTTCAAACCGTGGGGCCTTTTGACCTGATTCTTTTTTTGGAATGCTCTAAATCTCAATTACATTCATCTGCCCAAGTCGCACCTTCTAGGTCACCAAAATGATGGTCAAATTGCATGCTCCTATTTTTTTGGGATTTTCAAATGCACTGATAGTTGAACTATGAGAGTTGGAACCTTTATTTGAGCCAAATGGGTATCCAAAAATGTAAAGACATAAAATAGAAAGTAAGTCTAAGTACATTTTTTGGGTGACACAGGATTGCCCTTATACCTCTGGATGCTCCTGCATCAGACATCCAGGGTAGATTGAAAAGTGACCCTGTCACTTTATGGATGGTAGAGGAAATCCCAAATGGGAAACCTCAGCTGCTGAAATCCAAGTCAAGTCCTCGATTGGCCGTCCTTTCCATTTGACCAAATACTCTTCATACTGCCTGTTTCTGGTACTCCTACCCACACGATGATCTAGAATGTCTTCTATCTCCTCCTTCTTAGAAGCAGGAATTGGACACGGCTCTAAAACCAGCTCCTCATCAACACCATCATCATGATACTCTGTAAAATCTGCAATGTTGAAAATGGGAGAAATGTGTATACCATCTGGCAGCTCCACCTCATATGCATTTCCTGAGTTATGTTTCTTCAAAATTTTGCAGGGGCCAAATTTCTTCATTTTCAGCTTGTTGTAGGTACCAACTGGAAATCTTTCTTTTCGTAAGTGCACCATGACAAGATCCCCTACTTGGAATTCCTTATGTCTTCTCCTTTGATCAGCCCTAGCTTTATACTCTTGATTCATCTTGATAATGTGTGCTTGAACCTCCTCATGTAGACGCTTGATGTGTTCAGAAAATTCCTCAGCTTCAGCACTTGTTCTCTCCCCTTGTTCTATCTTCCTCAATTCTGGTGCAGTCCTTGGGCTATTCCCATATACAATTTGAAATGGTGATTTTCCAGTACTCCTATTTACAGAGTTATTATAAGCAAACTCTGCCTGTGGTAGAATCAAATCCCATCCCTTGGGCTTATCTCCAACTAAACATCTCAGCAAATTGCCCAGACTTCTATTTACCACTTCTGTTTGGCCATCAGTCTGTGGGTGATGCATGGAACTGAATTTCAAGTCTGTTCTCAACTTCTTCCACAATGTCCTCCAGAAATACCCCACAAATTTAGTATCTCGGTCAGAAACTATACTCCTTGGAATGCATAATTGACTACCTTTGAACAACATGCCATCCTGAATCAAATAGTCTAACCACTTGGTTCTATCTACAGCAACAGGTTCTTTACAAGCTTTCCATGCTTCAGCAAAATCAGGATCCTCAGGGTACAAATTCTTGAGTTCATCAAACCCAACTACTTCAACCTGCATTGTTGTAAGCAACAGCTGTCTCCTACTTAATGCATCTGCAACCTTGTTAGATTTTCCACTTCTATGTTTCAACACAAATGTATAACTCTGCAAGAATTCTACCCACTTCATATGCCTCTGATTCAATTTACCTTGGCTATTTAGGTATTGTAATGCCTGATGATCAGTATACAAAACAAATTCTTTTGGCAATAAATAATGCCTCCATTTCTTTAAGGCCTGAACTATTGCATAGAACTCTTGATCATAAACAGAATACTTCTTCTTTGCATCATTCAATTTTTCACTAAAATATGCAATAGGCTTACCTTCTTGGCTTAATACAGCCCCAATAGCGCTACCACTAGCATCACAATCCACCAGGAATACTTTTTTGAAATTTGGAAGTGCCAACACAGGCTGTTCAGTCACCTTCTTCTTCAGCAATTCAAAACTTCTCGTGGCTGCTGCAGTCCATTTGAACTCTTTTCTATCCCCTCTTATTGTATCAGTTAGAGGTGCACATATGCCACTGAAATTCTTAATAAACTTCCTGTAAAAACTAACCAGACCATGAAATGATCTTACCTCAGTAGCAGACCTTGGAGTAGGCCATTTCAAGATGGCTTTTACCTTCTCTGGATCCATTTTGAGACCTTCAGGTGATATAACAAATCCCAAATACACTAACTCCCTTTTTGCAAAGACACACTTCTTTAGATTAATTAACAGTTTCTCTTCCCTTAACCTTTCAAGGACACTACGAATATGCAGTAAATGTTCTTCCAAAGTCTTACTGAAAATTAAAATATCATCCAAATAGACGATAAAAAATTTTCCAAAGAACTTCTTAAGTACCTCATTCATGAGCCGCATGAAGGTGCTTGGGGCGTTCGTCAATCCAAATGGCATGACTAACCACTCATAAAGACCCTCCTTGGTCTTGAAGGCTGTTTTCCGCTCATCTCCCTCTCGAATCCATATCTGATGATAGCCACTCTTCAGATCTATCTTTGTGAAGTACTGAGCTCTGCTCAAGCAGTCCATAAGAGCATCCATCCTTGGTAAAGGAAATCGGTACTTGATGGTTATCCTATTTATAGCTCGAGAATCTGTACACATCCTCCACTCTCCATCCTTTTTTGGTGCGAGTACTGCAGGTACTGCACATGGACTTAGGCTCTCTCAAATCAAGCCCTTCCTCAACAGCTCCTGAACCTGTCTATTTAGCTCCTCTGTTTCAGTAGGAGTCATCTTGTGAGCAGCCTTGTTAGGCAAACTAGCTCCTGGAATCAGATCTATTTGATGACTGATTTGTCTTACTGGTGGTAATCCATCTGGAACATTATCAGAGATAATATCTCCAAATTCTCCTAGTAAATCTGAAACTTCCAATGGTATTTCACTACTACCTTCTTTATCTTTCCTAGGAATCAAAGCATAGCACATGCGCTGATGTTTCATGCCATTTAAAAACTTCCTTCCATCAACAAGACAAATCCTAGCACTGCTACATACCTTTTCACCTTCCTTTTTCATGGGCTTCAATTTGTGGCGAACTCCATCCTTTGTCAGAGAGTATGTGTTTGCATGCCCATCATGTATTGCATGTCTATCAAACTGCCATGGTCTACCCAACAATAGATGGCAATTATCCATCAAAATAACATCACAGAGAACTTCATCATGGTAACTCCCAATTTTGAATTTTACTAAACATTGTTCACTTACCAGGACCTTATGATCATCTTTTACCCAAGAAATTCGATAGGGTTGGGGATGTTTCTCCCTCTTGAGCTTCAGCTTAGAGACCATCTCTTCGGATACCAAGTTATCAGTGCTACCACCATCAATGATCACATCACAACATTTATCCTCACACTTGCATCTGGTATGGAACAAACTCCTCCGTTGTCCTGGTTCATTTTCACCACTTAGTAGGAATCTTTCATTTACCAAGGTCTCTCCTCTTTCTACATCCTCTGAATGTGATGATTGTGCATCCTCATCCACATGAGCAACCCTAGCTTGGCCCTCAGCTCTCCTATCTATCCTTCCTTGTCTTTGAGGGCATTCAAAGGCACGATGACCTTCTTCATTGCAATGGAAACAGGTACCACGAAAGCCTCCTCTTCCTTGCCCACGTCCTCTACCTCTTCCTCTTTGATTTCCAAAATCTTGATTACGGGAGCGGTTGAAACCCTCATTCCTCTGGTTCCTGCTAGTACCCTCATCTTCATTTTTCTTTTGAGTTTCATTACGACCTCCAGATGATCTACTGCTTCCCCTTCCTCCTTGACCGCACCCTCTTTGTCTTCTTTCAAACCTTTTACTCAGCTTCTCTTCAACTCGTAGGGCAAACTGGTATGCTTCTTCAACGCTGGTCATTCTTACCAGACTTAATTCCTCCGGGATGCTAGGTCATAACCCACTGATATAATGAGAAACCTTCTCCTTATTCGCTTCTACATGCCCTGCTCTAATCAGGAGTCGGTAAAACTCCTCTGTATATTCTTGGACTGACCTTCCTGCTTGCTTTAACCCATGCATCTTCTTAAATAGATCAAGCTCTTAGTCCACAGGAATGAACTGCTTCTTCAATTTGTCCACCATGCGATCCCATCTTGTGATCTTCTCCTTTCCTCTTCTAAGTCTTTCCAGTTGAATCTCTTGCCACCAGATTTTGGCATGGCCTTTTAGTTTGGCCTTTGCAAACTTAACCCTATCTGGGTCCCTTATATCCTCATACTCAAAGTATTCGTCCAGTTCATTGATCCAATCGATCAACTCATCTGGTTTCAAATTTCCCAAAAATATACCCACTTCAATTGTAGGTCTCTTCCCAAACCTAGAAATGGCCCTAAGAAGCCTTTCCTCTATAGGATTCAGAACTTCCCCGTCAACTTCCATTACTTCCTCTTCATTGTCATCCTCACTATTGTCATCTGCGGCAATATTTGCTCCTCTACAAAGCTCCTCGTGCAATGCTTGTACCTGTCTCTGGAGGGCTCTAACCTCCTCAGGATCAATAGCTCTGGCCCTTCCACCACGCTCTCTTCGTGGAGGCATCTTCTAACTCGAACCCACAACCACACAGTCCTGGTGCAAACTGCCTCACAGTCGGCGCTCTGTCTACACACTCAGGAAAACTGGCTCTGATACCACTTGATGGGGACAAAACCCAACAAAAAAATAGACACAATAGAAAGGGGAATTATATTAAATGAGAAAATAAGTTGGTACAAACAGTGCAGAGAAAATAACCTTCAAAATATGCCCTACGGGCTTACAAGAGCATAAATCTGGAGAATATTTCTCCTTTTAGCACCTCCTCTCAAGCTCCAATCCGAACTACTTTTTTACAATTCCAAAAATCTCCTTAAATAGACCCCGGAGGGTTAAGGACTAGGAGTACATTCTAGAAAGTGCTAGTAGGCATCCACCGACAAAACAGAAGGTTCCAAAAGCCGCATTAGAAGTCGGTGCAAATCTAGAAGAATCCAGAAATGGTAGCCGAACTTCTGGGAGGCATAACTTTTGAACCGTAGCTCCGATTGACAAACCGTTTACATTTTTGGAAAGATCTCAAAGCGTTCTATAGCCCTGTGGAGAAGCTTCACTCATCCCCCATTTTTTGACCCTTTTCAAGGTCATTTAATGCCCCAAACCTGACTTTGAAGCATTCTTAGGAGGTCTCCAAAACCCAAAAAACTGCAATAACTTTCAAACCATGGGGCCTTTTGACCTGATTCTTTTTCTGGAATGCTCTAAATCTCAATTACATTCATCTGCCCAAGTCACACCTTCTAGGTCACCAAAATGATGGTCAAATTGCATGCTCCTATTTTTTTCAGGATTTTCAAATGCACTGATAGTTGAACTATGAGAGTTGGAACCTTTATTTGAGCCAAATGGGTATCCAAAAATGTAAAGAAATAAAATAGAAACTAAGTCTAAGTACATTTTTTGGGTGACACAAGATTGCCCTTATACCTCTGGATGCTCCTGCATCAGTTTCCATGGTTCCTTTCTTGCACACTAAACTCAAGCATCAGTAGTCCAATGAAAAGTCATATATAAAATAAATATGAAAGTAAAGATACATGATAATTTTGTTATTCTATAATTCACATATAACACATTTCATAGTTAACTTCCTATTCCCCATCATTTTCTTATAAAATATTTAATCATTAAAGCTAAAAAAATTGCATATTACTAACTTTCCTAACAAGATCAATTTAAGCATTTGAATCACAATATAATTCCATTTTCTATCATAATAGTGAAGTACAAATTAAAAATTCATTAATTCATCAACTATGCCAATTAAGTCCTGATACATATCATAATGGGAAATCACAAGGTAAATATCATAGGATAAGTAGCAAAATTTACTATCCATCAAGTCTCAAAAATAGATGTCGAGATATCTAGTCCTAAGTAACAAAATAAAAATATAGCATCTATGCTATGATGGGTCAAGGTGAGGCCTCACATCATTTTTATAATTACTTTAGGCAATTCCTAAAGTAAGATTCACTCATCAATTTGTATTATATGAACATCAAATTATTTGATACAGGGCACTCCCTCTATCTCTTATATTGCCTTTGATAGGGGTATGACCCCTAGTTTACCTCTTAGATACTCATAATCATCCTTAGGTAATACTTTTGTGAATATATTAGCATCTTTTTCCTTTGTGTTAACATATTTCATTTTCACCTCTTTATCTTGAACCAACTCTCTCAAATAATGATAGTTAATTGCAATGTGCTTTTCCTTTGTATACATTGCTAGATTATTTGATATATGGATAGCACTTGTATTATCACAATAGAGTATCACTAGTTCCTTGATTTCTTCTTTCATTCCCTTAAGTCACTATTTGGTCCATATAATGTTTGTACATTTGATAGTAGTAGCAACATATTCTTCTTCAACAGTGGATTGGGAAGTACAACTCTACCTCTTACTAGTCCATCTAACTAGTCTTTCACCTAAGAAGAATGCTCCTTCACTAGTGCTCTTTTTGTCATCATTATTTCCAACCCAATAAAAATTAGTGTAGGCTTTTAGTTAAAACTTTTCATTCTTCTTATAGTAGAAACCAAACTCTTTAGTTCCTTTTAAGTATCTCATTATTCTCTTCACAATGTTATGTTATTATCTTTTGGATTAGTAGTGAATCTTGCAAGCATCCCTATAGACAATGCAATATTAGGTCTAGTATGTACTACATATTGCAATTTGCCAATCATGGATCTATATAATGTTTGATTCACCTTGGCTGAATCATCATTCTTTGATATATACTTACTAGTTTGGAATCCTCTAATCCAAATGTCTTCAATATCTCTTTGATATACTTTGACTAAGTGATATATATACCATACTTCATCTGCTATACTTGTAATCCCATAAAGAATTTGATCTCTCCAAACATAGACATTTCAAATTCTTCCTTCATCTAATTTTCAAAGTTCTTACATAAAGCATCTTGGCCTCAAAATATGATATCATCAACAAATATTTTAGAGAAAATAATACCTTCGTCTTTTTTTGTCTTCATGTACAAATTTCTATTATCACCATTCCTTTCAATCTTCACAAGATAAGTATGAAATCTTTCATACCATGCTCTTGGTGCTTTCTTCAATCCATATAGGGCTTTGTGTAATTTTCATACCATGTTCTTATCATCATCATCAATGAATCCTTCTAGCTATTCTATGTAGACTTCCTTTTCTAGTATGCTATTTAGAAATGTAGATTTAACATCCATCTAATAAAATTTGAAAATTTTATATGCAACATAAGAAAGTAGAGTTCTTAGGCCTTCAATTCTTGGAAGAGGGGAAAATTTGCAAACTAATCTTGATTTGTTTCTTGTCACTTCATGATTTTCATCTAGCTTATTTTTGAATACCCATTTGGTGCCAATCACATTCTTGTCTTCTAGTCTAGGAACTAGGCTCCATATTTTTCTCTTCTCTATCTATTGAATTTCTTCTTCCATATCCTTGTACCAATCATCATCTTCTAATGCATCTTTTAATGTCTTAGGTTCCTTCATGCTTAACAAACATGCTTCATTTCTCACTCTACTTCTTGTCTTTGGCCTAGTATCTTTGTTTCTACTAATTTGATCTATAGGATTATATCTTTTGACACATTTAAATAGTCTTGGCTTAGTTCTTGTATCTATATTTTGTCTCTTAGCTTCAGTGCCACTAAGTACATCTCTATCAAGTATCTTAACATCTCTTTCATTTATACTTATTTTAGAGTCAAAATGTGCATTTTCTTCATTTTGTAAGTTGGCATCTCAATGCAACTTACAAATAAAATTTAAATTAGAGGATCCACAAAAATTAGGAGCATCTAGAGCTAGATGTGACCTCATCATTGCTCTGTCTATTTTGGTCTATTGCATGCTTGTGTTGAGTTCTTTAGTTCTTGGGTGAATTCTAGCCTAAGCCAAATTCTTACATGGTATCAGAGCTGAGGGAGATTCTCATCACATATTCATTTGAGACCATTCATGCTTCAGCACATTGACACAAATTCAGAGGATCCACAGAAATTAGGAGCATCTAGAGCTAGATGTGACCTCATCATTGCATCTGGAGCATCGATTCGGTGAAGATCGACTATAAATTTTCTTATATTTGGTGAAAGTTGATCATGAGGCAAATTTTTTTTGCAAATCAGAACCCGGAGGCCTTGATTTGCAGATCAGGTATGATCATTTTATTGATCTGATTATTATTTTTTCATATCTGAATATTTATTTTCATCTTTGCATTAATTTTTTTATTTTAAATTTTTTTCAGAATTATTGTTCAAGTAGAGAAATTTTTTTTGACCGAACCGAGCAATGACAGCTCGGCTTGGCTCTATGATTTTGGGTGGATTATTATTTTTACTGCAGGGTTTATTTATTATCAGTGGGCCTCAATATTTCCTCCTATAATCTCTGCAAAATTTGGCCACTTTACTACGCAAAACATACTATGCAACCTGCACAAATTTTCTGATAGGTATAGTCCAACATGTGGGAGGCCCAATCATACTCCACCAGTGGCATTTTATTTTTAATCTGTGGGCTGTCACTTTTAAAACAGTGGAGACAATGTTCATCCCACGAATGTGGGATATATCCCACACAATCTGGCATCACAAATACAAAATTTCAGCGACGTGAATTACCTTCGGTGCATAGAGCACATGGCACACCCACCTATGACACACGTTGCTCTCACAATGGGACACGTGGCATTCTTCGCACTCACCTGTTAGGCCACACCATATAATAGTCAACAGACACATGTCACAATATAATTTGCCAAGCTGCCAGCTGCCTACCACAGTGGACATGCCAACTTGCTCACCCATCCTAATCAGCATTGATACAACATCATTTTTTGTACATTCTATACAATTTTGTATAGTACAGATTGACAACTCATCTGCCACATCATCAAGGCGAAATTTTTTGTTGACATCACCCTTTCCAGTAGATCAAATTTGACACCCATTTGGATGTCATTCTTGGGCAATTCTGAACTGATGTGATATTTGTATGACTATCAAATTTAACCCTGTCATTTGCTAATGCAACCCCTCTCTAGATTGATTTTCAATTTTGCAATCTGACTTCTAAAAGAAATAACTCACACATCCAAACTCCAAATCAAGTGCAATTTTTTTTGAAATTGGGTAGAATATTCTAAATTCTCTAGTGGTGTAGCTAGTTTCTAGTTTTGGTGCAAGGATTGTTTAGAAATTGCATTTTTTTGCGATTGTACCTACATAATCTTACATTTTACAACTTCAAATGCTCTGTACGGGCACATTTGGAGTCAAAAATAGGTTCCATTTTTTTTGAAAGTGTGTCATTTTTCATCTACTTTCTAGATCCTTAGTCAAATTATAAGGTTGTGTGGACAAAATTGTCACTTTCAGCAATAGGGCCTTTCTTTTCTTTGTATTGCTTTAGAATTGTAGCACATTTTAAAGTTTTAGATTTGTACTCCATTAAGAGGTTGTAACAAGCAAAATTAGAAGTCCATGAAGGCCAAAATTGGCTAACGGCCCATCGTAATCACACTACTGATAAAGTGCCCAAAGCATCTATTTTGGGGGCGTTTCTTGATTTAGTGAAAAGGGGGGGTGTTCTTGGTGTTGTGCTCTCTCTTTTCTATACTTTTCTTTCATTTTTTGCATTATGGACAAATCTAATTTTCCTAAATTAACTCCTCATAACTATGCTTCATGTTCAATCAAAATGTTGTATCACTTAATGCATTATAGAGTTTCACAATATGTACATGGTACTCTTTCTAAACTAGTAGGTGATAATGTATCAGTAAGTGAAATTTTTGATTGGGTAGCCATGGATAGGAAAGCCCTAGGTGATATATGTTTGGGGGTAGATGATAAGATCATGTATTAAATCAAGAAGTGTTCTACATCCAAGGAAGCTTGGGATGCCCTTGAAAGCCTTAATGGTAAAGTGTTTGAAGTGGATGTGTTCAAAATTGAAGATGATCTTGTATCCTTAGATCCTAAGTCATATGACTCCATCCAAGATTTCATCATCAAGGTGAATGAATTAAAGACAAAGCTTACTAATTGTGGAAGTTCTATCAAAGATGACAGACTAATCTATCTCATCCATAACAAGCTGCCATCAAAGTATTCCACATTTGTATCTTATTTTAATACCTCAAAGACTACCTTAGGGTCTGCCTACAAGAAATTCACTTTTGATGAATATGCTTAACTGTTGAATGATGAAGAAAAGAAGTTGACGTCAATGGGGATTCTCAAATCACCTCAGTCCAAAGCATTGGTGGCTAACAATGAGGGTTCTCACAATTCAACTACACAATCTTCAAATAAAGGAAAGGGTAAGAAGAAATGGAAGAGCAAATCAGAGGATGCAAAAAAGACAACACCACAATCCAATCAACAAGGCAAGTCCTCGAGTTCCAACAAGAAAGGGGACAACAATAAGGAGAAGAAAAAGTGTGCATATTGTAAGAAATCGGGTCATGAAGAGCATGAGTGTTATCTTAAAAAGATTGATGAATTGACCAACATCATGAAGAAACATAATGTTCCATTTCCTAATGCTTATAAGAATAAAGGGTCATCTTCAGGTTCAAAGGGAAAAGGACAAGCACTCATGGCTAATTCAAATTCTTCAAAAGAATGGATATTTGACTCAGGTGCCTCATATCACATGGGTTCTTCAAAGGAGGATTTTTCTTCAATGAAGCAGTCCAAGGTACCATGAATCTTCATGGGGAATGATAGAAAAATGGAAGTTGAAGGAAAAGGAAATGTGGAAATGGAAAATGGAGAGTTTCAAGAGGTTTTCTATGTTCCAAACCTAAGTTCAAATCTCCTTTCATTCTACCAAATCACTCACCTTGGAGATGGACATAGAGTTATTGCTTCTAGTCTCAATAAAAGTGCACAATCTTGAAGACAATTCCTTGGTTGTAGTGGGCAAATTGTATCATAACAAAAGGTTGTACTCTTTCTCTCATTTTGTACCCAAGTCTCCTTCAAAGGCCTTGTTATCACAATCCAATTCAAACATGCAATTATGGCATGAGCGGTATGGTCATCTTGACTACTACTACCTTCAACAACTTTGCACATACCACATGGTGAAAGGTCTACCTCAAATCAACTTTTCTAAGGGTGAGTGTTCAAAAAATTCAGTGGCTATGCATCTAGAGGGAAAGTTAAAAAGAGGGAAGTCTTCAAGAGAAAAATGTGTTCTACAGATGGTTCACATGGTATTAGCAAGTTCTTTTACATTTAGCCAGGGTCACTACATACTCACTTTTGTTGATGACTTTTCAAGGTTCACTTGGGTCTACTTTCTGCATAGTAAGAATGAAGTGTTTGATAAGTTTCTAGACCTGAAGGCTCATGTAGAACAAAAATCTAGGAAAGCCATCAAAGTACTCTGAATGGACAATGGAAACATGGATGTGAACAAAAGACTTAAGGACTTCTATAGACATGAGGGAATTGATCTTCAAACTCTTCTAGCATTTAGTCCACATAAGACAAATGTTGTAGCTTTGAGGATCTGCACTCTTAAGTCTATGGCAAGTTGCATGATTCATGGAAAGTCTCTAGATCCATCATTAGAAGTCAAAACAATCTCAAGTGCCACTCACATTCTTAATCATTCTCCTCATCTAGATTTAGATGGAAAAACTCCTTTTGAGGCATGGTGCGGTAAAAAACCAATTGTGACACACTTTAGAGTCTTCAGTTGTCTTGCATGGGCAAAGATATCTTCTAGGGGATGCAAGGCACTATCACCTCGGCCTTGTACCTTCATTGGTTATGAAGATAGTGTGAAGGCATATAGACTTCTAGATCCTAAGACACATCAGATTTTTGTGGAGAAGGATGTATACTTCGAGGAGAGTTCTCCAAGCTTGTCCTCTACTCCTCTTCGCACATCATACAGTGTGGAAACTGATAGTGACAGTAGTGATAGTGCTTCAACAGATTAAGACACATGGGGTTCTATTGATAGTTGCAATGAGGTGTCACTTCATCAGTTTAGTCCACATGCATACATCACCACAGTGATAGGTCCAAAATAGTAGGATACATGTAGTCTTCAAATACAAGTTCAGTGACAGATTTGGCAGATAGTATTAATGGTCTGTCTCTTCTTCTTGATGTAGAATTACCTTCTTCAATTGTCATGAGAGCTCCATCAGACTCTCTTGTTCATTCTCTACATGATTGATCCTCACAGGTTGAAGTGATTATGGATACTTATGATCAACAGTTGCAAGAGGGTTCTTCATTAGTTACAAAGACAGACAGTTCTTTGGGATAGGTTCTTCAACTAGTTGAGCAAGATTTAGAGACATCACTTATTCATGGGATTCTTTCCACACACAGTGGAAGCATCTCATTTGTACCCTTGGCATTGTTTCTTCCTAAGGGGAAGAACACCATTCTGCAGTCTTGGATCAACTTCTTCATCGAAACAGTTACTATTTGACATTCTTCTTTGGGGGGGGGGAGCCCATTCTATCTCTCTTCCTCTCCTCATCATTCTCTTGTGTATATACTAGATGTATGTCATAATGGAGGGGTCTTGATTACTCCATCCATCCATGCATCCCTATTTATCTCTCTTTTTGGGGGAGGGTTTTTCCCATGAAGTTTTCCCTTTTTCCCCACTTTATGAGAGATTGCATATCATTATGTACATGGGTACCTAACAAAGCCTAGTAGCTGAGACCCATATTGCATTTCATCCTAGATTTCATAAGCTTAAGGGCATTCCCCTAAGTTGCACTTAAGGGGGTTGTTTTGTAAATAAGTATTTACGTATTACACTTACTCAAGTTTACTTAGGTTAATGAATTATTTAATTATTTTTCGTTATTTTATTATTATTTTAGGTGAGACACTTAGGATTTTTTATACTCTCATTGAGTTACACAACTCTAATTATGCACATGGTGTCTACAACACAACAGTATGCATCATTCACTGAGTTGGTATAATGATAACACAGTTATCTGCACTCCTCATTTAGCACATGTTGTCTACACCACTGATTTGCGTGCTACACCATTATAGGCTTATCCTCACATCATCACACTTAATCCCATGCTCAATGGAGGATAACCCATATCTAGTGGACATGTGTCTGGTTGTATGGTATATCATGATGCTGACTTCTATGCATTCTAGAAGCTCTCCTGAGGCCTTTATATACAGGCACTCCTAGTGTACTCTTAAGTGGGCTAAGCTTTCATATTGAATGAATATCATCATTCTGATCATACTCTATCTATTTTGGTCTATTGTGTGCTTGTGTTGAGTTCTTTAGTTCTTGGGTGAATTCTAGCCTAAGCCAAATTCTTAAAGTTTGGTCATTTGAGAAGAATATTTTTGTAGGTTTCCTTGTTTGTCATCGTGATGCATGCTTGGCTTAATTTCAAACCCTTTTTCTTCTTATTCTTGACTTCATGATTTGCTAAGTTGTCATATTGAATGAATATTGTCATTCTGATCATACTCTGTCTATTTTGGTCTATTGCATGCTTGTGTTGAGTTCTTTAGTTCTTGGGTGAATTCTAGCCTAAGCCAAATTCTTACATGGTATCAGAGCTGAGGGAGATTCTCATCACATATTCATTTGAGACCATTCATGCTTTAGCACATTGACACAAATTCAGAGGATCCACAAAAATTAGGAGCATCTAGAGCTAGATGTGACCTCATCATTGCAACATGCTAAAGCCATGCATCTAATAAAATTTGAAAATTTTATATGCAACATAAGAAAGTAGAGTTCTTATGCCTTCCATTCTTGCAAGAGGGGAAAATTTAAATATAGAAATGTAGATTTAACATAAGAAATGTGGCTTTTCTAGTATGCTATTTAGAAATGTAGATTTAACATCCATCTAATAAAATTTGAAAATTTTATATGCAACATAAGAAAGTAGAGTTCTTAGGCCTTCCATTCTTGCAAGAGGGGAAAATTTGCAAACTAATCTTGATTTGTTTCTTGTCACTTCATGATTTTCATCTAGCTTATTTTTGAATACCCATTTGGTGCCAATCACATTCTTGTCTTCTAGTCTAGGAACTAGGCTCCATATTTTTCTCTTCTCTATCTATTGAATTTCTTCTTCCATAGCCTTGTACCAATCATCATCTTCTGTGGAGATTCTCATCACATATTCATTTGAGACCATTCATGCTCAGCACATTGACACAAATTCGAAGGATCCATAGAAATTAGGAGCATCTAGAGCTAGATGTGACCTCATCATTGCAACATGCTAAAGCCATGCATCTAATAAAATTTGAAAATTTTATATGCAACATAAGAAAAAAAGAGTTCTTAGGCCTTCCATTCTTGCAAGAGGGGAAAATTTGCAAACTAATCTTGATTTGTTTCTTGTCACTTCATGATTTTCATCTAGCTTATTTTTGAATACCCATTTGGTGCCAATCACATTCTTGTCTTCTAGTCTAGGAACTAGGCTCCATATTTTTCTCTTCTCTATCTATTGAATTTCTTCTTCCATAGCCTGTACCAATCATCATCTTCTAATGCATCTTTTAATGTCTTAGTTTCCTTCATGCTTAACAAACATGCTTCACTTCTCACTCTACTTCTTGTCATTGGCCTAGTATATTTGTTTCTACTGATCTGATCTATAGGATTATATCTTTTGACACATTTAAATAGTCTTGGCTTAGTTCTTGTATCTATATTTTGTCTCTTAGCTTCAGTGCCACTAAGTACATCTCTATCAAGTATCTTAACATCTCTTTCATTTATACTTATTTTAGAGTCAGAATGTCCATTTTCTTCATTTTGTAAGTTGGCATCTCAATGCAACTTAGTTCTTGAATGCAAGTTAGCATTTACAGGGTGTGACTCGACAGTTACTGAAACTTTCTATTGATTCCCAACTAGAATTAGAGCATTTTCTTTACCAAGCATTCCTTCACAGAAGTATAAAAATGATTTGTATTCTTCTAGTTCTTTCATAAGTTTAGCCTCATGTACTTCTATAAATTCATCAAAATTCACATTTGCACTCTCTAAAAATTTTTTAGTGTTAGTATTTAAACACTTGTAAGCTTGGAGTAACCAAGGAATATTCCTTCTTCACTTTTTGCATCAATCTTTCCATTCCTAACATCTTTAAGAATATAGCATTTTCTTTCAAATGCCTTAAAGTATTTTATAGTAGGTGGATATCCATAACATAATTCAAAAGGTGTTGAGTGAGTACCTTTCTTGACTTGCACATAGTTTAAAATGTAAACAATAGTACTTACAACTTCTCTCTAGTATTCTAGAGCAACATTTTTTTCCATCATAAGTGTTCTAGCACAATTCATTATAGACCTATTTCTTCTTTCAACAATTCCATTTTGTGGAGGGGTTTTGGGGGTTGATGTTTGTCTTTTTATTCCTCTTTCATTACAAAACATCTCAAACTCATTAGATGTGAATTCTCCTTCTCTATCCGATCTCAAACATTTTATATGTTCACCTATTTCTTTCTTAATTCTTGCTAAGTACCACTTAAGCATTTTAAAAGCATCAAATTTTTGTTTTAGAAACATGAATGTCATCATTCTAGAGTAGTCATCAAAAAATAGCATAATTTTATCTCCTCTATAGCTTTACACTTCAATTGGTCCACATAAGTTAATATGAACAATTTCTAGAATTTCTTTAGAGGCATAAGCTTTAGTCTTAAAGCTTGACTTCATTTTTCCTAGCTGACATTGTTTGCGTGCTATATTATCATGTTTCTTCAACTTAGGAAAACCTTTAAATTTCTTCATGTTACGATACTAACCAAGTTATCAAAATTAATATGACATAAAATTTTGTGCCATAGCCTTACATCATCAAATCTTGTAACAAGACAAGTAGCATCCTTTATATCTAGATAAAATAGATTACTTCTAGTTTGATCACCTTTTCCAATTAGATTTCTATTAGTATCATATATCTTAGCAATCTTATTTTCAAATTCAACTTTGCATCCCAAATTGTTCAGTTGTGACACACTTAATAAGTTATAATTCAATCCTTCAACATAGTAAGCATTGTCACATGAAATTTTGTCTATGAGTTTGATAAACCCTTTTCCTTTTATCAAACATGGTGCATCATTACCAAATCTTACACTATTTCCTTCATAACAAGTTAAGGTAATGAAATTACTTTTATCTCCAATCATGTGATGTGAGCATCCACTATCAATGATCCACTTGTCATTTTTGTTCACACAAGTTACAAGTGCAGTTGCCTCATCCTTATTAGATTCATCCTTTATTGCAACATACATCACTTCATCATCATGTTCATCAGAGTTATCTCTTCTTCCCTCTTCAACAATGTAGCATGACTTCTTGCCTCTATCTTTGTAATCTCTAATGCCATCTTCTCTTCTATTTTTGTACTTTTTTCCTTCTTTGTAGTTCTTCTATGTATATCTTGCAATAGTATGACCAACTTCATTGCAATTGAAACAAATTATGGACAACTTACCTTTGAATTTTCCCTTACATCTGTGGAATCTTCTTACTAGTAGTGCTTCTAATTATTCAATTTCTTGCTCATCTATATTACTATCACTAGATGCATACTTTATCTTTCTCTTTTTCTTTTTCGTCTTATTCTTCTTTTTCTTCTTCTTATTCTACTACTACTACTACTTTTATCATCAGAATCTTTCAATAACTATTTAGCTTTGAAAGAAGATTCAAGTCTTTTTGGTTCGTAATTATCAAAGTTAGATAGCTCAAAAGTAGTGAGTCTACTTACTAGACATTCAAGGGTTAGATTATTTCTTGGTATACATCTAAATTCTTGAAATGCAAAAAATCTAATAGCATAAACATGTAGTAATGTCCTCAAGACTTTACTTAACATAGTATCATCATCTATTTGACTAGTAACACCTTTTATTGCACTAAAAACTTCTTTTATCTTAGCAACATATTGAGCAATATTCTCACCTTCCTCTATTCTCATGTCATAAAACTTACCCTAGAGACTCTTGGATTTGGCTCTTTGAACATTGTTTATCTTCCATAGATGGTAGTCAGGGTATCCCACATCTTCTTTGTAGTGTTAAATTCTTTGATATCATCAAATTCAACATAGCTTAGGATAGAGGCAATCTCCAACATCGCATGATTGTGTTCTTTCTTCTTTTTCATATCTTTAGTAGTTAGGGCTCTTACTAGATCAACATGTTCCACTAAAATGGTAGATTATGCATGATCTTGAAGTCCTCCTAGGTGTAACTTCATCAAAATTTTCCATGTAGGGAATTTATTTCTATTAAGCTTGGGTACATATCTTTTCAACATCATGATCTTTGTACTTCTAATACCTTCAAACTAGTCCTCTTAAGCAGATAGCTCTAATGCCAATTGTTGGAATTCTTTAGAATAAATGAGATGGGGGGGGGGCGGGGGGGGGGGGGCACATTCATCCAAGGTCTAGATGTACAAATAAAACATTTCTTATCTTAGTGAACCCATAAAACATTCATATTCATGCATGCACACAAATGAATATGTGAATACTTAAAACTTGCAGGTTACTATCTAATCAAATAACATAAATTTAAAGTATGAAACAAAACACATTCATCAACACACTTGACAAAATGATTTAATGTAGAAACCTAATTTGAGAAAAACCACTAGTAACATGCTACTCCATTTTCACTCTTCTAAATTGATACCTTATGAAAAGCCAACCCTATTAAAGGTTAGAATACACACTATTAAATGTGACTCAGTTAAAGGATTTCAATCACAATGTTAAAAGTGAGCCATATTAGAGGACTTTAGACCATTCACTTGGAATTCCACCCTTTGAAAGTATTTACTAATTATTTTTAAGTCAACCCTAGTCCAAAGGATTTACCCTAGACTGATACAATTGCTAGAGAGTAGTAGTAGAGCTTTGACCTGACACAACTTACAAATTCTCTTGTAGATTATAGATCTTTGTTCAGTCCTCCATTCTACTTGGCCACTTTGTAGTTATAATAGATTGTTCACCCTTCAAGCATAAATCTTCTTAAGCCTTCTTACTTAGTATGCCATGTAGATTTTCCTCTTAATCACTTGATGAAGAAAAAACTCTTTAATTCCTTCTCCTCCTTGGGTTCTGGCATCTTACAACCTTGCTTCATGAAAAACATTCCTATAAATAGGAAATTATGATACTTTTCCATTTTCCATAATTCATTTTAGGGTTTTCATAGATTAGGTAGGATAGAATGTATCTACCCCAAATCAATTTGAATTTTCCTCCAAAATGGTTTACATAAAATTTTGTGCCACCATCTCATCAATTTTATCTTTCTTGTGGTTCACAAGTTTCAAGAAAACAAACTTGTTGGCTTATATTTGGTGAATCTACAATATTTTTCATAATGTAGCAGCTTGGCATTATCAAACTCTTTAATTCCTTCTCCTCCTTGGGTTTTGGCATCTTACAACCTTGCTTCATGACAAACATTCCTATAAATAGGAAATTAGGATAATTTTTCATTTTCCATCTTTCATTTTATGGTTTTGATAGATTAGGTAGGATAGAATGTATCTACCCCAAATCAATTTGAATTTTCCTCCAAAATGGTTTACATAAAATTTTGTGCCACCATCTCATCAACTTATCTTTCTCCTGGTTCATAAATTTGAAGAAAACAAACTTTTTGGCTTATATTTGGTGAATCTACAATCTTTTTCATAATGTAGGAGCTTGGCATTATCAAACTCTTTAATTCCTTCTCCTCCTTGGGTTTTGGCATCTTACAACCTTGCTTCATGACAAACATTCCTATAAATAGGAAATTAGGATAATTTTTCATTTTCCATCTTTCATTTTATGGTTTTGATAGATTAGGTAGGATAGAATGTATCTACCCCAAATCAATTTGAATTTTCCTCCAAAATGGTTTACATAAAATTTTGTGCCACCATCTCATCAACTTATCTTTCTCCTGGTTCACAAATTTGAAGAAAACAAACTTTTTGGCTTATATTTGGTGAATCTACAATCTTTTTCATAATGTAGGAGCTTGGCATTATCAATCTTCTGATGCTTTGCACATACTGCATCAATCAACATCAACTGTAAAATCACTTGGCATCAACTAAAATTCACTTAGCATCTACTATATTGCTCGACATCCAATAGAATTTTCTTTCACTCAACTCTAATTGACTTTCTTCTTTTCTTGTACTAACATTTCTTCACTCCTACTATCCACTTGATGAAGCTTGGAAGATAAGCTTTGTTTAACTTGTTCTTATAAAATTTCTTAGTGTAGACAACATTTGTAACCTTAAGTAGATCATCAATACATCATGTCATCACTTTCTTAACTAATCCTTGTACTTCATTACATAATCATAACTTAACCTTTCCTCTAGGTTCTTTTGTTAGATCTTGTTGATGAAATCCTCCTCATCAATCAACTAACTGATAGTACTTGAATATTATAAGTAATTGTCTTACTAGAAAATAAAAGGTTTGACATTAGTGACAAAACAATGATTGAAACACATAATAATCTCCCTCATAAAAATATTTTCAATCAATGATCTTTTCAATCAAATTTCAACAACTTGAACAAACTTAGTTTATTCCACCTATTGAGAGAAAATATGAGCAAGATGTTTATATTGTAAATGACTAGTTAACCACTCAACTAGCTACTAGGAGATTAATAGAACTTAATGAAGTCAAAGAAGAAAATACTAAATTATCTAAGAATAAGAGAGTAAAGGAAATGGAAAGTGGACTTGGTAAGAAGAGGAAGATACTTGCTAGCTAAAAAGGGAAATATAAAAGGAGAAATCAAGCAATTGAGTAAAATTCAGAAGAAGAAAGTGCAAAATAAGAAGAAGAACCAAGGAAAAAAGTAGAGAAACCCAAATAAAGAGTCACTACTATAGAGAGGAAGAAATAGAAGCCCATGATAGAGAAACTAAATAGTTCAATCACTGATGTGGGAAACTTTGTGCAATTAAAAAAATTGTATGGCTTATATAGTAATTTGGATAAATTAAAGCTAGAGAATATAGTCATATAACACCTAATACTAAATGGTGAGAAATTCCTAGACATACAAGGTCTTATTCACAAATACTTGTTTGAAAGGCTTGTAAATATAAAGAAAAGAGTTATTGAATAGGATAAAAAGATAAGAGAAAATCACTTGAATTTCTTTTGTAAAGTTACTAGTGAAGAACACTTACAAAGTCTCTTGAATAGTCTTGCACCTTACCTCAGGAACAACACAAGGCCTATTTTAATCATGGGAAGAAATTATGAATAGATAATCATGGAAAAAAAAGAATCAATAACAAGGATGATGATAGTGTTGGCAATATGGCTAAGTAGGATAAGTTGGGATAAGTAGGATAAGTTGGGATAACATTAGTGCGATCATTTATGATAACACATACCTTGTTTAAAGAAGACACTATGTTCAGATCAAGATTCCATACGTAGACATGGAAAATTGTCTAAGCACTGAATAGTTATCTATTATATTAGATACAATTTTGATGCATACGAATGATAGAGACATTATTGGCACATGTGTAGTTGGGTACAAATAGTACATAGTTTCAATATGATGTATGCAAGTACATAAGTTAGTACATATAAGTTATGAATTAAATACCAATAGAGGTAGTGTAAAAACATGACATAACATAAATGAGAAGTGTGAATTCTGTGTTAAGGAATTATTTTAGTTAAGAAATAATTACTTAACTAATTAGGAACGAAATCCTAGATGCTAACCCTAAGTTAGCAAGAATTAGTTTTTCATTTTTCTAAGTGTGTGAATGCTTGAAGACCAATTGAACATTTTTGTAAAATATAAAGGTATAAAGGACATATATAATTATATAAAGTTATGTGTAAGAAGTAAGTCATATGTCAACCCAGATGCAAAATATATTTGATATGTAATCTAATGTATGGTTAGAGGTATGTGAAGAACATCAAAGGAAAGATCAGATATATAAGATATCAACATTGTAAAGAGGTTTTTGTATCTATCTCTTTTTATATAAAGGAACTACATTGTCTATTTTATGTTTGTGCAATGGGCTCATATTGCATATATTATATAACTATATATACCAACTCCTAACAAGGTTGAGGCTTTTAGTAGGGCCTAGTCCTCTAAAAATGATTGAGACACTATATGTATGTAATCAACTCCTAATAGGGTCGACATTCTTAACATGATAGTTTTGTTTAGTGTGTTATTTTGTGGGTACCATCCCCATTGGGTTTCCCTTGGCTAGGGCTTCCCTAGTTAATAAAATATGGTGTTATGAGTTCTCTTTGTATATGGTCATTCTTATTGTTTATCATTGTTAGTTTATTTTCATATATATGTTATAAAGCAACTACCAATATCTAGTTTTGTGTTATGCCCTAAAATTATTAACCAAACACACCAATTTTTTTTTTTTTTTTTTAATTATTTTATTTTATTTCATTTATTTATTTATTTATAATAATAATAATTATTATTATTTTATTTTTAATTTTTTTTTGAACCCCTATTAATAGGAAATCATATATATATATATATATATATATATATATATATATATATATATATATATATATATATATAGATATTTATTATTTGACAAAGGTGGATAGAAAGATAATATTGCTAAACTAGTAAAAAAAAAATCTTGCATGTCTAGCTCACTTTATTTCACACTATCCATTTTCTAAGATTGAACCTCTCATACCTAATAACTTGATCCAAGTTCATATATCTATTTATTAACTTATTTATTTATAATAATTAATTATTTCATTAATATATTACTCCTTATTAAAATCATCATTTAAAATTCATACTCACTGACTCTTTGATGTACACATTTTATAGACTTGTTAATGTAAAATGCAGTTGCACCAAGAGATCTACATATTTATCTAATACATGATCTTGTTCTTAAATAACTACTTTTATTATAACATTATTATTTTATTTCCTAACATAGGCCTACATATAGAGCTATACCACTACTACATGGTTTAATTTTTACTTATTCCTAAATGAGCTCCTTTAAAAAAACTTACCCTTAACCTAAGTTCATTCATATTAGGTGTCTTTATCCTTACTCAAGACTTGAAATGATTAAATGCTTATCTAATACTTTAAAAAAAAAAAAAATCTGAAACCCCTATCTACGTGGACCCCACAAGGTCTCACGTGGCTCAAGAAAACAAGTTGTCTTATGGACAACATTTATCCGTCATTCTTACAACTTTATTAAGTTCTGAGCATGATCTCCTCCAAATCTTTTCTTGCCTTGGGTTTGTGAACACACACTTTTACTCCCAAGTCCATTTCGCCCATGGCTAAACAGCCATGAAAATGCACTTTCTTTACATTGCTTTTTCTAACTTTTTAAAAAATTGACTAAGTCCTCTCTTTCATATGGAAGTGCATTTTTGTGGCTGTATAGAAATTGCCATCAATTTCCCAGAACATTGAAACATGTGACCATCTTAAGTTGACCACAAATATGATGTGAAGGCACCTATACCTATGTCTAGATGTGTCATGATCATCTTTTCTTATGCACTCGAGTATATGAATTCAGGGTGAAATCCATTTTATGGTGGCATACAAAAGATAAATGTTTATGACATGACATGTCAGAATGTCAGATGTTAATGCACTTGGGAGAGTGAAGACTTTTATTTATTTATCTTTTTTTTTTTATGGTTTAGGAGATGCTTGGGGGTTTTTCCTATGTGGTTGGTCAAGATCATTTCTTGGCTCTTTTTTTTGGTTTAAATTTAATATTGCTCATACGTTCTAAGATAGGTATTTTAGGTTTTTATTCATTTATATTTTAATTTTCTTTTATTTATCAAATTTAATTTGGGTTATTATTAGGATGTGGATGTGACTAGAGATCACATGATGGAGTGAGTACCATGCTAACACCTAGTGTAGGTAATGCTAAGATTGTTGCCTAAGATATCCACTTATTTTGATAAGCTATTGCATTATCATTGGTCAATCTAGAATCTAAAGAATATACTTATAATATTTTATTGCTCTATAATTGGAAAGGATTTATTTTCCTTCCCCATAACTTTTTCGGAGAGGAAAATGTATGCCTACAACAATATGTCATATAGTTTTGCATTATGTGTCTTCTCTTACAACAATCTTTGTTTCCAACCTATCATGGAATTGAGTTGATGGCTCACTTACTTAGAAGTGTATTAGGCTTGGAAACTAGAGGGAATGATATCCATGTAAACAACTTCCTATCCATTATTATTAGATACACAAAAGAATTGTATGAAATCAACTAAGTCTAAGTCGGTACAAATACAACTAGTGATATTTCTTTTACATATTATCTATGAAATATTACTAATCATTAGCCATCTTCACATTTTATTTTATTTTTCATCATAACATTCCCATTGAACAAGGATGAGCTCTTATAAGTATCTTTTCACAAAATAAAATGTAAGCAAGATGGTTTAACTCCAAATTATAAAATGCTCAACCATTAAACTTCTTCATAAATTATTTGCATTATTTGTATGCCACATGTAAAGTATGAATTATCTACAATACATCTAGGATAAGAAATGTCTACAATCTTCCTTCTTAACACATAAAATTCATCTTAGAGAAATTTATTACAAGTGAAAATATAAGCATACAATCTTGCCTATTTTCCTCTAACAAGGATGCCATTACATTCTATATTTCATATGAACTACTGCATTACTCATAAACTTCAAATGGTCACTTCAAGACAAGAAACATACATTTACATCATTTTCTAATTCTTCCTCTATATACTCTCAAGGTAATGATACAATATTCTTACATCACAATGAGACTTCACAAGAGGCTCTTCAAAAATCATGGAGTTTGAGAAATAAGAACTTTGAATACATGGACATTGAACATAACATGGACATTAAAACTCATATACATTGAGCCTTCTTTACACCTTTGGTTCTTCACTTGACAAGGATGAAATCCTAATACTTCATAGCATGAATCTTCACAAAACCTGCAAAACAACAAAAAACTTGGAACCATGAAGGCTCACCTCCCAACCTAGGCTTCTATGAAGCCACCTATTGAGTAGGAGAAACAAGAACCAAATAAGATTACACACATACCTCACCACACTTTTCATGAACACACATCGCAAATATAGTCAAACACTCTCCCATGGCTTGCACAATGATTCACCATTGGAATCATAAAACATTGGGTGAAGGTGGGCTATTCAAAGAGGAGAAATTTTAACAACATAAACAACATATTTCCAATACATTTTACCTCTCAAGGCCACCACCACATAAACAACATATTGCTACTACATTGCCCCTCAAGGCCTTCAAAACAACATCTTCTCCTCATCCACCAAACCTCCTTATACCTCCCAAGCAACAAGATTCATGGCCATGATGGATCTCATGCTCCATGATAATAATAGACCTCATCATGAGGTAAAAAAAAATTCTTTTCTCAATTGCAATGTTAGGCCCAACTTATGTCATTCACCCAAGGCTTCTCTGCCCTCCCAAGGGTAAGTGAAGCCTTCACACCCATAATCACAATCAACACTCACATTCAAACAAGAACAAGAACAAAACAAATGAAGAACAAAACAAAAAAAACCAAGGAAGGATCTCCAAAAGAATAAACACATTCACTTCTTCACAACACAATGACAAGCTCATAACACAAGATTCACAATGCAATGGATACTCCATTGATAACTCTTCACACTTGTAGATTTTCTTAACCATACTAAAACAATAAAAGAACATGTTTTGAATCACCAACCTTGGTCCAAGCTTGGGTAAGGATAGTTGTAGTAGAGCTCCCTTAATCTCCCTCCAAAACTTAGCTGTCTCTAAAATTAGAAAGTGGGTGAACAACTCCCTAACTTGCACTCCCCCCCCTTAAAAGACTCTCCACTGACCATTTTTAGTAAGAACATCAAGCCTCTCTTTCTTAAATTGTTGCTCCTCCAAAAATAAGAAGCTTGGCCAAGTGGGGTTGTGAGGGTTCTATCATGGAAAAACTCCAAATTTCGAATTGGTCTAAGTTAGCTTTGTTTAATGGGTTCCCAAAACTAGGAAAACATTAAAATAATTATATTTAGGCCCCTAACCTACTATACTACCATTTGTGTGGATTTTTAACAATAAAATAACACCCTAGGATCCCACTTAGACCCCCTAATCTCTTTATCAAGTTTGAACTCGAGATTCAACATGATGGTGACTCTTCCTAACACTTTCTCCCAAATGGGTGTACTTAAGCATTAATTGAAAGGAAGAAAGGTGACCAAGGTTAAGTGATCTTGTGACCAACACTCAAAATGATATGTCATCAACACATAGACTATACAAGTGTCAAGTGACACAAATAAAAATACATTACATTTTCCTTCGACATGCCCTTAATGCACCTAGGTTATGATTAATCATATTCACAAGTGAGAAACCATACAATTATGAAGAAAATTACTTCATAATGAGGCTTTTGAATCTTCTAAAGGTTCGCCTTGCTTAAACTATGTTCAAAAGGTTTGGAACTTGTTTCCCCCAAGAATTTCCATGGTTCCACTTCCTGCAAAATAAAACTTGAGCACTAGTAGTCCAAGGAGTCATATAATCATATTTAATGTAAATGCATATCATGATAGCCATAATTCAGGTAAATTTTATTATTTATTCCACTTAAATCATCCAAGATGTTAGAATATCAAATTTGCATAACATAAGCCATCAATTTAACATTTATCTACCTATGCAAATCAAATTAATATTTATTTGTGCATCATAGATCATCATAACCACTATTCTAATTATCATAATCATCCATCTCATAAATCATCATAATAAAATTGATATATATCCATAATTAAATTAACATTTAGTGTCACATAGAAAATCTAATAGTATCAAGTCATAAGACTGCATCCATAACTTTCCTACATAATAACGGGTTCTAAGTGCATATAAAATGTAAAACACTACTACTAGAGTATCAAAATGCGTAGATAAAATAATCCACTGTCCATCAAGTCTCAAATACTAGTCAAAATATCAAAGTCTCAAGTAAAGCATAAATAAAACATTCATGCTATGACGGGTTAGGGTGAGGCCTCACATTTTGAGAAAAAGTTTGTAGAATACTGATTCACCCACTCCTCTTAGCATTCCCTATTTCTAACAATTGGTATCAATGTTAGGAATAACCACATAAATAAATAAAAATTACATTAAAATATAAAAAATATTAGAAAATAATAGATCACACATAAGAAAATATAAGATACAAATATTTAACATGGTTCACCCAACCCCTAGGCTATATACAACAAGTCTAATATTATTATTATCTGACAATTACAATCTACAATCCCTTATATCTTAATACTACCACAAGAAGCTACAGTATCACCTTACAATATGAAATCTTGAACCCTAAGTTATTATATACAAGCTTTTTTGCTTACAAAATTAGGGCTGGAATAAGTCATCCAATAGAAAAATAGAAGCCCACACCTTTTACAATAGTTGGTCATTTTTGGCTTCGTGGGTCTTGCCCACAAAAATTCCCATAGAGGAATTACCCCCTCAATTCTACCCTATAGTATCTATGATAGGGAGTGCACTTGGGGTGCCTCCCTATGACCCTACAGTGGGTGGTACCCCTTAACCTTGTCTTGGGGGCACTACTCCTAAACCCCCATAGAAATTATTTGGAGGGAAACTATGCTGAATAAACCTCAAAGTTTGATTAGGCTCAACATCACAATAATTAGAGAACAATTACTATGAAGAGGCTTAAAAACTTTAGTAATATCCCTATGGATATGGAATAGTTATGGAAGAATCTTGAAGAAGCTCTTGAGAAGATTGATCTACTTACTAAAGAAAGAGATAACATGAAAAAATATATGAAGATGCAAAAGATATGAAGATGCAAAAGAATACTAGTGTATTGGCATCTAGGTGGGATAAATGAGGACCTAGGGCTCTCTTTAGGATCTTTGGCTTGTAGTGGTTCTAGCCACACCACTAGGTGAATAATAGGGCTAGTCTAGTCCTAAGGTGAGTTTGTGTAGGCTAAGTTGCTCATAGTTGCTCAAAATTGTCAATTTGGCTATATAGAGAATTTTCAGGTTTTGGAGGTTAGAATGGTCAAAAAAGTGTTTGAAGGACCTTATTATGTGTTTTTAAACCATTTAATGCCTTTGGCATGGTTTGACATCATTAGGATATAGTTTGAAAGTCAGTTGCTCAAAATTACTATTGAGAAACTTTTTTTGTTGGAGCATTCTAACTATTTGAAATAGTTACGAGTGCTCATGGAAAGCCTATATGAGGCCATTCTAAACCTATTCAAGGGGTTTGAGAAGTTAGTGTTTACATTGTATAGATTGAGCAACACGTTTCCCTTTAACCATTTTAAGCTTTTTTGTTAACTTGGCATGTAGATGGATTAGATTTGGAACTTTTTGTTTTGGAGGTGTTAGAGTGGATAGATTTAAAATTTTGTATAGGTTTAGTTTTTCCTTTTACAAATTTTAGGGAGCTAAAAATAATTTTTTTTTTCCTACTAGTTTGTTGTTCTGTATTAGACTATTTGCACAAATGGAGTCATAGGGCCATTTCTCACTATAGGTTTTGTAGGACCTTTTGGGATTTAGAACAGGAATACATGTACATTGTATATAGTGGAGATGGGCCCCTAGAATTTTGAGGAGGAATATTTGAGGTGATGCCCTAGGAAAGTCCTTGTAACTTGGTTAGGGATCATAGTGAAAAACAAGTGGAGTGGAATGTTAGAAACAACAGTCCACCAAGATAATTGAGAATAAGGGGGGTATGAATTAGTTATCCTAAAATTAAAAAATTTATCTTCTTTAAACAAACTTAACCATTCAACCAAAGTAAACAACAATAATATAAAAATGATCATAGACAATTACACTAGATATGTTGACTAAGGAAACCTTTGATTAGAGGGAAAATCCCGATGGGGATGATGCCCAAAAGATGATGTACTAATATAAAAATTACTTGTTAGAGGATGTACCCTATTAGGAATCTATTACAAAGTTTAGTACAATGAGTCCTTGTTAGGATACTTTTGAATCCATTTTAGGAGATTCTAAGAAAGATCTTATCTACAATATCTAACATATCTACAATATCTAAAATACTTTGATATACTTTGAATTTCTCCTTCATTCTAAAAATCATTGTTAGTCTCAAAAAATACCTCATCATTCCTTGGCTTAGTAACAACATCATCATCTAAATTGTAATCAACTATTCTTGCTTGTATTTAAAATTTCTCATCAATTCTCACATTTGCACTTTCCATATTAGTCTCTTCTATTACTTGATCTTCATTAACCAATCTAGAGTCATTAACACAGTCTTTCAAGGATCTTTTCATACCTTCTCTAAATTCTTCAACTTTATCAGATAGTAGACTCTTTCTATATTTTCTCAATCTCTTAGGACATTTAATTGAAAAATGACCAAACTCTTTGCATGTCCAACTAAAAAAAATTCATACCTTGAGGTTGCTCTTTGTATGTAGATCAACACCTTCCTCTATCTTTATTTCTTCTTCTATTCTATACCTATCTTCACTTGTCCTATTGTCCCCGTGTATACAATAGAAGGATTATGGATCTCTAAACTCAATACTCTAGTCTTTACAAAAATCTAATAACACACCAAGAATTTCCATTACTAGGGTGTCAAAATTTTTTCTACCATAAGTAGGACTATATTCACAAAATATGTTCACTATGGATCTCCCAAAATTGTTAAACTTTATCTTCAAGGACCTGAAGCTCTAATACCATTTGTTAGAAACAATAGTCCTCCAAAATAATTATGTCTTCTTCTATTATGGACCTATCTTCACTTGTGCTATTGTTCCTTTGTATACACTAGAAGGATTATGGATCTCTAAACTCAATACTCTACTCTTTACACAAATCTAATAACTCACCAAGAATTTCCATTGCTTGGGTGTCAAAATTTCTTCTAGCATAAGTAGGACTATCTTCACTAAATATGTTCACCATGGATCTCCCAAACTTGTTAAACTTTATCTTTAAGGACCTAAAGCTCTAATACCATTTGTTAGAAACAATAGTCCTCCAAGATAACTAAGAGCAAGGGGAGGGGAGGGTGAATCATTTATCCAATAATGAAAACATTTATCTTCTTTAAAAAAACTTAACCATCCAACCAAAGTAAACAATAGCCATAATAAAATTCTCATAGACAATTGAACCAGATATGTTCACTAGGGAAACCCTTGATCAGAGGGAAAATCCTAGTAGGAATGATGCCCACAAAATTATGTACTAATATAAATATTCATTTTTAGAGGATGGACCTTGTTAGGAGTCTATTACAACATTTAGTACAATTTTGTCCTTGGTAGGAGACCTCAAATTCTTGTTAGGAGACTTCAACCCTGTTAGGAGTTGTGCCAATCCAATTAGGAGTTGTGGTACAATGTATGCAAGAAGAGCTTACTGCCCAAATGTGAAATTTAAACTACAAGAAGAGCTCACTACTCAAACAAGTAAATTACTATTATATATCTTCTCCTTTTCTTTTTCCTATCAACTAGACCAATCACTAATAGACCTTGTAGACTAGGTCACAAAACCTCAAATCCAAATAACAAAGCTCAGATTACTCAGCAAAACCTTGGCAATAAATTTTCCTTCACTTCCACACTTCTCTACTCAACTTCACATTCCACACTCTTTTCTACTTATCAAACATTCACATTCCATAACATGATAAAGGAAAATATCCTTCCTTTATACTGAGTCCATAAAAAATTCCTTAAGTTAGTTGTTAGACCTTCTCAATTGATTATTATTGGACCACATTAAGAACATGTTATACTTAGTGATAACTTTAATCTTCTGCCTTGCAACTTGAATAATTTTTTTTACATGTAATATTATGATGAGAGAGCTTAGCCACATCATTTTCAACATGTCTTCTCCATGTCCTCAACCTTGATCCTCAAGATATCAACTTTGCTCAGAGATATAACAAGTTTACTAGAACATGCCTCTATAAACTCTATCTCACAATAGACATCACCAAGACTTACATAACTTCTTCTAGACTTATCCTTTCTTCTTCCAATGTTAACTATATATTCCAAGTACTTAGAAGTATCTCCCAATAACCTCAAATAGTTATAATGCTCAATTAGCCATTTGTAGCAACTTGATCTTTATGTTGTTCTTTTGTCAGCAACTTCATAGTAACATATCTATAATACTCCCCCATAGGAATATCATCAACATTCATGCTTCCAACCAATCTTCTAACAATCTCCCAAATCTTCCAATATGGAATTGGTTGAATGTGTTAGATACTTTAACATAAGTTGGGATTATGTTAGGAGGAATTGATAAGTAACCCCAATCCAAACAGGAAGCCTTGATGGAATTCTTAAGTTGTGCAAAACTATCTTTTGCATCAAATTGTTGAAAAAACCCTAAAAACCCTTAATTTAAGGCTATTTTTGTCCCAACACTGTACAAACATTTTGAAGTCCTTCAACCCTCAAAATATTTTAATGACTCTCTATTGGTGTTTAAAAATGCTATAGGTTTCAAATTACCTCAATGTGAATATGAAACATCTAGGGGTAGATAACTTCCATCTTTAACATATCATTTCAGACATTAGGTCAACTATAAAGCTCGATCCTTCTTCTACTTTGGGCTCTACAAAACCTAGGAGGTTGGACATTAGATTCAAACAATATGGTACCAGTGCAAAAACATATTCCTAAATCTATTAATAGAAAATTCAACCCTTATTTCTCTTAAAGTCTCATGCAATAACATAGATCTGGGATAGCTAAATGCAAGATAATGAAACTCATGAGTTGAATGAGGGAATTCTATTGTAGCTCTTCAACATGAAAGGGAAAATCATTTGATTAATGATGCTGTTTTCAGCAAAAACCCCAAATATTTAGCAGTAAGAACAAATGATGTTGTAGCTCATTAGTGCCTTATCTATTGGGCAATTCCATGACTCAATCACATACACAGAGATACTAGAGACATATTCATATCTTCAAATATTTGATCTCTCCATTCACCTTTTAAACATGCATATATGTTCAATCTAAATCTCATTCTTACCTGATATCCTCCTTAATAAACATGTAAGCCTGTTGATTTTTTTGAAGCATTTACATAACTCCTTGAATTATAAGAAACAATTAAACAACATACAACCTTAAGGGATTGCAACTATGACCTAGGCTCTTTGTTCAAAGATCATAAAATATTGAAAATTACTGATAAAGGAGACAAGATTCAAAATGAAACTCAACACCTGCTATTTTTTGTATTGATTTCCTTGAAATAATACATTCATATGCATGAAATGAAAACATAGAAGCACCTAGTAGATCTAATAAAATTTTATACTACTATTCATACAAGAGAAATTGCTAAAAAAAGTGGTGTCACAGTAAAGGGAATACATCAAAACTAGAACCTAAAAATGGTATCACACCAGTGAGTGGTTTTTCTCCAAAAACTAGAACCAACCCTTATAATGAGAAAGAAAGGGAAAGGTATAAGAGGAAGTGAATTCCTGGATCAGATCTAAAGATGATAAGTGCCCTCTTGAAATTCCCTCTCCTAGCAGTGAAAAGAATCCCTCTAATCTCTCTTTGCAGCTGCATATCAAATCTTCAATCATTTTGGCCTCCAAAAGAAAGAAATATCTAAGATATTTGATTGAAAATTATAATTATTTTTGATGTTAAATTTTACTCAAGGTAAAAGTGAAAATCAGTTTTTTAAAAAAACTATAGAAGCAAAAAAACTTTTTCAAAATTTGTTTAGGCTTCAACCAACTTCAATGTTTTCCCCCTAGCTGATTTTAGTGCTCCATGATGAAAACTACCCATTCTACTAAGAATGCCACAGAAATAAAAAAAAATTCACTTATAACGCAAACTGGTGAGCACCTGTGCAAAAATTGACCTCAAAAATGGATAGCTCATCTCTTCTCAATTTTAATGGTATATTAAAGTCCATATTTTGGATAAAAATTTCCCCAGTTATGCCCCTCTAAAAATCTAGGCTCATTCTATAGTCTTGCCAAGAAATATTGCAAAAAATTGACCTTTTATAAAGCTTGGACTATGGAATATTTCAAACCTGATTTTAAAAATCTGACCAATGTACTTGTTTGAAAAGATATTTAAAAATTAATCTTTGCAAAATTTTGAAATTTCCCTCACAATTTCATTTGTGTCAAACTTGGTTTGACCACCCTTGCCATGTGTTAGTATTGGATTGGCTCGTTTCATGCACAGTCACCAGAACCTTCCAACTAGGCAACACATGTCAATATCTCATTGTTTCTCTATTTTTCCATGTCATCACACCATGTCATCATTCCACATCATCGATCGCTATGTTGCTATCCTAGTAAGCATTATGCCACATCATCGATGATATAACAACCTTGTGACATGTATCATCCTCTACCATGTTAGAACTTGGTCATCAGTCTGTGTCATCATGCTACATAAATGCCACTACACTACCACCTCATTTTCATGTGTCAATATTTTATTGGGTCCCCATGTCACTATTTTAACTAGTGTGCATCTTTGTCTTCGCAACTTGGCAATAGCCATCAGATCTGCCATGTGTCACAATCTGGTGACCTCTAATATTGATCCATTACACTATGTCATTTGTCAATTTTTGTTTCATCATCACATCTATAGCCTAGTCCTACATCCTTCTTCACTAGATTTCAAGGTTTTTCGACAGGTCACCATATCGCTATTGGAAAACCTTACCATTTTTCTATGCTGACAAAACATCATACCAAATTTTCAACTTTTATGGTGACTTTTATATCATGCTAATATCATTCTTGAGTCTACATGTGTTTGGTCAAAATTTTAGGTTTGCATCTGGCTAGCTATCCATCCTTGGGTCCACCATTTAAATTGTTGCCTTTAAAAGGTGTGTTGTCTTAAGACACTATTCTTATAATGTAGTTTAGTATTTAAAAACTCAAAATTACACCTACTTAACAAATTTGGTATAAAAGACCTTCCCACTTTGTTAACTTTGCATCATCAGAGAGTAAGATGTCAAGGAGATCAAAATGTGTAGGGTAAAGAAGAGTCTTTAAACTTGAGACTTCCCAAGGATGAGAGTTTTGACCACTTGACGATAGATATAGGGAACAAATCATCATCAAAATACCATGTACAATATCACATCTACACATCCCATACCATTTTCAATGTCTTTGATGCCTTCAAATTTTGATAACTATTTCCATTTTGATTTCAAAGTTTCTTGGTTGCAATGCATAAAATAGATAAGAAATTGCATCTAGGGTGTAGTGGATGAATCTTCACATGGAAGGCCCCTTTTCATGTTACACTTCCTGTTTGGCATCTGCTTTGTTTCTCCTTTTTTGTATGGCTTTAAAATATTTTGACTACTACATTTTCTTCCAACATGGATGAGCTTCCTTCTTTTTATGTTGTTAGTGTTCTCTTCTTCATCACTAGTCTCTCCATCATGTAATGATTGTTGAAACAATCGCTCTTCCTTGGGCAGATGTTTCCATTCATTGACCCAACCTTTGAAGAAAATTACAATTTTCTACCTCCTTTCTGACCACATTAAGCATGGAATCAATGAGGTAAGCCCCCTTAGTATAATGGCCCTTAGCCCAGTTGTTTCCCACTCTTGACTAACCAAAAATAGAGTTATCAGGCTTAAAGATTTTACCATAAGGCCTTGACCTCACACTATCCATGGTGCCAGGCTCAAGATCCATGAATAGAGACCTACAAACAAATCTTCCACAACTGGCCTCATTGTAGTACACATTGACTCTCTCTAGTTGCAGATCAATAGTCCCCTAGTATCTCCCTGTTAGATCAATTCCATGCTCCACACAAACCACTTCCTAGAATTTGGCACCAATCTGGTTCTCTATCTTGTTTGAACTTCCTTACCTTTACATGGTCTTTCCCCTTTCTAATAGCTTTTTGTTGTTCCCCATATTCCTTGGATGGTTGATTGTTAATAGTCTTCAAATTCACTACTTTTTCTTGCCCATGTGGCTTCTTACTCCCTTGGTGGGTTGTTTGACTCATTCCTTTCCATGTGTGGACCTTCTCTCTTAACATGGTGGCTCCCTCAAGTTTAGACATTATTTTATTTGCAAGGCATTTAAATGCAAACTTTGTTTCTTGTTTAACAGTGCCAATCTTCTTCTCAAATAGACTACCAAGATTGAGCCCCTGTGACACGGAGATAAGTTCAAATGCATTCATGAAAGAATGGCATTTTTAATTGAAAATTGTAACCATGAGCATGGGGAAGAATAGAACTAATAAGATTCTCATTTTCCACCTAATGAATGGAGCATGTACTATAAGAAACTCTTTCAACACTTGGAAATGAAAGAGGATGTAAAAGTGCCTTCTTTTGAAAGGTTGCGAGATTATTTAATCTCTTCAATTCTATATTTTCCTTTCTATGACCTTTAAAAACTTTTCTGCGTCTAACCTCAAATTCAAATGGTTAGCATGAAGAATCTACACATTGAGAGCTCCTAAAAGTTCCACAGTTTCTCTCAACCTCTTTAATCTTGGATCCTTTAGCTCATTAATGATTAGGCACCCAAAGAAGTTATGATGGTAATTTTATCTTTTAAAATTCACAATGATTTAAACTATTACCAATTTCTTCTAAATAATATATTCTTTTATATTCTAATGCCTTATTAATCTGTTCAAAGTAGCCAGGCCCCAAAGTGGGTCTGGCCTAAATTTTTTTTGTTTTTGGACAATTGAAATGCTAAACTGATCCATAGAACATCTGATACTGATTTGAATAAAATCTGATTATTGAACAATCATTTTACAAACTTATTTTATCATTAATATGCAAGCTATCAATTTAGTGCTAAAAGGTCCTTTGACTAGCTTTAAAAACTAATCTGAACCTCTGATCAGGATTTGAGATCTGAAACACTGATACTTTATTCTGCATACTTCTACCCCATTTAATCTCCTCTCATGAAAAAAATCTAAGTCAAAAGATATTGAATGTCAAAGTTGACCTTTCAAAATTGCCTACAAGAAAACATGTCAGAAAATAATAAATTGCTTTCAGATTTGGCTTTAAAAACAAGGCAAACTAACACTTAGAAAAATGAAAACTAGGGTGTTGGTTCACTTTGATGAGGAGAGAATGAATATGGGATTTTGGCTCATGATGAATAAAAGGATACATTTGGTGAGCGGTCAAAGTGGGCTACTTAGAATTGCAGATTGGAAACAATGGCAGAAAAACATTTTTTGCAAATGGAATTGACCTAGGAAAGTATGCAGATGGATTTGTCGAGACTTGAAAATTGGCACTCTTGAAGTATTTTCATAGTACAATATAGTGGTACAATCCATTTGATCTCATCTATCATGTATTTCAAGATATGACATCACAAATAGGGGTTATGACAAATCTGCACTTCTTGACACCAGTAAAATGTCAGTAATTGCATTTGGAATCGCATTTGAAAACTAATCAAACATATTTGTCATAAGCTCAATCTTGAAATGTAGAAATTATTTGACCACTATTATAGAATTCAAAATGAATTTTATCATTTTTTTCAATTAGGTCAAAATTATGGCAAGTTAATCAGGGCTTCCCAAAATTCAGAACAAATTGCATCAGCATGATATCAATAAATGACAAACTTTGAGGGATTCAAAACCTAGTCAAACAGATTTGAAATTGATCAAAATCTGAAATATAAGCTTTTTGGTATGGAAAATAGACATTCTAAAAGTAAAAAATCATGAAACATAACTGGATGCAAGATATTTAATTGCAAACAAAGCCTCCTACTACTATTTGACACTTTAGTAAAAATGCAGAATTAATGATTGCTCAAAATGGGACTTCACAAAATGGCTTGAAATGGAAATTTAACTTCATGAAACATATAGACATACTAAATGCAAGGTGTTAGAAGCATTACACACCTCTTAGGCCTCAAAAGAATAGTCAGGTACATATGCATTAAAAGTGTTTATAGGGCCTAATTTTCTCAATGGTACTCAAAATCAAGGCTAGAATTTTGAGCTCTGATAGGCTCTATATGGGGATGCATGTCCCTTCTAGGCATGGAAAGGATTCAAATATCTGGAAGAAGCATACCATTTCCAAAATTTCTCTCAAAAAACTTTATTGAAAGCAAGAAACAACTACTCCTACTATGTACAAACGATGGCCTCGGTCCACTAAAAAGTTTTCAAAACTCCTTACCTCTATCACACACATGATTCTCATTGCAATTTTCTTGAGGTAAACTGAAATTATCTTTCTCCTTTGTTTCACCCAATAGATCAACACTTTCAATCACTTCGTTAGGCAAAACAAAACTATTATCATCACTTTCATAGTGCATATAAAAATCAACATTATTTTCTTCATCTTGCTCACTATGATAGTATGAATTATTGTGATCATAACTATTGACATCAAACTAAAACTGATCATCACTAACTAGGTCATGGACACCTTCAACTGAAAAGAAAAAAGTTTGGTACTCTACTCCATTCAACAAGTTACATGAATCAATTTGTAACTCACCTTGTGCATCCAGATATGAAGGGAATGAAAAATCTAACTTCTCCTTGTTTTTAATATCAGTACTCCATATATAAGATCAAACATTCACTCAACCTCTTCACATTCCAACAAATTATTAGAAACCAAATAACACGAATTATCGTGGAATTTCCTTATCACAATATGCTAATTTGTATCAATTTTTCTCTCAAATAACTCACTAGAATAAACCACTTCATTACTATTAATCTCCTTATCACATGAGCAATTTGAATGTATCTCATCCTCATGAAAATAAAAGAACAATGAACCAACAATAGAACTTATCTCTATATTTTCATTCTCAACATATAATTTGTCATGTGTATTGATATACAAATTACCATCACATACACCTTTGAAACTTGACAGAGCATATTCTGACTATATCTTCTTCAACATCAAATTTAGGGGAAATGACTTCACCATATGAAAATGCAAAACATGGCAAAGCACAAGCATCCTTGGATAGATTAGCATACCTTTCAAAATCATGAGCCAATAAATCTAAAATCTCATCAATGCTTGACAACACTTCATTATTAGTTTCTTGTCCTTGGCTGTGATTATTATCCAGATAGCTTGACACATTTACACCAATGGACTCATTAGTTACATTTTGAAATATAAAAATTCTGATCATTCCATACATCTTCTTCTTTAGATGACACCTCAACAATTGGTATCTTGATATATTCACATTTATCATTAGAAGAAAAACGTTTACTGCTATTATACTTTTCCTCATCTTTACAATCATCATAATAACAAGATGAATCCACATTATGCATGCCATCAAATTGTTGATTACTGCCCTCTGATTTATAAAAATAGGACTCTTCATTTTCAACAGCAATTTCAATAGATTCATTGCATTCATTATCATTAGAATCATTAGCATTCAAAGCACATTCAATCTCCATGAAAAAAACTTGGATTTCAATAATCTTTTCTAACCTTGAGACCAATCAATTGAATGTGGCATAAAAAATTCTAAGAGTAACATTGGCCATGAAGACTCCTTAGGTTTGATATGCCCATCAATATTCATAACTATTGATTTAAACTTCATTAAAATTTGAAATCCATTAAGACCCTTAATATCACCAATTGTATTTCTTAACATTATGATAGTCTTATCATGAATCTTTTTTTTCAGCTCAACAATATTTGCACAGACACTTTCAAGAGTTGGCACATCATTTTTAGACCTAGACTCTAAATCCATCATTTACAATGCTAAAATCCTACCTCTTTTCTTAGTGCTAAATACACTAGATGTAGGCAACCATTTCGTTCATTCAACTTTCATGAAAAACAAATCTATGAAAATTGAAAATACTTTTATGTGATGATGTTTAAAAACTTGGATCTGCTAATTGGCATAGGTGCAAATATGAAATCCTTCACACTATAGATGGAATCCTTGTAGAGCCATGACCTCCTTGAAGAGGAAAATGAAATCACAATAATGATTTACTTTTTGATATCAATTACTTCAGCAAATACAAATAACCACATAAACTATCAATCAAGAAACTGATACTTCCTCTTTTCAAACAAACTAGGTCTACCCACACATATTGAAAGCCTCTGATATTTAAAATAAACCATACAATGACAAAAATATTTAGACTAGAATTTCCACTCATAGTTTGTGAGAAAATATTTGAAACAATTTACCACTAATAAATCTCAAGTTCACAACTTGAAGCAGATCTTTACAACCTTCTACCAAACAAATCTCTTCAAATACACTTCACAAACTTTATACAACACGCTAAAACTCATTCTAATGAAGTGTATAGAACTTGTCAAACTATTCTCCTCCTCTTAGTGCTAAAACTCATTTGATGGAGAACACTTCCTTTTAATAATCAATTTTTATGAAAAGGTAATACATGAAAGCAAAAAATATCTAGATGACTGAAAGTTCTCTATCCACTATTTACAATAGCAGACCCAAAATCTCATCAATTCTTTACTGAATAGTTTGAACTAGCACATCACAAATCTTACCAACCATTTGAATGTTTCAAATTTTTTTAATCTGCTCTTCTCTTGTAGCAACTAATCACAATTCATGTATAGAACTGCACTAGTATAGAGATTAACTTTGAGTCATCATTCACATTAAGTGAAACATGAATTACACTAGTCTTGAAGATATCACAAACTAATTTGAAACAAAAGTAGATAGAAGGCACAACTTTAGATTTATCTTGAATTTGAAACCTCTACAAAAAGCTGACACATAACTTTCTTGACTCTAAAATTATAACAACTCACACCAAATTGAACTAACTAAAGATATACTCATTTATTAGCACAATTTACATCCAATTTAAGAACTACTGCTATAAGAGAATAAAGCTTACTAGGGAACATGAAAATGTAGCAAGGAAATAAATTAAAATATTCAATTAGCTCCAGATATCTTTGTCCTTTTAACAAAATGTATTGTCGTCTTATCTCCCCAATACAGTGACCATTTTGTTGGTGTTTGAAAATGGTATAGGTTTCAAATTACCCCAATGAGAATATGAAACATCTACAGGCACCTAACTCGCATATTTAACATATCATTTTAGACACCAAGATGACTATAAAGCTTGACCTTTCTTCTCCTTCAAGCTCTACAAAACCTAGTTGGGTTGACCTCAGATTCAATTAATATGGCACCAATGCAAAAAAATAATCATGAATCTATTAATAGCAGATTTAACCCTTATTTCTCCTAAATAGTCATGCAATAACATAGATTTGTGGTAGCTAAATAAAAGATAATGAAATTCATGAGTTGAGTGAGGGAATTTTATTGTATCTCTTCAACATGGAAGAGAAAAGCATTTGATTAATGATGTTGTTTTCAGAAAAATCCCCAAATTTACAACAATAAGAAAAAATGATCCTATAGCTCATCAGTACCTTATCTATTGGGAAATTCCATGAATCAATTACATAAATATGGATACCTGAGACATATTCATATCTTTAGATATTTGATCTATCTATTCGCCTTGTAAATAGACATCTATGTTCAATCTAAATCTCATTCTTACTGATATCCTCCTCAATAAACTTACAACCCTATTGACTTTCCTAAAGAATTTACATAATTCCTTGAATATAAGCAGTAATGAAATAATATACAACCTCAAGGGACTACAACTATGACATAGGCTCTTTTTTCAAAGATCATAAAATATTGAAAATTACTAATAAAGAAGACAAGATTCAAAATGAAACTCAACACTTGTTCTTTGTATTGGTTTCCTTGAAATAATACATTCATATGCATGAAATCAAAACATAGAAGCACCTAATAGATTTGAACTTGCTATATTACTTTTCCTACTATTGTACATAAAAGAGAAATTTCTGAAAAAATGTGGTATCACAGTGATGGGAATACATCAAAAATGGAACCAAAAAATGGTATCATAGAAGTGAGTAGTTTTTCTCCAAAAACTAGAACCAACCCTTGCAATGAGAAAGCAAGGGAATGATATAAGAGGAAGTGAATTCCTGGTCTGATATGAAGATGACAAGTGTGCACTTGAAATTTGCTCTCCTAGCAGTGAAAATAATCTCTCTAATCTCTCTCTATAACTACATATGAAATCTTTAATCATTTTGGCCTCAAAAAGCAAGAAATATCTAAGATATTTAATTGAAATTCATAACTAATTTTGATGTCAAATTTTCCTCAAGATAAAACTTAAAATCAATTATAAAAAAAGAAATTTGGAAGCACAATTCTTTTTTTTTTATAGAATTTTTTTAGGCTTCAACCAACTTCAATGTTTGCAACCCAGATAATTTTAGTGCTCCATGATGAAAATTTCCATTCTACTAAGAATACCATAGAAATTAGAAATTCACTTATAACTCAAACTGGTGAGCACTATGGAAAAATTGACCTTAGAAATGGATAGCTCGTCTCTTCTCAGTTCTGATGGTATATTGAAGTCCATATGTTGGATAAAAATTGTCTCAGTTATGCCACCCTAAAAATCTAGGCTCATTCTATAGTATTGCCAAGAAATATTAAAAAAAATTGACCTTTTATAAAGTTTGGCCTATGGGATATTTCAAACTTGATTTTAAAAATCTAACCCACATACCTATTTGGAAAGATATTTAAAAATTAATCTTTGAAAACTTTCAAAATTTTCCTCACAATTCCATCTGGGTCAAACTTGGTTTGACCAACATCACTATGTGTTAGCACTAGATTGGCTCATTTCATGCATAGTCATTAGACCCCTCCAACTAGGTGCCACATTTCAGCATCTCATTTGTTCTTTATTTTACCACGTTAGCACACCATGTCATCATCCCATGTCATCATGCCACAACATTGGTCACTATGTCACTATCCTAGTTAGCATTATGCCACATCATTTATGACATATCAACCTTGTGACACATGTTGTCCTCTACCATGTTAGCACCTCATCATCAGTCCACCTCATCATGCCACATTAGTACCACCTCACACTAGCTCATTGCCATGTGTTAATCTTTAATTAGGTCACCATGTTACTATGCTAATTGGCGTGCATCTATAGCCATCGGATTTGCCATGTATCATAATTTGGTGACGTCTAATCTCGATCCATCATGTTTTTCCATTTCTTGATTTTTGGTTCATTGTCACATCTATAGCCTAGTCCCACATCCTTCTTCATCAAATTTCAAGGTTTTCTAGCAGGTCATCATGTCGCTACTAGAAAACCTCACCATTTTTTGATGGCAACATAGTGCCTAACCAATTTTTCAACTTTTTCAATGAATTTTATATTATGCTAACATTATTCTTGAGCCTCCATGTGTTTGATCAAAATTTTAGGTTTCCACCTAGCTAGCTAGTTATCCATGAGCCCACCATTTGAGTTGATGCCTTTAAAAGATGTTTGTCTTAAGACACTATTCTTATAATGTGGTTTGGTATTTAAAAACTCAATTTTGCACCCTCCCAAAAAATGTGGGATAAAAGACCTTCCCACTTTGTTAACCCTTTATCATCAAAGAGTACGACATAAAGAAGATCAAAACACATAGGGTAAAGAAAAGTCTTCAAATTCAAGACTTCCCAAGGATGAGATTTTTGATCAATTGACGATAGATATAGGGAAAAAATCATCATAAAAACACCATGTGAAATATCACATCTACACATCCCATACAATTTTCAATGACTTTAACATCTTCAAATTTTGATAACTACTTCCATTCTAATTTGAAAGTTTCTTGGTTGCAATGCATAAAATAGATAAGAAACTACATCTAGGGTGTGGTGGATGAATCTTCATGTGGAAGGTCCCTTTTCATGTTGTGCTTCTTGTTTGGTGTCTACTTTGTTTCTCCTTTTCTCTATAGCTTTAGAAGCTTTTGACTACTATATTTTCTTCTAGGATGGATGAGCTTCCTTCTTTTTATGTTTTCAGTGTTCTCTTCTTCGTCATTAGGCTCTCCATCACATAATGATTATCAAAACAATCACTCTTCCTCACACAAATGTTTCCATTTGTTGACCCAACCCTTGAAGAAAATTACAATTTTTTTCCTCCTTTTTTACCACATCATACATGGAATCAATGAGCTAAGCCCCCTCAGTGTAATGGCCCTTAGCCCAGTTGTTTCCTACTCCAAATTGACCAAAAATAGAGTTATCAAGCCTGAAGATCTATCCATAAGGCCCTAACCTCACACTATCGATGGTGCCAGGCTCAAGATCCATCAACATGGCTCGAGGAAAGAATCTTCCACAATTGGCCTCATTGTAGTATACATTCACTCTCTCTAGTTGTAGATTAGTAGTTTCCTGGTATCTCCCTATTGGATCAATTCCATGCTCTACACAAACCTCTTCCTAGAATTTGGCACCAATATAGTTCTCTGTCTTGTTCTAACTTCCTTGCCTTTACATGGTCTTTCCCCTTTCTAATAGCTTCTTACCATTTCCCATATTCCTTGGATGGTTTATTGTTAATAGTCTTCAAATTCACTGCTTGTTCTTGCTCACCCAGCTTCTTATTCCCTTGCTAGGTTGTGTGACCCAATCCTTTCCATGTGCGGACCTTCTCTCTTAACATGGCATCTCTCTCAAGTTTAGACATTATTTTATTTGCAAGGCATTTAAATATAAACCTTGTTTCTTGTTTAACCGTGCCAATCTTCTTCTCAAATAGATTGCCAAGATTGAGCCCCTCTGAGATGGAGATAAGTTCAAAAGAATTCATGAAAGGATGGTATTTTAAAGTGAAAATAGTAAGCATGAGCATGGGGAAGAATAAAACTAATAACATCCTCATTCTCCATCTAATGAATGGAGCACATACTATAAGTAACGCTTTCAACACTTGGAAATGAAAGAGCATGTAAAAGTGCCTCCTTTTGAAAGTTTCAATATTATTTAATCTCTTCAATTATGTACTATCCTTGCCATGACCTTTAAAACTTTATTGCATCTGGCCTTAACTTCAAATAGTTAGCATGAAGAATCTCCACATTGAGAGCTCCTAAAAGTTCCACAGTTTCTCTTAACCTCTTTAATCTTGGATTGTTCATCTCATTAATGACTAGGCACCCAAATAAATTATGATGGTAAGTTTATCTTTTAAAATTAAAAATGATTTAAGAAATTACCAATTTCCTCTAAAGAATATATTATTTTATATTTTAATGCCTTATTAATCTGTTTGACGTAGCCAGGCTCCAAAGTGGTTTTGGCCTAAAAAAATCATTTTCGGAAAATTGAGATGCCAAACTAATCCATAGTACATATGATATTTATTTGAAGAAAATTCAAATGTTGAAAAATCATTTTAAATCATTATTTTATCATTAATTTGCAAGTTGTCAATTTAGTGCCAGAAGGTCCTTTCACTGGCTTTAAAAATTGATCCAAACCTCTGACCAGGCTATAAGATTTGACACACTGATTCTTTGTTCCACATAACTCTACCTTGTCAAAACTCATCTCATGAAAAATTCTCAGTCAAAAGATATTGATTGTTAAAGTTGACTCTCAGAACTACTTTCAAGAAAACATGTTAGAAAACAATAAATTGTATTTAGATTTGGCTCTGAAAACAAGGCACGTTGACACTTAGGAAAACAAAAAATAGGGCGTTGGTTCATTGCCATTAGGAGAGTATGAATCTAGGATTTAGGCTCATGAAAAATAACAAAATGCATTTGGAAAGTGGTCAAATTTAGCTACTTAGAATTGCAGATTGGAAACAATAGTAGAAAAACATTTTTTGCAAATGGAATTGAACCTAAGAAATTGTGCAGATGGATTTGTCAAGACTTGAAAGTTGCACACTTTAAGTATTTTTAGAGTACAATTTAGTTGGGAAATCCATTTGATCTCATCAAATTTTGAGATGTGACATCACAAAAAGGGGTTCTGATGAATCTGCACTTCTTGACACCAGTAAAAAGTCAGAAATTGCATTTGGAATCGCATTTGAAAATTGATCAAATAGATTCTTCATAAGCTCAAAATTGAAATGTAGCAAGTCTTTGATCACTACAATGCAATGCAAAAGGAATTTTAGCATTTTGGTCAACCGGGTCAAAATTATGGCAAGTCAAACAGGGCTTCAAAAAATTTAGAACAAATTGTAATACCATGCCATCAATAAAACACCAACTTTGAGAGATTCAAAACCTAGTCAAACAGATTCAAAACAACTCAAAATATGAAACATAAACTCTCTAGTATGGACACTAGAGATTCCCAAAGTGAAAAAACATGAAACATAACTAGATGCAAGATATTTAATTGCAAACATAGCCTCCTATCATTGTTTGACACTTAGGTAAAATGCAGAATTGGCGATTGCTCAAAACGAGACTTCAAGAAATGGCTTGAAATGGAAATTTAACCTCATGAAACATATAGATGTAGTGAATGCAAGGTGTTAAAAGCATTAAACACCTCTTGGCCCTCAAAAGGATAGTCAGTTACATATGCATTAAAAGCATTTATAGGGCCTAATATTCTTGATGGTACTCAAAATTAGGGTTAAAATTTTGAGCACCAACACTCTAAAAAGGGTATCTAGAATGGTCATTTTTTTAAATTTCTTGTTAAGGAGTTTTGCATTTTAATTGGGTTTTCCTGCATTTGGAGGACTAATTTTTGTAGCCCTATTTTAAGAATTTGGTTGCATTTTTGCTTCATAATTGGAACACAATTAGGGTTTTAAGATTTATTTTTCTTTAGGGCCTTAAAGAGAGTCCAAATACATTCTTAGAAGAATATCTAACCATTGGGAGGTCTAATGTGCATTGGGGTGTTACTTTTGTTGATGGGAGGTAGTAAGTTATAAGATTATTCTATTTGATTGATGTGTACCAATTGAAAGATTAAGATCTACTTTGTTAGTGTCCTAAATATAGGGTGAGTGGAAGCCCTATTTGGTCAAGTGTATGACCTAAGGAGACCTTGAGGGAGATCGTGGGGAAGAAAAAATATTGACTATTACATAAAATACAATGGAAAAATTAAAGATAGTGATCATGTATCAACATTAACGAAAGAAAATGAGATTCTTAAGATCATTGAACTAAAGATAAGTTTATATAAATATGATAGAAAAATTGAATTAGGTATCAAATATGAAAATGTAGATCTAAGATCCCATCTTACAAAAGTGAAATCTAAACTTGAATCCATCAAGATAATGTTGATATTAAGGTCAATTTATTCATTAGTTACTCAATAGTTAGTTATTTGGTTACATTACTATCAACCTCTATAGTTTCAATTGATCATATCATTCATCCAATAGTGGTAATCAAGTGTTTCAGTTGCTATTGAGATAAATAGACAGATTGCTATTTATATCAAGCTTCATAGTGTCTACCAAGCATCTGAGATAGTTTACAATATCGCCCAAGCATAGCAAAGTCTACTAAACTATCCAGTAGAAGTGACAAAGATCTTAGTGTTAACTAATCCCTATAGTGTTAACTGAGCCCTATAGAGCTTGTAGTGTTAACAAAGTGAATCTAGTATTGACCAAGTCATGCAGTATCAACCAAGTGTTTCAATATCTACCAAGTTTCTTAGTGTTGACCAAGTCGCATAGTGCTAATTGAGCTCATGATACTTGAAGTGATTAGTATGGACCAAGATTCAACATCAACTAAGTGCTTAATATGCTAAGCATTGACAATGTTTTCCAAGTGTCAGAACATCATTGAAATTTTTCTGTAGAACCCAAGTTACAATAGTTGGGCCAAATTTGTCAATTATGATGAATTTGGTATTGTAGTTGACTCCAAATGGTAATTGTTAGGATTGGTATATATGTAACTCCTTGTATTATATCCATGAGGAGTATCAATCAAGAAGAAGTATGAAGCAAATAAGTGCAAACTAGTGAAGGCTACAAGTAGTATAAGTTACAACAAAGACTTATTTGTCATAGTAAGTTGATCATTACAATTGAAGGAATATCATTTAGCAAATCAAGGTTGTAGATCAAAGATCTACCACTAATTCATTCTAATAGGTGCACTAGTCAAATCCTTTAACTAGGTGGACTTAATAATCTTTTGCTGAATATCCTAATAGAGTGCATACTTCACTATATGTTTGTAAATCCTTTAATAAGGTGGACTTAACTATCCTTATTTTTCCTAATAGGGTAGATCACTAGAAGTGGTCATTTGCAAGCCTTAACATGCCAACTTTATACTACAATACTAAATCTTATGGGTATCATCCCCACCCCAATTTTGCTTTCTAATTGGAAGGTTTCTAGGTCACCATATCTTGTCTCAAAGTATTATGAATGTTTTATTGATTTCATTTTTTCATGCATGTAATTAGTTTAGAATAATATATTAAGGATTTATTGATGAAGCAATTTAAAAGTTTTATTGGTTCTTGATTCACCCCTCCCATGTCAGTAACCTAGTCTACCTTATATTTTGAACAATTGGTATGAGAGCTTCATTGGTTCTTACATTAGAAGTTTAACATCTTGAGAAAAGATTAGAGGTAATGGAGGAATATAGACTAGAAAAGGCTATTAAGAATGAAAAATTTGATCAAGAATTGGATATTGGAAAACTCAAGAAGGGAAAGGAGAATCCTTGCAAGTAGCACAAATAGATGATCAACTCAATGATGAAAATCAAGAACTTATGAACCTAAGATCAGAGAATCAAAGACTACAGAATGATTTTAGCATGGGAAGAAAACCAATGAGACAATCATGAAATCTCAAGAAAGAATGAATCAATTAAATGAAAAAAGTCAAATAGACACAAAGGCAAAGCTAGTTAAGGATATGCAAATGAAGCTGAATCATCTCAACAAAGAGTTCAAACTAATAAAAGACCTACTTGTATTAATTATAGTAAGATGGTTTATACATAAAATAAATGTTGGAGTAATGGAAAAGAGAATTTCAATGAAAAGAGTTACAACTGTAGTAAGCATGGAGAAAAAACAAGTGAATGCAAAAACAAATGTAAGTTTGAAGGAAAGCATCACAATTGCAACAAACAAGGACACAAATCTTTAGAGTGTATGACCAAGAAGTGGAACCTAGTAGAGAAAAAAGTGAAAGAAATATTTTGTTGGAATTACAACACATGGTGTAGATGTCACTATTGTGGTGAGTTTGGGAAAATCGGAGAATATTGTCTAAAACATCACATGAGGAAAATGGACACTACAAAGAGATATTTTATTTGTATGGAACTTAGACATCTTGCCAAGAATTGTATGAATAGAGGTGAAGTTGAAGATGAATAGAAAGCTAAATATGACAACATTAGAAAACAAATGAGGTAGCAATGGGTGCAAAAATCTTTGGAGAATGCAAGCCAAATTCATGAAGTTGTTAACACCAAGTAAATGAGTTGGGTGACTCAAGAATTTCTACCTAGTTCTCTATGGGGATCATTAGAACTATTATTCAGAAGAAGTCATCTAACATCAATTCCAACAAGAAAGTAGATAGATCCATATCAAAATTCAAGATGTATGAGAATAATGAAGTAATGAAGGAAATTTTAGACCTTACCAAGAAAGATTAGGTTGCAAGACATTACCAAGCATGGTCAGGTTGCATATCTTTTTAGGATGTAGATTTTGATTTGGTGACTCTACCAAGTACCAAATTTAGATTGAGTCATGGTAACCCTACAAAGTTTGAAGTTCTCTAAGTTGGTAGTTCCTATTGAGTTAGGATACCATCTTGAGTTAAAGGTATCTTTCAAGCATTAAAGATCAAATTGAGTAGAGGACACTCTATCATTGAGAGAGTATGCATACAAAGCATTAATGGCAATTGGAAAGATGAAATTCATTAAAATGAAGAAATAAAATGTATTGTTTCACCATGATTTTTTAGATCATAATGTAAAGAGTGAATTTAGACCCCTTGAGTGATTTAAGTAGTTGTTATTGAAGATTACTCCTTTGTTTAAAACCCTACTAAGTGATGGCATCTTCTAGTAGCAAGGTTAAGAAAGATTCTAAGATGTTGGTTCATGGAGTTGATTGCAAGGATCCCACATTTAAATTGAGTCTAAAAATTGTAGAGACACTCAACCCTACTAGAGTAGGTATACAAATTCCATCCAAGTTACTTCTTGTTCAAGACATTTTATCATTTTATCATTGTTCTATTCAGGAGTTAGGAACCCTAAACATAATTGAGGCATATAACAAACTATGTTTGGGTGGCATTCTAAAACCTGAGAAATAACATTTGGAGACAAAGGGTTTAACACATATTTTGCATATGTTGAGGGAATTCCAAGTGAAGTGGATCATGTTCATATTAAGCCATGCTCATAACATGCAACTATAGTTAGATCTATTAGAAACAATAGTCCACTAATATAATTGATGTGGGGGGAGGGATGGTGAATCAATTACCCAATAATTATCAATCTTAAATAATCTTAACCATTTAATCAAGTAAACAACAACTATATAAGGATGCATATACACAATTACACTAGATATGTTACCTCTAAGGGAAACCCTTGATTAGAGGGAAAACCTTGATGGGAATGATGCCCACAAGATGATGTAATAATATAAATATTCCTTGTTAGAGGATGGACCATGTTAGGGAGCTATTACAATATTTAGTACATATGAGCCCTCATTAGGAGACTTCGAATCCATGCTAGGAGATTCCAACCCTGTTAGAAGTTGTGGAAGACAAAAGAACCCACTGTCCAAATAGCTTTAGGGGCAAGATCACTGAATTCACTGTCTAACTAATATTTTAACTATTCCTTTTAGAAAAAATTTTGTACTATGCTTTAACTTCTTTCCTCTCTCTTGTCAATGGAATGAATCACTGTCAAACCTTGTAGACCAAGTCATGAACCTCAGATCTAAGTATCAAACTTCAGATCATACAATAAAAATTTAACAATGAAGTTTCCTTCACATTTTCTCAGCTCTTCTTATCTTTACAATCATTCATACATCTCATCAAATCTCTTCCATGATAAAGGAAAATGTCCTTTCTTTATACCAAATCCATAAAACAATTCCCTGAGTTGGTTATTACACCTTCTTAATTAATTATCATAGGACCACATTAAGAGCACATTACACTTAGTGATAAAATTAATCTTCCTCCTTATAACTTGAATAAATTTTCATACATGCATCATTATGATGAGTGAGATTAGCTATGTCATCTTTAGAATGTCTTCTTTACATCTTTAACTTTGACTTCTTAGAATAACAGATCTACTAAGAGATATAACAAGTTTGCTAAAATATACCTCATTAAACTCTATCTTAGAATAATCTTCACCAAAAATTGCATAACTTCTTTCGGACTTACATCTTAAGCTTTCGAGGTTAGCTATACATACTAGAAACTTAGTATAAACTCCATTTAACCTTGTTGAGTGAAAATTTTCAACTAGTCATCTATACCAACTTGATCTCTATCACTATTCTTCTGTTAGATATCACAAAAAATTTCTATGTTGACATCAATGACAAACAAAGTCATGAATGTAACATCTCATCATGATAATGATCTAATCATATTTCTATAATACTCCCCCATAGAAGTATCATCAAAATTCATACTTCCAACAATCTCCCCCTTTAGCAATGATGGAAACATAGATGAAAAACATCCAGTTCAAAAAAAACCAATTGTAAATACTAGTAACCTTACTTTTCTAATCCTCTTCATTAATCAATCTCCCTTAGTGATATACTTCAATGTGCTCTGTATCAAACTATTTTTCTCAAACTATAAACTACTTTTCATGCTATATAACTTCTCCCCCATTAACATCAATGTCAAAGGTTTTAGTAACCATCATAGCTCAAGTGTCAAAATATGCTATTTAAAAATAACATCCAACAAGAGTCCTAGATGACTCTATCCATAACAAATACTCCCCCATACAAGAAGCATAAGCATTCAGTCTAGCAAAATAATAGTTCTTTATTACACTAGACTAATACACTCTTGCATCATCTACTTTGATGTAGGAAGGGGCATAACCCCTATCACACCTTGCAAATACTCAAAGGTCTCTTTGGGAAGAGGCCTGGTGAAAATATCTATAATCCACTCTTTGGTGCTTATATACTCTAATCTAATTTCCTATATAGCAACTTTCTCTCTTAACTTGTGATATTTTATAGAAATGGGCTTAGTCTTAGAATGCAACACTGGATTCTTAGAAAAAATCACTATACTTGTGTTATCACAATGTATGAAAATAGATTCACTAAGTTCTATTCTTATATTCTTCAACATCTACTTCATTCAAACAACTTGATTACAATTGTTTGTTGCTGCAAAATATTCCACTTAAGTGGTATTTTGTGAGCTACAATCCTGCTTCTTGCTTAACCAATAAACCAATTTTCCTCTAAGAAAGAAGGCTCCACCTATTAGTGTTTGAAACTATTGAATCAATAAAATATTCAATACTCAATTGATAGTACCCATGCAATCTAAGGATTAGCTAATTCCTATGAAAAATTGCATGCATAAATCACTTGTGCCTAACTTAAACAAAACCTATAGAGCTTCTCTACTCTTAAGGCTCTACCAAACCAAGGTGGGTATACCTAGGGATGATTCAACTATAAAACTACATGAAACTCATATTAGTTTTATTTTGATTCTCATCATTTATTTTCAAATACATACACAATCTATCCATTTTTCTTATCCTTTTGAAATTACACACACCCCTTTAAGTAGATCTGGTCTCAAATCTCCTAAGACTTACAAATATTCTAGATAATAGCAACTACCTAAAATCTTTAAAATGCCATGTAAGTGAGTGCTGACCAACATTATGACCTTATAAAAAAATTATGAAAATGATCTTTGAAGATTAAAATTGATTTGTCATGAAGAAATAGATCAACTTTCAATTAGCACTGATTTATGTTACTAGTGCCTTATTCATTGGGCTAAGAGTCATTATTGGTGGGAGATCTAATTCATACAACTTGTGTATGAACCTATCAACAATAATCACCCATTTCCATTCTTATAGAATATCCTTTTATAAGCTCCTTGATTCTACTGATCTACTAAAGCATTTATGTAATTCTTTGAATTAATAGCAACATAGAATCAATATACAACCTATCCAGACTGCATTCAATCGCATGAACCTAATTCAAATGATCTCAAAATAAAAAAGTTCATAAAATGGTCATAGAAATTGGTGACATAGAAATAGTGTAAATAACCCCTTGCATTATCCTTTTTCAAATGACTAATACATCAACCAATAAAGTTTCTTCAAAAAACCCATAGAATTCTACTGGTTATCTCATATCGATATCAGCAAATACACTTGAAAATATCTTAAAATTACCACATGAGAATAAGGATCGACTGTACTATTTTTTGACACTCAAAAAAATATCAAAATTTGGACCCTCATAAAGCCTTGAAAACTCATTTATATTGCATGAGTTGCAATAAGCAAAGGACAATTGTGACTGATAGGTGTCCAACCAAACTATATCATAACAAGGGACAAAAAAAATGTTCAAATGAATGCCAAACTCATCAAAATTGTCTTTGGTAGGACCATTTTTGTTATTGCTATAAATCATCAACTTTTGATTTGTCATTTACTTATTTCGTATTCTCAAAATATGAGGCTATCAAACTAGCCAATGCAAAATCACCTTGTGGTGTCTCTAGATCAATTTTTACCCTAGGATTTTTACTATCTACATCGTGAGTAGACAACATTACTTTTACTTTTGATTGTTCCTCTATCATGTTGACATCTTAGGCTTCTATTTCTACATCTACAACTAATTGGTTACTTCCACTTGATTTTTCTCTCAGGACTGGTGCTGATGTGTCAACAATATGCACCTCATCATCCTACTCATTATATTTGTCTATTTCAACTTCCTAAATTTTCTCATTAGAAATAAGATCTGCTATTCATGTGTCAAATACTGAATCATCTAGCTAGTTGAACTACAAAATTTCCTTTTTCCTTTTGAGCACACACTCAGCTTCATTATCAGTAGCGACAAATTACTATTTCAAAGAATCAAAGAATAATTGCACCTTTACCATCTCTTCAATTGAAGTGGCCCACCAAGCATGTCCCTTTTCATTTATGATTTTATTTATTCTTAAGTAGAATAAATCATTTAATTTCTTAGCCCACTGATCTTTACTCTTTAGTCTATTCTTTCTATCTATGGCATGAGGAAACAAGTAGAATGTTTTACTCTTATACTTAGTCAAATAACTAATTATTATTTCTTGTAGATGTATCCTCTTTTCATAAAAATCTAGAAACTCAGTGGAAATGTCATAAATCTTTTCAATTTGATCATGTGATGACATTATGACTAAAAAACATAGGAATGTCACCTCTTTCCTTCTCTTTTTCTTCCCCCACTTATTTAAAATAGGCTTTAAAACCTCTTCATTTTCTTTTAGTTCCTCCCAGATGTTCACCACCCTTGCTAACTAGTCATAAAAATTTGGCCACTCAATTTTATTTGCTAGGTACATGAGAGCTTTTCTCAACTTATCTTCATACTGTACATTCAACTCTATATGTAAGTTCCATAGCTTGCTCTTCTCTTCTTCAAACTCCTTAGCTATGTAATATTTTGGCCTTTGGGGTGTATTTGGTATTTCTATAAGGGGAGTGGACTTGAAAGGTTCCACTGGAGGATGAAGGTATGTTATTCTAGGCCTAGAGGTTCTTCCTAATACTTTATTTTCTAACTCCATTCTCCTTTGAACCTCATTGTTATATGCCTCCACAACCTTCTCATATTTACTTTGTAATTCAAACATTTCCTTTTCCTCTCTTTCTACAGTAGCCAAAGTAAATTGAGAATGATTCATATGCATATAGGCTACCTGTACATGTGAGGTGTCAGCAACTCTCCTAATAATTATACTTCCCTATAATCAAGATTCATCTAGCTATGTCATAGCTCTAGACCCTCCCCTGAAAGACCAACTGACCAATGCAGCCTGATCTTGACTAAAGGTAGTACCCTAGAAGTCTTCTTTGTTTTGATCCTAGAGATTCAACCTATTAGAAATAGAATTAAAAACTAAAGCATCAGCGATATCCCAATTTAGAAACAACAAAATGTTTGATGTTGTCACCATTTTCCTTCCATCTTCAGGGCTTATATTCTAGAATTTCTTTAACATTTCTTCTTTTATATGGTTTTGGATGAATTTTTTATCCATCTCTGGATGCTCTGCCTTAAGTTTTGTGCACCTTTCTTGAAAATTGTTCATATTTACTCTCTAATAAAACTAATGGAAAGCTCTAGATTTTACAAAACTATCATCAAAAAGGAATTGATGACTTGCTTGCTCTAGTATAGGGTCTAATTCCTTGCCTCTATAGTCAGCTATAGTTAAATCCAAACTGGGTGGGGGAGGTTCTTGAAGGGTACCCTCATCAATTTCTACTTGAGTAATAAAGATACCTCCTTGTGACCCTATCTGCTCCACCTATTAACTAGTGAGTTTCTCTCCTTCTATTCTTGGGGGTGACTGACAAGGTGAATATTCTTGGTCAAGAGACTCCTCTTCTCTTATGAATTTTCTTCTCTTTGGGGATGGCTCAGGAGGCCTCTCCTCTAGGATTGCACTAGTGGATTCTGCTATTTGTTTCCCCTTGTCCTCAATAATCCATTTATTTTGAATTATAACCAAGTCTCCTCTGAACTATCAAATGACGAACTCCTATATGAGGAGTGAGGGCTAACCTTCTCATCACTTCTCTAGGCTTGTCAGGATATGCATCAATAAGGAGTTGTTTCTTCTCATTCATTGCTTCCAGGATACTAGGGAAAGAAATCCTGAGTTTATTAAGTTTATTCACCTTTGGTTCAACTTTATTCAAAGGATTATAATCCTTGTCAAAATGGTGAATGAATTCTAGAACCTTGGAATAAACCCTCGATTTTTCATTTTTGATTTCCTGTTCTTGCAATGAGAATTCATTTCTGATAATATACTTAGGATAATAAAACTCATGCTTAATCCCTCCCAATTTGATCCTAAGCCTAAACATTTGATTCAAAAATCCCTCAGTATCACAAAAATGAGAATGGGAGACAACCATTTTGTACTGATCCAAAAGTTTATACAAGAATATCCAACCCCCTTAGTAATTACAAAGTGGTGGGCTATAGTACAAGTAGTAAATATTGATCCCAATGACCTTTTCAATAAGTAAGATTCCTCTAAACCTCCTAATTGCCACAAAAAATTAGCTACTCCAACTTTTAGAGGCACTTGATAAGGCAACACATGTGGAGTGCCCTTGTAACCATAAATCCAGAATATAGTGGAAATAAGGTAAGGGATGATGTCCCCCCAATTGTGTGAAACCTTCAAATCATGGGAACTATCCATTGGCCTAATGAGATCCATTAATGTGTTAGGGATTTTGTGATTATCTTTTGACACAAGGCATCTCAACTTGGAGGCAAAATATCTATCAAATCTAACAAAACTAGGATTATGAGCATCCCATGTCATATCTACACTCCATAATTGGATTGGAAACACTTCCCCATTCTCCTCTCTGTTCAATTCCATCTATGTACCAAAATAAGTCACCCTTTTGAACAAGAACATATGCATGAATAGAGAATAATGTCCAAAGGTTTTCTCTACCTTCCGTTTTGTAATTTCCACTAAACTAGTATGAATTTCTTCATCCAAATAGGAAGCCAAATGAAAAATAAAATCTACACCAAAAGAGGCAATTTGAACCATCATATACATAAGGCCAATGGGCACAAAATCCTGTTCATCTTCACCAAAAACACGATGTAGGGTCCTATATATTTTTATAGCCTAGGAAGTGAAAAGGCTCTTCTTAAAAGGTTCCCTAGAAGCTATAGTGATTACTAGTAGAGCTCCTATTGTACCAATATGTGCCCTTAGTGCACCCTTCCTAATTTCATCTTTCTTTGCCTTGTATTCATTTTTTAATTCCAAAAAATTAATTGGCACATGGTAACCTGACAAGGGCTCTAAGTGAAAAACCTCTCTAATCTCCTTAGGACTAATTGAGATTAGAGGTATACCATCAACTCTTCTTATCACCCTAATAGCTTGGTCATATTTCTTGACAATGGCTTCAAGAAAATAAAAATCCATGAAAACACTTAGAACTACTAGTTTTCCCAAATCAAAATTCCAAACATTAGCATGCGAGGCAAACAAATTCTTCTCTAAAAACCATTATTTGAACAAAAAAAGACTAGTTTGCATAGTTGTTGCATCCCTAACCCAATTCCCCTTGTCCTATAGATCATTAACAATCTTAAGCCTAGGGATTAGGGAAATTAATCTTTTAACTTGTGCAGGTTTAGTAGTAGATTTTGGGAGTAACTCTAGTAAATCACCATGAACATTCCTATCCATATAATTAACTTGCCCAGAAAATGCTTTCTTAGGAGGCATCTTGACCGTAATGAAAGGAACTGGAATGCTACAAAGGTTGTAATATGAGTACTTACTTGATTTTCCAAACTTGTTCCTCTCTCAACCTTTGCAATTGCTCTCAAACAAATGAGGAATCGCTTCACGTCTTTACTAGGCTTAACACAATACAATCAATAGGGTCCTATGCTTTGAAAATGTGAAATCTTTGTTTGAGTGAGACTGGAAGTGATGAAATATCTTGTTGATTATACTCTATTTTCTCACATGTGAAGATTTTATTCATCATAAATGCACCAAATAGAGAAACAAAGTAGCATCATACTTCCTTTTAAATCTACGCCATCGATTTCCAAAATATCCTATGATACGGAATGAAAACTAAGGTAACTCATATTTCCTCTTAACATGCTAGTGGACAACCCAATAAAATAACTCCATCTGTATGTTTCCTCTAATGCTGGAATTTTGAACTGGGCCCACTAATGACTAGGGACATGTGTCATCAATTTGCTACTTTGCTATACATAACTTTCAAACACCTTGCTATAAGGATGATAAAGGGCCACACCACCCTTACCCACTCAAAATCAAGAAAGCAACAATATAGAGACCAAGAGAAATAAAACAAATGCTTCACAAGAAATTTTATTATACTTGAAGATCCTTACAACACCCACAAGATGATATCAAGCTTCTCCTTGAGATCCTCCTTCCACAACTTCTACTTCTCAAGCTTTTACTCCTCGAGCTTCTACTCCTCAAGCTTCCCCTTGAGCTTGATTAGAAATGCTCATATGCCTTGCTTAAATAGGTAGTTACCACCCAATGCATGACTTATCCACAAGCTTCTAGAATTCCTCCACAACCTTCTACAACTTCCACAACCTTCTACAATATCCACAACTTTCTACAATATTCATAACTTTCTAGAATTCTACCCACACACCTCGATAAATGGAATGACAATCATTTATTTTTTTAATTTTGTTTTATTATGCTACCTATGCACCTCGAAAATAGAAATACTCTTTTCCTTTCTTTTCTCCTTTTTCCTTTTTTATCTTTTTATTATTTCTCCTTTAATTTTCATCACTTTCTCTCTCCTCCAGATTATTTATTTATTTATTTATTTTTATTTTTTTTCAATTTTTTTCAACTTTTTTTTTTTTTTTTCCAATAATTTTTCATGCAAGATGCTCCTGCATCAGACTCCCCCGATAGATAGAAAAGTCTGTCCCACACTTTGACACCAAAAGAAAGATCTAAAACCATCTTCATCTTCACCAAAGGCTTCCACCTCAACAAGGACAACAAAACCACCATGCAAATCTTCCACATCTACATTACTCTATCAAACACCCAAATCTCAACCATCCAATCAGCATGCTCACCCTCAGAAACAAACTGAACATAATGCTTCATTACCAAACTCCCATCCACACCAACAACTAGTGAATCCATACCAACAATAACAAGCTTTGCATTAGCATCAACATGTAGATCTCCATCAACACATGCCAAACTCTCAACACCAACAACCTCATTGCTCACAATAAGATGCTCTGCAATACATAACTCACCTCCAACAATCAGATCATTCACGACCGAGTGCTCTGCAACATACAAGTCACCACCAACATCAACTAGATCATCCATGACCAAATGCTTTGTAGTCTCCATGTCAGACTCAACCAACTGATCATGAAAACCAACCTCTGTCCCATCATCAACAACATTAGGAATATCTTCAGCAATAACCTCTAGTTGCTCTACAGGTTCTGCATCAGACTCCACAATCTGATCAACAAGACCATCCTCTTCCACCTTGACCTTCTTAGCTTGATTAGCCAATCTAGTATCCAATCCAGAAATCATTTTAGAAAAATTTCTTTCCACTATATCATGGATTTGTACAATCATTTTAGGGTCCAATCCTCTTGGAGCCATCTCCCAAGATCTTTGTAAACCCTCTGCAACAAATCCTTCCCATGCTCCTTGTGACAACCAAATTGTTTGCAAGTCAGATTGCAACCTACCACCTCACACGAACAATCAAGAACCACATCACAAGTCTAGGACAATGGATCTATAATCCACAAGCTCTGATAAACTTTGCCCAACCAAGGTCCTGGTACAAATTGCCTCACACTTCGGCGATCTGCTTGTACACTCAGGAACTCCTGCTCTAATACCACTTGATGAAGGTATGCTCTGATACCACTGACAAAGGGCCACACCACCCTACCAACTCACAACCAATAATGCAACAATATGAAGATAATTTTATTATACTTGAAAATCCAATAGTAATTACAATAACATTTTTGCAAGATCTCTCAAGATCCAATCCAAACCCAAGCTAGTTCAGAACCACAATCTGGTAGAAACCTCTGAGATCTCAACTTGTTCTCACAAGCCACCAAGAAACCTCCTTGTTTCTAAACCGCAGCCACTAGCTTTTCTCCAACTTTATCCAAGATCCAAGTGTAAAGTGCCTCACATTTGGCGCTCTATCTATACACTCACAATTCCACCACAATCCTGCTATAAACTACCTCACATTCGGCGCTCTGTCTACAAACTCAGGAAAACTCACTCTTCACTTTCTCTTTCTCTTTCACACCTTGAAACTTTCCAAGCTTCCACTTCACATGTTTCTACTCCTCAAGCTTCCCCTTGAGCTTGATTAGAAATGCTCATATGCCTTGCTTAAATAGGCATTTACCACCCAATGCATGACTTATCCACAAGCTTCTAGAATTCCTCAACAACCTTCTACAACTTCCACAACCTTCTACAATATTCACAACTTTCTACAATATTCATAACTTTCTAGAATTCTACCCACACACCTCAATAAATGGAATGACAATCATTTATTTTTTTAATTTTGTTTTATTATGCTACCTATGCACATCGAAAATAGAAATACTCTCTTCCTTTCTTTTCTCCTTTTTCCTTATTTATTTTTTTATTATTTCTCCTTTAATTTTAGTCACTTTCTCTCTCCTCTAGATTATTTATTTATTTATTTATTTTTATTTTTTTTCAATTTTTTTCAACTTTTTTTTTTTTTTTCCAATAATTTTTCATGCAAGATGCTCCTGCATCAAACGAGCTAGCGATAACTATTGATTTTGCTTTAATCTTATGGCAAGCATTTGACACAACCCATGAGAGAAAAATGGTGGGTCCCTCACTTGCTACCTCACTATACATAACTTTCGCACATCTTTCCATAGCAAGTTAGCAAGTATCATCGATTTAGAATCATCTACATGTTTTATACATGGGGAGTGGGTCCAAGGTACTATTATCATTGAGCTAGCTTAACATGTTGGCATCCATATATATTATTTTAATGTCCAATGACATCATCTTTCCTTAACTCTATCATGTTTGTCATTTTCATGCATGTTGCTACCTCACTACTGGAAAAAATCACAAACTTCGTAGTAGCAACATAGAGAGCTCTGACGAAGTAAAAAATTTTAGCCTACAAATGCTAAGTAGGATGCCAGCATGGTATTAATCTGCACAACTCATCTCTAAAAAATCACTTGTTTGGGGCCCATTTCTTTTAAAACTTCCATTACATCACAACCTTTCGACTAGTTGCCACCTCGCTACAAGGGAAAACACTAACTTCTTGACTAGTGAGATAGTGACTTCTAACGTATTCAAAACTCTAGTGATGGAGAAAAAAAACACATTGATCACCAATTAATACTAGGGTCAAAGAGGGTGGTCATGCATATTTATGAACTTGCATGGGAATTTCACAATTAAAAAAGTTGCCACTTTCTTTAAAATCTAGGCACTCGCTATGTCGCTACTAGTAGGTCACATAGATTTTTCAATAGCAACTTAGTGAGTCACCGGAGAAACTTCAATTTTGGTGACACCATTTGTGAAATTCTCCTTGTGCATCCTTTCTAATATTTACAATTCTAGGACATAGCACATGACCACAAAATACCCTTTTCTGGTGCCAGACTTCATTCTTCAGTACCGTGACAAAGTTCTTTGATGGTCACTACATTGCTATGGGAAAAAACCTTGCAACTTTTCATAGTCAGTATGCGACATCCATAGATCTTAGAAAGATCCAATGGTGAGACAAGATTTTTCAAAAAGATTCAAAAACAACTTCAAAATAGGTGGGAAAAGAAAATTCAACCTTCAAGATTTCCACGCCAAGGAAAGAATTAAAAGAAAGACCTAGGATTTTACATGAATTTGAAAGGTATCAAGAATAAAAGACCAAAACTTAAAACCCTAGGATCTAAGAAAAGAACTCACAACTAATTTTTTCACCATGATTCAAAGGAAAATCAATAAGTAAAAAATTAGACCAAGACCACCATTGGTGCTCTTTCTATCCTCCATATTACCTACCTAATTAACATTAGTATAAGCATATAGAGTAAAATAATTAGACCTATCATACCATAATCTAAACTTCAATGTTCCTTTAAGATAACTAAATATCCCTTTGACTACTACACAATGTGTTTCTCTAGGATCAGCTTGAAATCTTGCAATAATTTGAACTACATTTTCTATATCTAGCCTTGTGTGAGTCAGATATTGCAATCCTCCAGTCATAGATCTATACTTCTTTTGCTCAATAGTAGGAATCTCATCCTTTGTAGATAACTTGTGTCTAGTTACCATAGGTTCTCCAATAGGTTTGCATGTTTCTAAATCAAACCTTTTTCAGTAGATATTTCAAATACTTCATTTAAGAAATAAATATTCCTTCTTTTTCTTGCACAATCTGTAATCCTAAAAAATATTTCATTTCTCCTATAATGCCAATTTCAAATTCCTTCTTCATTTCTTTTGCAAACTTGCCACTTTCATCATCATTTCCTCCAAATATGATATTATCAACAAATATTACCAAAATCATCAATCCATCATCTATTTCTTTCCAATATAGATTATTATCTCCCATACCTTTGCTAAATTTGAGCTTTGTTAAATACTTGTCCAACCTTCCATACCAACTCTTGGGTGCTTTCTTCAAGCCATACAATGCATTCTTTAGTTTGCATACTATGTATTTGTCATCTATTAAAGGACATCCTTCAAAATGTTCTATGTATACCTATTCTTCAAGTTATTCATTCAAAAATGCTGACTTGACATCCATCTAATACACTTTGAATTTCTTATGTACTACATAGGCTAAGAATAACCGTACTATTTCTATTCTTGCCACACGAGCATAGGTTTTGTCATAGTCTATTCCTTCTTACTATTAGAAACCTTTACATACTAAGATTTCTTTGTTCCTTACAACTTCACCTTGTTCATTTAGCTTATTCTTGAATACCCATTTTTTTTCTATCATATTCTTGTCTACTAGTCTAGGGACCAATTCCCATGTCTCATTCTTCACTATTTGATTCAATTCCTCTTTGATAGCTTGCTTCCAATAGTCATCTTTACATGATTCATCTGCATTCTTTGGTTTAACTTGAGATATTAAACATAGTTCTTCATTGATTCTACTTGTCATCACACCTTTATCTTTGCTTCTAGTGATCTTCTCTAGTGGATGATTCTTTGTCATATTCTTACCAAAAGTAGGAGTTGTAATATCAACTCTTAGCTCTATACTGGGTTCCAAGAATTGTTCCTACCTTTGCTCTCCTTCATTCTACAAATCATTGTTAGTCTCAAAGAATACTTCATCATTCCTTCATTTAGTAACAAAATTCTCATCATCAAAATTATAATAAACTACTCTTTCTTGTATCCTAAATTTTTCACCAACTCCTACATTTGTACTTTCCACAATAGTCTTAGTTCTACGATTATAACATATATAGGCTCTTATTTTCAATGAATAACCAAGAAACATACTTCATCACTTCTAGCATTAAACTTACCAATATTATCATCTCCTTTGATGTAACATTTACTACCAAACATTCTAAAATACTTAACTATAGGTGAGTGACCAAACCATAGTTCATAGGGGTCTTGTTTGTGTCTTTTTTGACTTGCAGTCTATTCATAGTGTAGAATATTGTAATCACAAATTCTCTCCAAAACATCTTGGATACATCATTCTTATGTAACATAACTCTTGTTACATTTGTTACTAACCTATTTCTTCTCTCTACAATGCCATTTTGTTCATGAGTTATTGAAGCTGATAACTATCTTCTGATTCCATTTTTCAAAAAAGATGTTAAATTTATTTGAACTAAATTCTCCTCCCTTATCCAATCTTAGACATTTAATCTTCATACCTAATTCATTCTCAACTCTATTCTTGAATATCTTGAACTTATCAAATGCCTCAAATTTTTCTTTAAGAAATACAACCCACATCATTCTAGAAAAATCATCAACTAAGATCACAAAGTACCTTTCACCATAGAATCATTTAGTCTTGTTAGGACCATTAAGATATATATGTACAATCTCCAACTTAGTTGTCATAGTGAACTTCTTGTTCAGAAACAAAATTCTAGTATTCTTTGCCAATCACACTCCTTGCAAATTGTGTTAGTAGGTTTAACAATCTTAGGAAAATCTCTAACTACAACCATACTACTAGTTTTCAAAATACTATCATAGTTTATATGAAAAAATATTTTATGCCATAACCAACTATCATCTACCTTAGCAACCAAACATGTCATTTAAGTTGGATTCAATTGAAATAAATTACCTCTAGATCTAGTTCTTATTTCGATTACCTTTTCATATTTGTCTTTGATAATGCATGTCTTATGTATGAATTGATAACCTTTATCCACTATTTGTCCAACACTGAGAAGATTTTTTTTCAAAACATCAACAAAATATACATCCTCAGTGTTAGTCTTGTTGGCGCTCAAAATTGAAGGCCCGATTTTGAGCACTATTGAGAAATCAAGCCCCTTAAATGAGTTTTTGATGAGTTTGTACCTGACTATTAGTTTGAGGCCTAAGAGATTTTTAATGCTTCTAACACCTTCCATTTAGCCTATCTAAGTGTTGCATGAAGTTAAATTGCCATTCTGAGCCATTTTGTAAAGTCTTGTTTTGAGCTAGTCCAAAATTTGCATTTTCACTTGTCAAACAATGACAAGAGGCTATGTTTGCCATTGAATATCTCACACCCACAAATGTTTTGTGATTTTTTGCCTTGGGAGTATCTAGTTTCCATACCTAAGAACCTATATTTTAGATTTTGAGTCATTTCTAGTCCATTTGACTAGCTTTTGAATCCCTCAAAGTTGGTCAATTACTATTTCCATGATTTTGTACTTTGTTCACATTTTTGTGAAGCCTTGTTTGACATGTTATAACTTTTGACCAGTTGACTAAAATCATGAAATTAATTTTGTATTGCATTATAGACATCAGAAACCTATTATGTTTCAATTTTTAAGTCTTGACGAATCCGTTTGATCAGTTTTCAAATGTGATTCCAAATGCAATTTGTAACTTTTTACTGGTGTCAGCATTTGCAAATTTGGTAGGACATCTGTTCTTTGTGTTATAACTCCTAATCCATGATTCGTGAGATCAAATTAATTGTACCACTATGATGTACTTCAAAAATATTTTAAGTGTACCAATTTGCACATCTTGACAAATCCATTTGCACACTTTTCCAAGTCAATTCCATTTGCAAAATTTGATTTCTTGCCATTGTTTTAATCTGCAAAATCTGAGTAGCCCACTTTGACTGATCACTATTTGTGCCAAGTTATTTTTCATAAGACCAAATCATAGATTCATATTGTCCTCATGATAGAGAAACTATGCCCTAGTTTTCGTTCTGCCAAGTGTTAGTTTACCCAGTTTTCAAAGCTGATTCCGAACCCAGTTTATTACTTTTTGACATGTTTTTATGTAGGCAGTTCTGAGAACTCAACTTTTTTGATCAATATCTTTTGACCCCAAATTCATCATGGGACAAGATCTTACAGGGTAAAATTATTTGGAACAAATAATCATCGTGCCAATTTTTAGAGCCTAGTCAGGTGTTTTGGTCAGTTTTCAAAGCACATCAAAGGACCTCCTAACACTAATTTGATAGTTTACAGATTAAAAAAAGGAGATTTAAATGATAAATTAATGCTTGAAATAAATTCCAGTGAGTATTAAAAGGTCAATGGGCTAGTTTGAGGATTAAGTTGTTTGAAAAAAAAAAAAATTTAGCTGGACCCACTTTGGGGCCTGGCCAATTCTGACTGATTATTGCAAAATGATAAGACATTGAGGTTTTAAAGTTTTCCATAAAAAGATTATAATTTTTGTCATTAATTATAATTCTATAATTGATGCTTTCAGGAGGAATAGTTAGGTTGGTCCTAGAAGTTGTAGCGACAATTCCAATCTATTGTCTGTAAGAGAATAATGTGGCCAGTAGTTCATCAGAGGTTGTAGTAAGATGGAGAAAAGAAAGATCGAGCTCTGGGGATTAGATCACATGGATTGGTCATTTTATGAAGAGCTTGATGAAATCATAAGTTATGTAAAAATTGGTGGTGGAACTTCAACGACTTAGTCATCAGAAGATCATTCGTTCGAGCTTGTGGAGCCCCTAGATTTTTCCAAGGGATGCGAGAATGATAATTTTCATCATCAAATTTTATTTTATTTTAAGCCATGCCCATCATAACCAGATTGATCTAATTTTACCTGATGATCTGGTTGTAGATAAGGTCAAGGGTTTGCTGGAGAATACAGATGGATTCTATGAAGTAGTATTGAATGCCATATATTTGCCTTCAAATAACAAAGAGGAAGCAAGTCCTTTGAGTGTTGAAGAGAACGCAAATGAAAATGAACCACATGCACTACAAGGGTAGAGACCTTGCACTATTTCAAAAGGCAATCCACACATGAGGATGGAGAGCAATTCCCACATGATCTAAGAGGCAAAGCATGCCAATACAAAGGAACCCACAGTTTTCAAAGAAACCCAACGCATTCTAAATAGAGGCAAACCTTGCAAGAATGAATAAAACATGGCAGGTTGTGTAAAAAGGAATTGCAGATAAACCAAAAAAATTTGACAATGGAAAAAGATAATATGAATGTAAAAATCTTCTCAAAGCAAAAGAGAAGTGGCCATTTAAAATTGTAAGAAATGTTGTGGTCCTCAACCCATTTATGTCTCCACTAATACAAGTAATTCATAAACTTATCTTTCAAAAATTCAAAAATGAAATGCAAAAAGTTTAATTAAAACTGATAAAAAGAAAGTGAATTTGGAAGAAAATGAATCAGCAAGGGACCATTTGATGGTGAAAGGAAAACCCTAATCCATGGCCACATACAAAGCATTAAATGATCGAAAGCAGTTGGGTGACAACTTTTCTTAGTTGTCCAAATAAACAAAAAAATGAACAAAAAATGCATTTTGTTCACACATATAGATGAGAAGGTTTTGTTTTCATCTTCACGCCAGCCGAGCATACAAACCACAACATGGAAACAAAGGTCATGTAGCAAAAGGAAGCCGCGCAGTGCAGAGTATGTGAAAAGAAATGATCCCACATTGCTCATAGGAGGGTACTTTTTAATATTTAAATACAATAGCATGCAAAAGGCATTGTGTCTAAAGACAAAGCACTTTTTGTGGAGGCCATGAGCAATGAAGTGAGACCCGACCCAGATGAGGTGGACTGACGTCAGTATGCCAAAGCAATATTTTAAGCAAACTAATCGGCATGATGAGGTGGTAGGAAATAGATTGAGGAAGGATATGGTGACACGTGTCTTGATCAAGTGGGTGTCGCTAACTCGCCAACCGAAAGTGCTCACTAGTTAACTATAGTGACATAGCCAAGGTGGAGGTGGTGCTGACACGTGGAAGGGGTCCTAGTATGAGGTGATGTGGTGAGATTGTAGCATGAACGAGGATATCAAAACACGTGGAAAATCTAATGGTAGTCGCTATCTTGCCAAGAGGAAGGTGCATGACAGTTAACATAGCAAGATAGCGACAATGACTATGTAGCAAGTAAGACCAATGATATGCTGACACATGACACCTGGTCAACATAGGTTTGACCCTATAATCATAGGGAAAAGGAAAATATGAAGGCAATGAAAAATAATAGTATTTTATTATTTTCTCAAAGGAGTGATGTGCAAGATTTTTTTTTAATTTAGAAGGCTTAAGTATGAAGTTTGAACTTTAGACAAATTTTAAATTTTTGAAAATTTTAAATTTTAAAATGTGCATATCTGAGTTTTCAACCAAGAGGGACATTTTCAAATGGAGATTGAAGAGGTTTTCAGAAGCCGAAATATTCCTTATCATATACCACCAGAATTGGGAGAAACTGAATTTTTTGATTTTGGGGTTGGTTTTTGCACAAGATGCCCCTGATTCATTCTACACGAAGTTTTTATCAGGTTCCCTTTTTGCAACTGTATTTAGGTATGGAAGTTTAGAATTAATTCCTAGCATGATAATGACCTGGGTATGGTTAAAAGGCAGTGGAAATGTAGTTTGGGTCAAATTTGTTCAAATTCATTTAGTAAAAGCTCAAAATTTTACCTAGCATTTTAGTAAGTAATCTGATATTTTGATGACTCATCAAGGTTTCATCATTTCAACAAAGATATTTCTTAGATCAACAACAGTAATCATAAAAAACTAGATCAAATCAAGATGGAATTTCAAGTGGATAGGTGGCAGTTGCATAATAGATCTAGGAATTCTTTCTTGTCTATATCCTTTTATCTTTCATTCATTGGGAGGGTTCTAGTTTTTTGTTACTAGGAGACCATTGTGGGTTGGAAATCTTCAATCCTTCTATCAGACCACTTTGTTGGATCTAGATTTGTGATTCCACCTTCATTCTTTAGCATATTTCTCTCATGTGAACAGCAAGTGTAAAGATAATATAGATAGTTTTGAGATGTTAGGTTGTTTCATGTTTTAATTTTATGCATCTAAATGTATAGTTTCAAGGAAATGAATACATATGAGAAATAATTTCACTAGTTTCATTCTAGTTCTTGTCTCCTATCTCAACAATCTGTAAGTCTTATGTGGTTTTGGAACAAAGATTTGAGACCCATTTGCATCCCTTTCAGGTTGTATGTTTGATGTATTTTGCTATTGGACCAAAGGGCCAAGTAAATGCTTGATATGTTTAAACAAGGTTACTAGTTATTTGAGAAGGATATTTTGTGAGAATGAGACCTGAATGAACACTAATATCTAAATCACAAGGTGGTTAGATAGATCTAATGTCTGGGTATACGAGACATGTCATGTTGTCATAGATGTATGTTTTGAATTCATGGGATTGCCCAATGGATTAGGCACTAATCAGTTATAGGATCACTTGTTATACTTTTTCATATTTGAGGATTTATTGAAACTCAACATCAATAGCAAATGCTTTTCCCCTTTCATGTTGAAGAGCTATAATAGAATATCCTCACTCAGCTTATGAGGTTCATAGATCTACACCTAGCTATCATAGGTTTATGTCATTTCATGAGTTCTTAGGATAAATAAGGGTTGTATCTACTTAATAAGATTTAGTGTATGTTTTGATAACTGGTACCATATAAAGAATCTATAGGTATACCCACCTAGGTTTTGCAGAGCCTAAAGTGCAGAAGGAGTGTAGCCTTATAGTTGGCCCAAGTTCTTGGTGAAGTGTGTCCATTATTGGAGATAGTTTCCCATAGATGCATTCTTGCCTTGCATACTTGGTTGTTTAAACACTGTTAAATTAGGAGCCAACAAGTCTTACCGTCAAGAGTTATAGATCCAATACCTTTAAAATGACAAGCAATATTGTTTCTAACTCTAGGAATGCCTCTATCATAACTTTTGAAGTCAACAACTTGTTCATATCACCAGTCATATGATGTGAAAAACCACTATCAATTATCTAGTCAGATTTCTTTTCAGCCTATGATACCAAAGCCATCTTCTCTAAATTTTCTTCTTTAATAGCTACAAATTCTATTTCATCATTACTAGCACTTACTACTTGTTCATCAAAATCATCTTTTGAATTACCATATAAACACTCTCCATCTCTTCTAGGTTTGAAATTTCATTTATACTTTTTCTCTCTTTTAGGTCACTCAGATGCATAATGACCAAACTCATTACAAGTCCAATTTAAAAAAATAAAATTCTTACTATATTTTTCTCTTCTTACCTTAAGGGCTACACCTTCTTCTATCTTTCTATCCTCATTAGATCTTCTACTACTAGCAAGGTCTCCTCTAGCACTTGTGCTCCTTGATAGGTTAGGTCAAATTTTTCTTGGTTCTTCCTTGAGATCTGATACTTGCAATAATTTCTAATATCCTACCTACAAATGTTCTTATAGATTCATCTTCCATCATCTTAGCAACTTGAAATACACAAATCTAGCTTTGTAACCTTAATTTATTAGAATATTCATCAGCTTTAAAACTATTTTGCAAAGCTTTCCAAATCTCATGAGAAGTATTAAGTGATTTTACCTAGTTGTACTAAATTTCAAGAAGGGAAGACAATAGTTCTTCCCTAACTTTCATATCACACATGAGAAGTTCCCTTTCTTCCTTGGTACAAGATTCCAAATATATTCTAGAAATTATTATCTTTTCTAATTTTTTTCAAGATCTAATATCCTAGACCCATACACAATAGATGTATCTTCATCATTTCTTTATTGCTATCATAATTTGTTCCATTAAAATTCATATAATCCTTTATGAATATTTTTTCCATGAATCTCCAAAAGTTGTTAAACTTTATCCTTAAGGACCTAATGATCTGATACCAATATCTAGAGATAATAGTCCACAAATATAACTAGGAGGGGAGATGGTGAATTAGTTATCTAATAATTATCAACCTAAAATAATCTTAACCATTCAATCAAAGTTAAAAAAAACCATACAAAGATGCACATACATAATTACACCAGATATGTTAACTAGGGAAACCCTTAATCAAAAGGAAAACCCCAATGCAAATGATGGCCACAAGATGATGCACTAATATAAATATTCCTTGTTAGAGGATGGACTTGTTGCAATATTGGGAAGATAGTTGGATGCATGAATGTTGATGATATTCCTATGGGGGAGTACTACTATGTGAAGTTGAGCAGACCTGTGCAAAAGTGAAGGAAACTTCATTGTTAAGGTTTTGTTGAGATATCGAAGGCTTGTGACCTAGTATACAAGGTCTAATAATGATTGGTATGGTTGATAGGATAAGGAAATAGAAAAGGAAAAAGGAAGATAACAATGAATTACTTCTTTGAGTAGTGAAATCTTCTTCTAGTTGAAATTGCATGTTTGGGTAGTGGGCTCTACTTGCATACATTGTACTACAACTTCTAATAGGGTTAGAATCTTCTAAAAGGGATTCAAAGTCTCCTAAATGGGACTTACTATACTAAATGTTGTAAGAGACTACTAATAGGGTCCATCCTCTAACAAGGAATATTTATATTAGTACATCATCTTGTAGGCATCATTCCTACTATGGTTTTCTCTTTGATCAAGGGTTTCCCTAGTCAAAATATCTAGTGTAATTGTCTATGTGCACTTCATTATGGTTTCTATTTACTTTTGTTGAATGGTTAAGTTTGGTTAATCAAGATATATGTTTTAATTATTAGATAAATGATTCACCCTCCTCTCAGTTATCTTGGTCAACTATTATTTCTAACAATTGGTATTAGAGCATCAGGTCATTGAAGAAAAAGCTTAACAACTTTGGGAGATCCATGGAAAACATATTCAAAGAAGATAGTACTACATCTAGGAGAGGGAATTTTGACACTTGAGTAATGGAAATTCTTGGTGAGTTATCATATTTTTGTAAAGAGTAGAGCATTGAATTTATTGATCCAAAAAAATTTTGTTGTAAACAAGGGAATAGTAGCACAATCAAAGATAGATCCATATCAAAAGAAGACATAAAGAAAAAGGAAGGCATTGATTTACTTGCAAAGAGAGAACTAGAAGGTATGGAGATTTTTGTTTGTTGGACATGTAGAGAATCAGGTCATTTTTCAAGTAAGCTTCCTAAAAGGGAGAAAAATTATAATGGGAATCATAAGCCCATAAAAGATAGAGAATGTCTATATGCAAATGAAGATAATGATTTTGATAAACAACCATTAAGCTAGTGATGATGAAATTGGATTTGTGGCAATTAAATAAGAAGTTCCAAAGAAGGTAGCTTTGGTATCATAGGTTGAGAAGAAATCTAACTAGATAATTGACAATGGTTGTTCACATCATATGACTAGTGACATGAAAAAATTTGTTGACTTCAAAAGTTAGGATGGAGGAATTGTCAAAGTGGGAAGCAATGTAGCATGTCAAGTTAAAGGTGTTAGATATATTACTCTTGATGGTAAAACTAATACTGAGGATGTATACTTTGTTGATGGTTTAAAGAACAATCTTTTGTGTGTTGGATGATTAGTATACAAAAAGGTTATCAGTTTTAGCTCACAAAAAAGACATGCATGATTAAAGACAAAGATGGAATGGTAATTGGAAGAGAAAATAGATCTAGAGGTAATGCATTTTAGTTGAAACCTATTGAAATGACATGTTTGGTTGAAAAGATAGATGATAGTTAGTTATGAAATAAGAGATTTTGTCATATAAACTTTAATAGTATTGTGAGGACTAGTAGAATGTTTGTACTTAGAGATTTTTCAGAGATTGTAAGGCCTACTAATACAATTTGCAAGGAGTGTGTTTTGGGTTTTGGCAAAGCATAACAAGACTTCCTTTCTTAGAAAGAAGTTTACTACTATGGTGAAGTTGGAGATTGTATAAACTAATCTCAACGGTCCTAAAAAGACTAAAGGATTATATGGTGAAAGGTATTTTATTATTCTAGTTGGTGATTTTTCTAGAATGATGTAGGTTGCATTTCTTAAAGAGAAATCTACGACATTTGAAAAATTCAAAATATTCAAGAATAGAGTTGAGAATGAATTTGATATGAAGATTAAATGTTTAAGATTAGATCAAGGAGGATAATTTACTTCAAATGAGTTTAACATGTTTTGTGAAGAAAATGGAATTAAAAGACAACTATAAGCTCTAAGAACCCCTAAACAAAATGGAATTGTAGATTAAAAAATAAATTCTATTATAGAAGTGGCTAGATCTATGTTAGTAGAGAACAATGTATCCAAGACATTTTGGAGAGAAGATGTGAATAGAATAATCTACACTATGAACAAACCACAAGTCATAAAAGACACAAATAAGATACCATATGAACTATGGTTTGGTCACTCACCTATAGTTAATTATTTTAAATGTTTTGGGAGTAAGTGTTATATCAAAAGAGATGATGATATTGCTAATTTTGATGCTAAAAGTGATGAAATTATGCTTCTTGGTCATTCATTAAAAAACAAGGATTATAGATGTTATAATCAAAGAACTAAGACTATTACGGAAAGTAAAAATATGAGAATTGATGAGAAATTCAAAATACAAGAGAGAATAGTTGATTAAAATTTAGATGATGATGTTGCTATTGAGCCAAGGAATGATGACATATTTCTTGAGACTATAGAATGAAGGAGAGCCAAGGTAGGAACAAAGCTCAGAAGCTTTAGTAGAGCCAAGAGTTGAGATAGAAACTCCTATTTTAGGAAAGAATATGATAAAGAATCACCCATCCAAATAGATCATCAAAAATAAAGACAAATGTGTGATGACAAGAAGTATAGTAAATGAAGAACTATGATTGATATCTTAGGTTGAGTCTAAGAATGTAGATGATGCATGCAAAGATGATTACTAGAAACAAGCTATGAAGGAGGAATTTGATCAGATAGTAAAGAATAAAACATGGGAATTGGTCTCCTAACCAGCAGACAAGAATGTGATAGGAAATAAATGGGCATTCAAGAAAAAGATGAATGTGCAAGGAGAAGTTGTAAGAAACAAAGCAAGATTGGTATGTAAAGTTTACTTAGAGTAAGAAGGAATAGATTATGAGAAGACTTATGCTCTAGTGGCTAGAATAGAAATAGTAAAATTATTCTTAGCCTGTGCAACATAGAATAAATTCAAAGTATATTAGATGGATGTCAAGTTAGCATTTCTAAATGGAGAACTTGAAGAAGAGGTATACACTGAGTATCTTGAAGGATGTCCCTTCACAAATGACAAGGACATAGTATGCAAATTAAGAAAATTATTGTATGGATTGAAGGAAGCACCAAAAACATAGTATGCAAGTTTGGACAAGTATTTGACAAAACATGGATAGATCAAAAGTGTGACAGATAATAATTGATGATAGACCACACCACCCTTACACACTCACAACCAAGATCACAACAATATGGAGACAAAGAGATGACATAATGCTTCATAAAGCATCATTAATACTTGAAATTTATTACAAGAAGAGCTTACGCTTCAAGAACTTCAACTTCCCAAACTTCAACTTCTCAAACTTGATGACAAATGATAATAAGCCTTGCTTATAGAGGCACTTCTAACCCAAGACATTACAAAGACAGCCAATGTGGGATAAAAGGGTAAATACAACTACCTTAAATAAATATTAAATTCCCACCCAACAAATATTAAATACATGATTTATCCACAACCTTTTAGAATTCCACCTACACACTTCCAAATATCAAATAAATGATTTATCCACAACCTTCTAGAATTCCACCTACACACCTCGATAAATGCAATGCCAACTTTTCTTTCTTTTTTTAAATTCATGCCACCTATGCACCTTGAAAATATGAATATCTCTTTTTCTCATTTTCCCTATATTTCTTTTCCTATTTTTATCACTTTCTCTCTCCTCCACAATTTTTTTAACCTCATGATGTTTTGATGATTTTGGTAATATTTTTTGATGAAATTATGTATAGAGGAAATGATGAAGAAAGTGAGAAGTTTATAGAAGAGATGAATAAAGAATTTGAAATGAGTATGATAGGAGAGATAACATATTTCCTAGGATCATAGATTGTATAGAATAAAGAAGGAATATTTATTTCTTTGACTAAGTACTTGAAGGATTTACTAAAAAGGTTTGATTTGGAAACATGTAAACTTGTTGGAACTCCTATGGTAACTAGACACAAATTATCTATAGAGGATGAGACACCTATTGTTGAGCAGAAAAAGTATAGATCTATGATTGGAGGATTGCAATATCTAGCTCAGACAAGGCCAGATATAGAAAATGAAATTGGAATTGTTGAAAGATTCCAAGCTAATACCAAAGAAGCACATTATGCATTAGTCAAAAGGATATTTAGATATCTAAAAGGAATTTTAGAGTTTAGATTATGGTATGACATATCTAATGATTTTATTCTAAGTGCTTATACTAATGTAGATTGGGCAGATAGTATGAATGATAAAAAGTGTAAGTTCCCTCCTCGTATATACTTATTATATATGAATTTCTATGTTAAATCCATTATAGGAGATTAGAATGGATGCAAAGTAATGTTTTATGGTTTAGATATCCTAATGGAAATTAAGATTAGTTGATACATTTGTGTTTTAAATACTCCATTATTTGAGAACTACTACATCATCTTCACTATTTAAACATTAATTTTAACTAACAATGATATGAAGTGTTTTACCTTATGACAATGATGTCAATTATTGTACCTTAATGATTAGGTTATATCCATTCAGATAGCTCTATTTTCCCTATTGATGATGTTTATGATGTTTAAATATATGCATGCCTAATGTTGATTATTCTAGCATTTTGTTTTGAATTAATGAACAGGTTATGTTAAATTAGTTATGAAAATTTTAACGGTTAAATATATGAGCATAAATGAGATAAAATTATTTATATGGAAGCTGAAATTTTGATTAATGTGATTTTCTATATGACTTTTAAATATATATATGAGATTTTTCTCAAACTACTGATGTGTGAAATGAAGTGCATAGGATTATTAGCTAAAAAATCTAATGAAGAATCAGAACTTGACCCTATGTATAGTATGTGAAACCATATTTGAGTCTAATGAAAGATCTAGACCCCATTGTTTCAATTTTTTTTGTATCATAAATTGAATGTGTGTATCATTCTATAATCGTTAAGTGTTAATGTTTTGTAATAGTGATCTTATAGTGTCACTTGACACTTATGATTCATATATACATTTCAATGTGATAATTAAGGCTAGTCAAGTAACCTAATAATCTAAGTTAGGCTATGTTAGTGACTTAATACTAATTAGTTAGTAATCGAGATTAATTACCATAATTTGGGATTAGTGGTATCTTTGTATTCCTAGGATTTTTAGAAAGTCCAAATATTTCAAGCCATTTAATAGGTCATTAAATAGTCTTAGAGGCCAAAAATTATGAAAAATAAGTGCCTAAGGGGTATATGTAAGGGTTGGGGGCATTTTTCACCCCTCTAGCCCCTTTTGTTGACTTTTGTGACCATCCAAATATCTCATTTTTTATTTAGTAAAAAAATTGGAGTTTGACCATGAGTTTCACAAGTTATACTCCAATATGAAGTTTTCTTTAATGATGAGGTTAAGTTAAAAGACTCTAGTGTAATTTTTAGGTGGTTGAGTTAGAAGCCTATTTAGTGGAAGATTTGAGGGTGAAAGATTGTTTACTCAACATCTAGATCGAGAGAGTAAAGTCAAGATTGAAGGAGGAAGAAGGATAGATCTTCTCAAAACTTAGTTTGTTAAAACCATTTGTGAAGGTAGGAATCCTTCAAGTTCATGTCTTCATGATATGTTTCATTTCTTAAAGTAGTTTACTACATGTGTGTGTATTCATATGTATGATGAACATATTAGAGATGGGGTTGTCATGGGTTTCTTAAACATGTTCTTTTCATGTTTTATATGTTGATTTATGAGGTAAACTATAAGGGTTGTGTTAGCATTACTCACCCTCAAATAGAGAAAGATTGCCCATGTATAGGAGGAGGGCTTCAGTTGGACTCTAGGTAGTGTAGAGTCTCTCCTCATGATGAGAAGAGGGAGAGAGCAGGGTGTTATTGGCCCCTACTCATCAATACAAACCATGTTTGTGTTTTTGGAAATTCAGAAGTGAAAGAATGAAAGTTCTTGTGATTATAACCTCAAAAGGGCATCTGTTATCATGTTGTGACCAACTTCTCCTACCTGAAAAAATCCACCTCCTCCCTAGTCTGGTTCGGTAAATGAACCTATTGTGCAAACCTAGGATGGGAGTAAATGGGTTAAATATGTCTTCATGTTAAATCTATTTGTCTCCTGGTCAATTGTATTTTCTCCATGGTTACCTTGATGTAATTTGTAGATTTCATAGTGGCTACCTTGATATGGAGCCAAGCATGAATTCAAAGTTTTTGTTTCAATTCAAATGCATGGGAGATTTCTCCTTGGGATGATGATCTTGTTGTTAAAATTTATTGTTAACCTTATTTCTAAAATGATTATGATCTCAAATTTTCTTCCCTGGTTCTTTCCCAAGGGAGTCCTTGAATAAGATGATTGAATAAAATGAATAAGAAGTGGCTAGTCCACGTGTGTTGAAAAAAATAACAATTTCCTTTCATGTGATATTCTTTACAATTCAATTGTGTATGCAAATTATTATTAGAAATTAGATGTAATAATGTTATAAAAAGTTATGGAATTTGAATTTCAAACTGTGTTAAGGAAAATTGATTTATTTAGTAACTATTGGAAAGAAAGATATTCCTATGTTAATGTATAAATATTGCATCAAAGACTATGCTATAAATCCAACACTTGGAAATTAAAAATATCCCCTTTCCATATAAATTAAATGGTATTGAAAATCTTACCCTTAGAAAAAAAATGACTCTTACAAAAATATTGTCCAAAACAAACACCTACAACATTCTGCTTAGTACACGAAGAAAGGGTTTAATCCAAATATTCCCATGACAGTCCTTAAAAAATTAATATATATAGACTATGGGAATGAAATACTTAAAGTCAAAAAAATATAATAAGAGAAAAAAAAAAGGAAAAATATATATATATATATATATATCACAAAGAGAGATTAAATACCCATCATCACTTTGCAAGTATATATATATATAAAGATGAAAACCATTTAAGGAAAGGAAGACGAGACATCTGTGGTCCCCAACCCACTCACATTTCCTTCCCTCCAAAGGTGGACATAGACCTACAAATAAAGACACAAAGTCAATAAAGAAATCTAATTTTAATAAAAATACATACACAAAAATGTACCCCTTGTCATTAATATCTACATCAACCCCATTTAACTTTCCTCTCTCCTCCCCCAAACATATCTCCACCTCCTCACCATTACATTGGAAACATCATTGCACTCCACTTCACCATTTATTGGAAACTTGGACGTTGAAATGAGAAAGGGAGTTGGTAAGATTTTAAGTTATCTTGCATCTAATTTTAAGCTTCAAACTCCCCCACTTTTTTTTGTTTAAAAACTTAACTCTTGTTCCAACATACATACATACTTGTTGTAAACTTTTGCAAACCTTGAGCAAAATTCATCACCATTAGGAAATGTGTGCATGACTTGGAAAGTGGGTTGTCTAGTGGCCAAGTGGCCCAATTGTCTTGGGTATAGGTTTATGGGATAGTTGAGATTAGTTTTGATTAAAGTTAGTCTTAGTTATTAACATTGTAGTGAGTAATTTATTTATGTGTTTAACGCTTAGTAATTTTTATAAGTTTAATGTGTTATATGTCTTGGGTATAGGTTTATGGGATAGTTGAGATTAGTTTTTATTAAAGTTAGTATTAGTTATTAACATTGTAGTTAGTAATTTATTTATGTGTTTAACTCTTAGTATTTTTAATAAGTTTCATGTGTTATATGTATTAGTTAATGGTAAAAATTTAAATTATTTTGATAAGGTAGTGATTGGTTATTTATAGACAGTATTTTTTTGAATAGTTGGAAATGTGTAGTGCTAGTAATAGTTAAGAAGGAACTAATGATAATAATATTTTCTTTGTTTTTGATAAGATAAATAGGTTTTATAGGGACCCTGAAACCCAAAAGTTACAATAGCAATATGGCTGAAAATAAGCAATAAAAGCCCAGCCTAAGATAAACAAGTCTGTTGGTTGATAAAAAGCACTACGCCTAGCCATAAATAGAAGCCAATGGAAAGGCCAGAGAAAAAATGTCTTTTAACAAAAAAAGAAAAAGCTAGAACCTAAAGCTAAAAAGATACAACATAAGACTAAAGGACAAAGCTAGAGAGCTACTCTTCATTCTTCCTTTTGAGTTCATACATGACCTGGGTAGCCTCATAAGCCTTCTGGTTCTCCTCAACCTCTTGTTATTGAGTCCTTTGCACCTCCTATTCTAGAGTAGTGTAGGTGTTATCAGTAGCCATTTCTTCATCAAACCTAGCTTTACCTTTATCTTTACCATCCTCCTCACCCAGCAGGCCTCTATCTTTGAGCACACTAGTTAAGGAAAGAATGTTGTCATTGATTGAGTTGAGCAGAGAGATCATCTGGTTTGCCAAATTATGGTTGTAATTTTCTAGATTGAGAATCCTCCTCTCTACCAAACTATATCTTTCTTGCTAGTCCCTCAAGTTCTAATGATCTATCTATTTCCTGTTACCCTCCAATTGACCATCCTTCTCCCTAACCTCCTCCAACTCATGATATAACCCCTTGATTGATCTAAAATTATCAATCATATTATTATGGGCATTGTTCAAGAGATTCATTCTCATCTCCCTAGCATTATCAATGATAGCCACAATGGCAAGGTCAATGAGCTCTTTGAGCCTAGGCTCTTCCTAGTTAGCCACTAGAATTTGGGGATTCACAGCTTCTCTAAAAATACCCATCTTCGTGGTCCTCACATTAAAATTCCTCCAAGCTTTTCTCCTATTTTTTATAAGAACTTCCCCCTCATCACTGCCAATATCTTCCTTATCTTGCTCCTCAGGTTGGGTTTGGGGATGGACAAGGGAAAGAGGAAGGGTTGTCACTTCTAGCCCCTAACTCTCCCTCTCATCCTCCATACCTTCCCTCTTCCATTTCTTCCCCACCTAATAATCCCTTTTATCCTCCTTTTTCTCCTTAGCCTCATCATTAGACAACATGTCCTCTTCTTCCTCATTATAGTCCTTCTCATCACGACAAAAAATCTTCTGGTCATGACCCCTTGGGCTCTTTCTACTACGGGTGATTGGAGAGGGTGACTTCTTATCATGAACAATAATTTTCTTTCCACAAGAAGTGATCCCCTCTCCCTCCAAGCTTATGCTCTAATTAGAAGAGTAGCTAGCTCTACCATTATCATCTTCCACACCCTACAAGGGATTGTTGCTAATGGTTTGAGCTTTAAAGTGTTTATGAATTAGCAATAGCAATCCCTCATGTAGGGTGAGATTAATAGTTGGCTTCTTCTTGAAACTAGACATTGCCTTAGTCATGGAAGTCAACAAATAGTAAGGTAAAGAAAATTTTCTACCATGACAAAAATGATTTAAAGGGACAAAATGGTGAGTTCTAACATGATCAAACCTAGGGTTCAGTGTTATGTATTCAATGATGGCACGTAGAACATACCTCTAGAGTTTCTTGATGGAGTCCACTTTGTAAAATGTCTTACTTTTAACTAGGTTATTCAATTCTTTAGTGCTCTTTATGAAGTCCTTCACTGCATTAGTTGAGAGTTTTTTGTCCCCAAAAAACTTGAAACCCTCAATCATAATCTCTATAACCATCATGACAACCTCCTTTGTAATAAAAAAGGAAACACCATTCACCTTAACCTTGTCATCCTTCCATGAATTCACCATGCTATTGGTGACCTCTTGATCAAACTCATGAAGTTTCAAAATGTATCTTACAATCCCTCCCTATTCCATCTTATCCCAAACTTTACCCCTACTTCTCCATTTCTCCACTTCCCCCATTGGCTCCTTTCTACAACATTCACCCACCATTTCTACACTTCGAACTCCTATAATTATCATATACACAGAGTGCTACAAATCCTTCACAGTCAAATAGTAGACTTTATGCATGTTACACTTATATTTTTCTTCAGCCTTAACATCAAACATTTAAGTCACGGGAGTACCCAAGTTGAAGTTGAAGTTGAACCTTTGGGTCAGTTCAACTTCAAGTTTAGTGATTTCATAATATACTTTTGAGTGTCGAGGTCGAAGTTGAATCTTCTAGCCAGTTCAAGTTCAACTTCAAGTTCTGTCATTAGCACAAAATGTTAAAATCAGGCCAGTCATTCTCCTATTCGTCAGCATTCCTACTCACATATGGGGAGTTTGAAGATGAAGTTGAAGTTTCATGTTAGTTCAAGTTCATGTTGGAGTCGGTGCAAAGTGCAGTGTTAGTTCAAAGTTTTAGTTTCAGCCCTGGTAGTCAGAAGTTTGAGAATCATTATGATTCAATCAAGATTGAGAGCTTCAAAATTGTATTTGAAATGGTGGAGCCTGAAAATAATCCACCATTCTTAAGTGCAAAGCTCATGGACAGTTTCAAGTATGTAGTTCATAGATCAAAGGCTCAAATTCATAAGTTCGAATTTGTGGCTCAAGTTTAAAATCAAGCTTAGGTCCTGTTTCAAGGTTCAAAGTCCAATATCAAAGGTTAGAAGGTGGTGCAGAGCACAACCTTGAAGTTCTCCATCTTGTCTTCATTCCTCACATTCTTCACAGATGGCAAGTATCTGGAAGTGATCACACTGGTTTCATTTGGCTTTGTTCCAAATTATATAACTTGATCTCATTTGGTCTTATTCCTTATTGTTCACTTTGGCATGGAATGTTGGTCACATTGGTTATGTAAGAGAGATGGACTCTTCAGGGAGAATTTGATGTGTTTTGATGATTAGGTGTGTTTAGAGTAGGAATTGAATAAGTATTTGCCCATTTGTAAAGGCAGATTACCCCATTTGGTGTCCTATAAACCAGGGGTATATGTGACCTATAGGGCTTGTAGAGTTAGGTTAGGTGGTTGTAGCCTCAAAAGGCTCAATGCATAATCAAAATAGGTTTAGGAGATGTTTTGGAGTGGTTTTAAAACAAAATTGCCTTCCCGGCAAGAAAGCAACAAAAGTTGCTCAGCTACTTTTAAAAGTTGCTTGACAACTTTTTGTCAAAATTGACAACTTTTTGAAAAGTTGTTATTTCGGTTCATAACCGATCTCCATGGTGGTTGATCGGTCCATAGGGCATATTTAAGCTTATATCACCTTCCCCAAAGAATAGGTGATGTCAGATTGTACAGATTTTGCATTGAATCAATAAAAACTCCCAGTTTTCGTGCCATTTCACTGTTGTTTGAATTCTCACGTGCAGTACGGAGGGTTGATTGATCATCCAATGCTTGGATTGGATTCTTGGTTGTTTTAACATCAGTTTTCAATTGGTTTGATAGAATTTGGTGCAGGCAATCAAAAGTTATTTACATTTGAAGTCAAACAGCACCAAAACCCTCCCTAAACAAGGGTTTTGTGCAAATGGGTCAATAATGTGCACCTATTCGACCACCCTGGCACAAAACCCAATGAAATTGCAAGTAGACATGTTGTTCTTCCTTTCTTCACAATTTAGGAAAATTTCCATGGTGAGAACATATTTTCTTTGCAGGCCCTAGTTCAAGTCATGTTGAGGGTTTGAACTAGGAAAGTTGAACTGTTTGAAGATTTGCAAGAAATTGGTTGTAGGGATTGCAACTAAAGGGTGGAATAGTGTTGTTTGGATAACCCTAACATCTTCCAAGCCTTGTTTCCATTTCATGACCCCATATCCCTACAAATCCTATTCAAACCAAGCCTAATTAGGCCTATTAGGTCTATGTGTTTAGGATAAGTTAAGGCATGCTGGAGTGGAGTGGGAAAGTGAAACTTGGAGGATTGCAAGAAGGGGATAAAGGGTACTCAAAACCCTAGTTTTTTTTGTGGGTTATTTGGAATAATTTGTTGTTATTGCAGGATAACCAGTTGGAGAGACCTACAAGGATCTACTAGGTCTTTATTGTAAATAAGTGTTGTAGAGGTGTTGAGGCCCAAATTTTGGGTTATTTGAAGTGCATTGAGGTTTTTGAAGGTGATCCAATCAGTGGATTATGCTTGTGAGAGCCAAAGGTTGCTGATGTGCAATTTGGCCTAGTATAGGGAAAGTGTCCCTAAACCAATTTTTGAGACAAACTTTGAATTGCTCTCCCTTGTATTGGAGGATTGTTTTAACCTTGCAAAGGGGTTATTAGGAGTGTGTTAAGGAATCTTTGAAGGTTCCTAGAGTCTGAAGAAATGTTTTGCTGATTTGGAAGTCCTAGAGACAATCTAGGCAAAGTGGTGGTTTCTGGTGTGCAACTCTGCATCAGAAGGTGGTGGTAGATAATGAGATATATAGTAGGAAAACAACATGTGATTCATGTGTAGGTCTATCAATGTACTAGCAAATCCAAATATTCTACAGCCAAAAAAATAGTCATAATTCGGGGAGTATAACTTTTTATCCTATCATCAGATTTTGCCTAGTTTTTGATATGTTGTAGAAAATAAAGTTTTCTAAATCTTCACCAAAGAAATTTTCAAAATTTGGTCAAAGTCAAAAGTTATAATGGACTGTATGTGGGTCTATCAACATACCAGCAAATGCAAAATGTTCTAGAGTTAGAGAAATAGTCATGTTGTAGGGCCCATAGATTTTAATCCAACCATTGGATTGAGATGAATTTAGGATATGTTTGAGGAAACCTAGTTATCTAAATTCTCTCCAAGAAGTTTTGGAAAATTCACAATGGATCAAAAGTTATGACTATTTCAAGATCATGATAGTAACCTGTAACCAACATACGCCACCTATCCAACATACACATGCAATTCATTTTTGTAGTGACAGGTTTCCATAAGAGGAGTTTGGAAAAATGTAAGAAATATCATAATGTTTATTAAAAATTATGTTTATCTTTTTGATACATCACTCTTCCTCAATAATGGACAGTGGAATATGAAAAGTTGCAAGCAGTTTCAAGAAATGGTTTTTCAAACTGAAAAAGAACTGACAGAAGGAGAAGATAAATAGTTGATAGAATAATAAGAGGGGGGTCTTATTTTCCATGAAGGATTTCTATAGCTACTACTATAGGGAGAAGAGATTTCTATTTTGTAACAAAGGAATCAGTTTCATTTGATGCAAATTGACTGTGATAAGGGGATTGAACAATACTATTATTGTTTTATCATGTCTCTGAAATAAAGAGGGACATAAGTGTGTTAGATTCTACAATCATATACATTTGTGTTTTTTTGATCTGAAAGGATTTTGAAGTCCTTTTATTTCTATTTTAGATGTAGTCCTTTATTACCATGTTGAATGTGATATACATAGTCTTATGGTTATGTATTCACACTTTTGCATAAAGATATTTACAGCTTTCTGTCTTTCAGTTTTCTCTGTAATGTGAAAGACTTGGTAGATAGTCCTATGGCTATTTGTTGGTTTTTCTCTCATTATCAATTTATTAATCTTATAATCGCATTCATCTAATGTTGATGAGTGGATGTTAGAAAGCCTTGGTGTCTTTTGGTAAAAGAAATAACCAGCTATTAAAATTCTTTGAATATCTTTCTAAGAGGGAGTTGTACCTCTCAATTCAGAGGAAAGCTATCAATCTCATGATAGTATTTCCAATTTTTAGTGGCAATTCTTCTTCTATTTGGGCATCTTGAGTCATTCTTTGTATTTAATTTTGGAAGGACAAAATTGTTTACTAACAATTCATAAGAAGAGTGCCAAAAATATTAACCTTACAGAAGCATAGGCAACATATGCAAAATTTAACCCACAAAATTTGTCGAATAGATAGTAATAAAATTTGCATCTTGCAATTTTCGAAAAAGCCTTTATGACTCATAATCTTTTCCCAAATTCCTATAATTACTAACTTTCAGCCCAAATTATCGAATACATTCATTCATCCAAACTTCATAAACATGATTGTTCATAAGGGGGCCTTGAATTAACCAACTATTAGACCAAAACTAGATATCCTCCCCATTTTCCAACTTCCATAAAAGTTTTTCCTTTGGCAAATCCCTCGTTTTCAAAAAACCATTCCAAATGATGGACCCTTTAGGAATATCCTCACTAAAAAGGGTAAACTAAATTGAAGGCCTCCTAAAGTATTTACTTACCAAGATATCTCTCCATTCTCTAGTACTATTAAAAATACACCATAATTTCTTAGCCAAAAGAGCCTTATTATCTCTTAGGAAGACAAACCTTTTCCCAAGCAACAATAGGATATATTTTTTCCCTTCAAGACCAGTCCATAAAATGTCCCTCTCAATTTTCTCCATTTTCTCTGCAAATTTCACTAGAATCCCAAAAAGACTCAAATCATACATAGGCATGTTCTAAAGAGTAGATTTTACCAGTTGACATTTTCCTGCTTAGTTAAGAGTTGCTCCTTTCCAACCAAGTAGAGAGGTCCTATTTACTATCCCAATCTAGCATCAAACCACCCATCTTCTCCTCATCCACTATTGGGGTATTGAAATCTCCCATAATGATACCTTTTGTTAAGTTACTTGACTGCACCAGCTCTACTACTTTTGTCCAATAATTCTTTCTTTCTCTTTTATTGTTACAAGCATATAAATTCAACAAAAACCATTTTTCATTGGAGTGTATATGATAAACTTTACAGAAGAGAATATTACCATCATTATATTCTAATTTAGCTCTAAAATACTTATTATTAAACAGAGTCATCAAATCTCTAGATGCATCCTTTGAGTTTGAAGCCTCACCAATCATAATATTAATAAATATAATTTTCCCCAAGCTATCCTTTTTCATCTTTGTTTATTGGATCATCAATATATCTGGTCTCTAATCTCTATTCATGTTCCTTATAATTTCCTATTTGTGGGCATCATTTAGGCCCCTAATATTCCATGAAATTATCTTTATTTACCATTCATAAAACACTCTAGAAGAGTTCTTTGATGCCCGTCTGCTAGACATCTTCTGGTCTCCTCCTCTCTAGCTTTCTTTTTAGATCTTCTACCTCTTCTAGCCATTATTCCCACATCAAGTTTGCAACTGCTTCTAGTGTCAACTAGTGAAGCCATAGAAGGCTCTCTTACATTTTTATTCTTAGGCTTTGGGGATATAGAGACTTCTCTCTCTAATTCTATGTCCAACAACTGAAAAAAAATAGGAGCTTTCTTTGGGGTACTAGGAAGACCCTCCCACTCAATAGGATTTTCCTTATCAATTTCATCAATCTCCAAAACCATCTTCTTTGGAAGCCAAAGAAAGCTCCCTCCCTAACTCTAGAGGGACACAAAAAAATTCTACCACCTAAAAAATCTCCTAAAAAGCATCATTTCCTCCATCTACCATAGGTATAATCTTCTACAAAGCATCAATCCCTTTCACAACTTGAGAATCTCATTCTCTTGAGTTTCATTGGGCTTATTGGGAACATTTATGTCACCTTCCTCAGGAAGATCCTTTAGATTGGTAGGTTCATCTTCCTTTGTAGATTTAGGAGCTTTCTCTAAGATCTTAGGTTGAGGCAAAAAAAAATTAGCTTTCCTCTGAGATGTTATAGAAGTAGATAGCATTTGATCACCATCCTTCTTTTGATCTACTACCATCTAACCAGTCTTTTGAGATCCCTCCTTCTGCCCTAAGTTGATGGTCTTCTTTTTCAATATCTTCTTGTCTCTATTGAGAGAAGAAGAAGAAGAAAACTTCTTCTTATCATTTTTAACTTTTGAAAATTGAAACACCTTGTGCCCAGTCTTTAAACAATGAAACCATGCAAATGGGACACTCTTGTAGTCTAGTTGTTGAATATGAGTACTTAGTTTAGAATGGAAACACAACACTTCTGACATGTCATCCCCCTCCCTTAATCCTATACAAATCCTTGCATAGGTTAGTCTACTCTTAGAAGCAGTGATAGGATCAATAGATAGGAGCTCCCTAAAAGAGCTAGCCACTCCCATAAAGAAATCCTCATTCCATAATTCTAGAGGCAGCTTGGGGAGTCTGACCCATGGAGCTTGCTAAAAAAAGGATTTCTTTAAGTCCAATTTTGAAGACCATTTCTACAACACTAGTGTTGCTTGACCTATTCTCTAGGTTCCTTCACATATAATATTTGTTAAATCCTTATTGTAAGTGAAGTCAAAGGAATGAAAACCTTTTTCCATTGTAGTAACATTGACCTAACCTTTTAGGTGCCATTTCTTCATGGTGAAGGATCTCACCACATCAATATTTGGTCTTTGACTAATAAACTTCCCAACCAGTGTGGAGGCCATTGAAGCAATATTGTGATCAACTAATTCATCTAAAATAAGAATCACACATGATCCTTTTTCTAGACTAGATAAAATATTAACTGGAGGGAAAGATGACTTACTAGAGGGTTTGACACCAAAAAGCGAAGACCATTTCATTGGAAGATTCCTTGGCTTGTCCACCTTGGGTTGTATTTCTAGCTTGCCTTGGACTCTACCAGTATCACATAGGTCCCCATCCCCATTTTCCACCTCTCCACACTTTTCCTTATTCGCCTCCTTCATAGTAGGTTTCTAATATCCTCCTTCATGAAGATTCCCACTCGAAACTAGTTTCAAAATTTTAATGGGTGCTTCCTGTCCTCTCCCTTATCCGCTCCCACTCCCACTTGCCATTCAAAAGGGAAAATGTTGTATTTCTATCATATTTTCTTTGATTAGAGTGTGTGATGAAATTTATATTAGGAATAATGTAATTAATTATAATTATAATTATTGTTTATTATTATTGAAAGTTGCTAATTATAATTTAATATTGGACAATAGGCAATAGTCTAGAAGCTATAATGTTAGGAAATCACTTTGCATTTCATGTTACTAGAATTTGAAGATTTTCAGATATCATGTTGGAATATTATGTGAAACTATATTTTTTTATTATGAAAGTATTTAAATAAAATTTATAATATTAAATTATGGGTTCAATTAATTCAAATTGCTAAGGTTGCAAGTTTGAAGGGTTATTGAAAGGTCCTATGTAGATATCCTGTTAGTAGTATAGGATTATGTGTTAAAGATGAAATGTATGTTGTAAATGATTAAATGGTGAATATTTAATGTTTGGATTAGTTTCCAATAGGTTATTTAGATAACTAAAATCAAGTATTAATATGTTGGTAGGGTAACCTTTAAAGTGCAAAATTAGCCTTGATAGGGGATTTACTTAGTAAACATAATAAGTGTTAGCATCTGATTAAATTTAATATAGCTTATGTTATCAATAAAATCACATGATGTGGAATTTAATTTAGTTAATTAAGACTTATCAAACCATTAAAAAGAGTAAAATCTTGAATGTGACAAAGTTGTGGTGTTTTCTATCCTTAGGTCAGAAGATGAAATTTATGATCCTATCTCAACTAAATACTATACCTAACTATCTCAAACTCAATTGGAGAACCTGGAAACCCTAAAATATTTTGAACTTGATGCTATACCTCTTTAATTTGAACCTAATGTTTAATTGATTTCCTTATTCAATCCGACCTAAATGTTCCTGTAGTATTAGGACATAAGGTTTTGAACCCATACAATATGTTGAGATGTCAATTTTGCATCTTAATGAAATTTGAACAAAAAATCACTTTTAATCCTTTGTCAACTTTCCATAAGGTTTTTCATGTAGCATACATTTATATAATAAAAAAATTTAAAAAATAAATAAATTTATTGGTTTTTTTTTTCCTTGATTTTTGGGCATGATAGAAAGAGCACTAATGGAGGAGCTTTCTTTCTTGGAGGAAGAACAGTTTCTTGGTTAAGAAAAGTAGGATTGTACATCTCAAATTATAGTAGAAGTAGAGTATGTTGTAGCAACAAACATTTTAAATCTAGTCATTTGGATAAAGCAGATGCTAAAGGATATAAGGATAAAAATCAATGAACCTATTTTCATACATTGTGACAACACAAGCACGGTAAACATGTCTAAGAATCCAGTGCTACATTCTAAGACTAAGCACATTTCTATCAAGTATCACATGTTGAGAGAGAAATTTTTCGACAAGAAAATTAGATTGGATTATATGACCAATAAAGAGAAGATTGTAGAAATATTCACTAAGCCTCTTTCGAAAGAGACTTTTGAGTATTTGCGAGGTATGTTTGGGGTTATGCTCCCTCCTACACCAAAGTAGAAGATGCAAGAGTGCATTAGTATAGGGTAATAGAGCACCATTGTTTATCTAAATTGATCGATAATAATTCTTGAAAGGGGGAGTATCTATGATGGATAGAGTCATCTAGGACTATTGCTACTGTTGTTTTGAATAGTGTCATTTGACACTCAAGCTAGTAAGTATCAATTGTTGTAGAGTTTGATGTAGAGATAGTGGTTATAGAAACCTTTGGCATTTATGTCAATGGGGAGAAGTTTGGCATGAAAAATATTATACCAAGGAAGATTTTTGGTATAAGTATTATATACGAAGTTACAATTTGGTATAGAGCACATTGAGGTATATCAATGGAAAATGACTGATGAAGAGGATTTGAAGATAAAAAATATTTTTTTGGTATTCTTGGAACTAGATATTTTTCATCTATGTTGCCATCAATTCCAAAGGGGGAGATTGTTGAAAGATTGGGAAGATTGTTGGAAGAATGAATGCTAATGATATTCCTTTGAGGGAGTACTACTATGATAATATGTTACATTCATGATTGAGTTTGTCATTGATGTCAATATAGTATTTTTGTATGGTATCTAATAGAAGAACAACGAAAAGATCAAGGTGGTATGGATGACTAGTTAAGTATTATGACCAATTGAGGTTATAGGAGATACTTCTGAGTATTTGGTATATGAAGTTAATATCAAAAGAAAGGAAAAGTCTAGAATAAGTTATGTAAGTTTGGTTGATGTCTATTCTAAGATAGAGTTTAAAGAAACATGTTTTGGTACACTTGTTATATCTCATACTAGATTTGATATCTTGTGGATCAAGATTGAGGAAATGGAAAAGACATGTTGAAGATGATGCGGCTTAGCTCACTCATCATAATATTATGTGTACAAAAATTTATTCATTTTGTAAGGTGAAAGATTGATGTTATCATTAAGTGTAACATGTTCTTAATGTGGTCCTATAATAATTGATTAAGAAGCTCTAACAGCTGACTTAGGGAATCATTTTATGAATTTAGTATAAAGAAGGATGTTTTCCTTTATAATGAAATGGAATGAATGTAATGCGAAATGATGATAAGCAGCAAAGAGTGCAAAACATGAACTTGAAAAGAGTAGTACAAAAGTGAAGGAACTTCAATTCTGAGGTTTTTTTGAGTGATCTAAGGCTTGGTTTTTGGACTGAGGTTCATGACCTAGTCTACAAGGTCTGACAGTGATTGGTTTGGTTGATTGGATAGAGGAAAAAGTAAAGGAAAATGGAAGATAATATTAAATTACTTGTTTGAGAAATTATTTCTTCTTGTAGTTAAAATTGCATGATTGGGTAATGGGCTCTTCTTGCATACATTGTACTACAACTCCTAATAGGGTTGGCACAACTTCTAGAGGGTTGGAATCTCCTAGTAGGGATTCAAAGTCTCCTAATAGGGACTCATTGAAATAAATTTTGTAATAGACTCCTAATAGTGTCCATCCTCTAACAAGGAATATTTATATTAGTACATCATCTTGTGTACATCATTCCTATTAGATTTTTTTCCTTTGATCAAGGGTTCCCCTAGTCAACATATCTAGTGTAACTATCTATATGCACTTTATTATGATTTCTATTTACTTTGGTTGAATGGTTGATTTTGGTTAATGAAGATATAATTTTAGTTATTAGATAAATGATTTGATAACTAATTCACCCCCTCTCAGTTATGTTAGTGGACTATTGTTTCAAACAATTTCTATCAGAGCATTAGGTCCTTAAAGAAAAAGTTTAATAGCTTTGGGAGATCCATAGAAAATATATTTAGAGAAGATAGTCCTACATTTGGTAGAGGAAATTTTGACACCCAAGTAATGGAAATTCTAGGCGAGTTATTATATTTGTGTAAAGAATAGAGTATTGAATTTACTGATCCCAAAAAAATTTGTTCTATACAAGGGAATAGTAGCACAAGTGAAGATAGATCTAGATCCAAAGAAGACATAAAGGTAAAGGAAGGCATTGATTATTTACAAAGAGAGAACCTTGAAGTTAGTAAAAAAAAAATTGTTGGACATGTAAAAGAATTTTTTTATTTTTCAAGTGTCCTAAAAGGGAGAAAAAGTATAAGGGAAATAATAAGCCTAGAAAAGATAGAGAATGTTTATATGCAAATAAAGATAATGATTCTAATGAAAAAGCATTAAGTGCTAGTGATGATGAAATTTGATTTATGGTAATTAAAGAAGAAATTCTAGAGAAAGTAGCTTTGGTATCAAAGGTTGAGAATAAATCTAATTGGATAATTGATAGTGGTTGTTCATCATATGACTACTGACATTACCAAATTTGTTGACTTCAAAAGTTAGGATGGAGGAATTGTGAAATTTGGAAAGAATACAACATGCCAAGTTAAAGGTATTGGATCTATAACTCTTGATGGTAAAATGAACACTAAGGATGTATACTTTTTCGATGGTTTAAAGCATAATATTTTGAGTGTTGGTCAATTAGTACAAAAAGGTTATTACCTATAGTTCACAAAAAACACATGCATGATTAAGGATAAAGATAGAAAGGTAATTGGAATATGAATGAGATCTAGACGTAATTAATTTTAGTTGAATCTTATGGAAATGACATGTTTGGTTACAAAAGTTGATGACCGTTGGTTATAACATAAGAGATTTTTTCATATAAACTTTTAAAGTATTATGAGGACTAGTAGAATGCTTGGAGTTAGAGATTTGTTGAAGATTGTAAAGCCTACTAACAAAATTTACAAGTGTAGGACTAGAAAAATAGGTTAGAAGCATAACACACTATGAGCAAATCACAAACTCAATCAACATGTATTAGCACCCACTAGTCTACCATGAAAGCCAAACTAATCAAAAGAAATCAAACATAATAAAAAACTCCCTTTTCCATTTGTAGCTCCCATGTTCTTCTTTCTTCTCTAATGGTTGTAGTTCCAATTTGCCTATAGTGCACACAAGGTTGAAACCAAAGCATATGATGTGGATAATGCCATGAGAATACTTGAAGTGTGATTTTATGTGAGAGAGAGAATGCAACATGCAAAGAAGTAGAGACTCAAAGATTCAAAGATTTGGATTTTCAAAACTTAAGCATTCCAGATCCAAAGACCCCAGATGAGAGAAAGAGTGTTCATTTTATAATCAACACTCAAAGTGAGGGCATTGGATTTGTCACCCATAGACATGCGATGTGGCAAGAGATTCCTATGACGCATATGATAGAATATGCCAAAAGTAAGATTCTATGACACATGCAAGTCAAATTTGGAAGAGAATCTATGATGCATCATAAGATTCCTCAACCCACTTAAAGTCAAGAATTTATGATGAACAAGCCAAATAGGGACATGCATAAGAGGTAATAATATTTGATTATGACAAATCTCAGCCAAGTGTCAAAGGAGGATCCACGAGGTGTCACATCCAAGTGTCATGATGATGCAATATTTTATGGAATATTTGAATTTAAAATCCTCTTATTTCACAAAATAAGAATTAGTAGAAAATGGATTTAATGATGGAAAATAGAACTTAGGAAATTGAGAATTTCCATGGTTTGCAGATGATGAACCAATTAATTAATTGAGGATGATAATTAGGAAGAATAATTAGAAAGAATAGGATTAAATTATGGTTTATTTAATCCTATAGAGAAAATTAGTAGATGATTGGCCAAATTGATTAAATGAATGCGATAGTATCCTTTGATGAAAATGTGATGATGATATAGATCGAATAAGATGATGAACAATAGATCAAAGCCATGATCAGATTGATTGATTGAACTTTATAACATGCCAAGGACACATGATGTGAATTGGTTGATATGCAACATTTAACTGACATTGTAAATGCTACAAGATTGAAATTGATTGATATGGTTTGATCATAATAACATCGACGAACATTGTCAATGTTATTAAAATGGTTGATGATATCATTATTTGACATTGAAAGCCTCAACAATGTCAAATATTGGATGACATGAATGATAATTTGACCTAGCACTAAGAGCCACAACAGTACTAAGGCCAGATTGATAAGATTGATAGGTTGATAGATTTCCAAGGCACTGAAAGCCACAACAATACCTAAGAGTTGGATAAATGATGATTGATTTGGGATGTTTGATATGTTTTGGGTTGATTAGGACCAATTTTGAGTGATTTTAGGTTGATTTGGTGTGATTTTGAGTTGATTTGATATGATTCCGAGTTGATATGAAATTGATGTGAAAGCGGATACAAATGACAAAATATGGTCAATCTGGCCAAAAGATCAAAGTTAGTAGAATGAGAAAATGGGACAAATTAGTATGAAGAAGTGATGAATGTTGTAGATGAAAACCATTTTTGAGCATCTACATTTTGCCCCTCTTTGATACAATGTGATTTAGAGTGTTGTATCAAAGAATAATTGATGAGAAAGCCACAACGTACCCCAGTAGGGATGATATATATGGGTGCCCCCTCGATAAATTGACTAAGATAAGCATATGATAATTCAATTTATCAACAACAAGAAGAAAAAACCATAGCAACTGACGGAATGAAAATCAGAGTTAAAACGCAAGAGTTAAAAGGCTTCGGGGCCCAGAATCAACCCGATTGGACTCAGAATGACCTGAAACTATGTGTGCATGCCCAAAATATGGAAAGATGTCCAAGCATGAGTGAAATCATCAAAAATGGTCATATTTGGTCAAATATAATGAGAAAAATGTTAGACTAAGGTTGAACCAGGTGGAAAGCCATAGAAAGTTGATTGATAGCGTAGGATGATGCAAGAATGCATGAATGCAAGATGCAGATGATTTGGTGAATTAGAAGACATGATCATGGTGATGGAGAATGAGATGATGAAGAAAGATGAGATGAGGAGATGTTAGTATGATGGAAAGACTTTTGCTTCTAGAAAGTGCACTATATGTCAAATGGAGCTTTATTTTGATATGGCAAATGGAATGCAACGCATCATAGCATAAAGGGCCAGAGTGCAAATGCAAGGCTTTTGTGTAAACAAGCACAATGCAAACAGAGAATGACCTTGTCCTTCTTGAGGCATATGTACATGCCCCAGACTCTCAAAGGTACATTGTAACAGACAAAAATGGAAAAAGATGACCATGAACCATCTTGGCCACTCTCATAGATCAATTTATATCATCGAGTAGCATAGGGACATTATCAAAGAAAAAACAAAGCAAAAATAAATCACTCACTAAACAGCATGAGCCAACAGCTATTCTTGTCCATTATTACGTTCTTGTTAATGTTTTAGGTGTGTAGATAGTGTTCGACATGTTGATAATGTGATAGTTCTGGTTGTGGATTCAGTTGATAAGTTCATAGTGACATGTTGGATTGATTGTTGGTTCATGCTAAATAGATATTGTGATTGGCATTGAAGCATAGCACTTTTATTTTCAATTTTCAAAGTGCAAGTGTTTATGCAAAAGGGGTGGTTATCCATAGTGAAAATGTGCAAGGTTTATTGCAAATTTTTGATGAGTTTTGTGATTTTTAGGGTTTTGTGGGGATATTTGATGTTTTTGTGTGACTGATTTCTTTAGGTTATTTTACAACTTTTAGGGTTTATTTCATGACATTTTATGATTTTTAGTACTTTTTTCAGGACATGTTATGATTTTTAGTGCTTTTTTTTCAGGATCATATTTGAATGTTTAGGATTTTTTTTCAGAACATTATGTGATTTTTAGTGATTTTCTTAGGGCATTTTATGATTTTTAGGGATTTTTTTAGGACATTTTATGATTTTTAGTGATTTTTTCAGGATCGTATTTGAATGTTTAGGATTTTTTCAGGACATTATGTGATTTTTAGTGATTTTCTTAGGACATTATGTGATTTTTAGGGATTTTTTCAAGATCGTATAAGCATAAACAAGTGTTAGCTCCAATCCGTTACGTGATAGGTCTAATGGATAAAAAGAACTTAGGGATATGCCCCCATTTCAAATTCAAACTCATGTACCATGTAGGTAATATGCCCCCAGAAAAGATTCAAACTATGTAGAAAGGCCAATGACAGAGTGTGTGTGCAGACTGGTGATGCTTAGGCAAGGTAACAAAGGACATAAACTAGTTCGTGAGCCATGATAAGGGACCAAGGATGTCTTGTAATATGAAGGGTATGATCAAGGAATGATAGAGGGGAAAAATTCTAGATGGAATCCTGATAGATGGAGGAGCAACACTGATTACACATGGCACCTATTTGCCAGGTTTTCACCATGGTACTTGCCCAAAGTGCCTATTTTCCAGGTTTTCACTTTTGGACAAAATTTTTCTCTTGAATCAAATTTTTGTGCCAAGATGCCTGTTTGCTAGGTTTTCATCAAGGCATCCTTTTTTTTTTTTTTCATGACGTTTTGCTCCTTTTTTTGGTATTTTTTCAGGACTTTTTGCAATTTTTTTTGATATTTTTTCAGGACTTTTAGATGAAATCAAGAATGTCACTGACAAATGCTGAGAAGATATTTGTTGTTGGTGCTGCTTGTTGATGAGCGTTGGATCCATGATTGATCATAACTACATAGGAGTCATTCCGAGTTTGTAGCTAAAATCAAACCACTAGAAAAGCCTTGAGATATACCATCGTGTATCGTATGTAAGACAATGTCTATCTCTTGCGAATCAAGGCATTTGAGGATGATTGGGTCAATAGATGTATCATGTGGGATGTCACTGATGATGACATATGCAAAGGCTTGTTGGATAAAGGACTGATTTTTGTTATTGGACAAATTAAGTAGTTGGATTTGGGGATAAACAAATGGATATAAGGGAGGGTTGGGAGGGTTGAGACCAATGACCTTCCACATGAACGCTAATTTAGAGAGCTCCAAAATATTTTGTGGCATGTTGAACATTGGAAAACTGATATTCATGGCATCATATTTTTCATTTTTTATCCTTGGGAGTTGCTTAGCTTTTGATTTTTTATGGTCTAATGGTGCTTTTTGATTTTCACCAAGAGACCTATGCTTGCTATCTTTTTCTCTTTTTTCTTTGTAGCTAGAAGGTGGAGTGGACTCACCAAAATATGCCAATGTGTTCTCTTTAGGAGAAACTGCTTCTTTGTGATCTTCAATCATAATGCTTTCGAAGTCCATTATGAGAGTTTCATCATTGTCAAATCGATCAAAAATTGGTGGTCCACGTTGGTCCCAATCCAAAGGTTCAGGATAACTTGAGGAGATGTCATCATCAATGTTGAATGGGCTTTGGTTGAAGGTAGATATATGGGTAATTGATTCAATTGGGTCATTGGGGTTATGCTCAGAGGCTAGGGGATTGTTGGTTTCAAGTAGGATATCTTCAGATGTCTTTTCATCATTCAAAACATTCTTGGTCTTACATGTAGGTACCATGGTACTAGGAGGACCTATTCGTAATGGTTTAAATCGAAGCCCCAAACTAGGAGGTTGTCCTTTTGTAGTGATGGGTTCAATTATACCTTGTTTTTGAGATCCAAGACTACTGTAGCCATCATAGCCTCATTTTTGCATGATAGTAAACCCAAGTCCATACTTTCTAGGAGATATCAAAATGGGTTCTCATTCTACTTTTTCTTTCTCAATACATATGGATGTATTCTCATTGATAGTAGTATAATTCTTTGTACTGATGGGAGAAAATGGTGACTCCCTAATGTGAGAGACTTGAGACATAAACTACTCTCCACACCCATTTTCTTCAATCTTCATCTTTTCCTTGGCTTTACTGAGCAGTATATCAGAATCCACATACTTAGAGGGAGTTGTGGGTTGTGCTTCATTGTTTGTTGGGATTTGGAATGCAATAGCATCTCTTAGATTAGCACAAAATTGGAAAGGATCTGGATCATCGGGGATGATAACCTCTACATTATGATAGGAAAACTTCAGACATTGATGATATGTAGAAGGGACTGCTTTCATAGTATGAAGCCAAGGGCGTCCTAGTATCATGTTGCAATTCATTTTGATGTCTAGGACATGGAACAATGTATCTTCAGTAGCTGGACAAACTCTAACAGGTACTATGATGATGCCCCTAGAGAAGTGTTCACCATCATCATAAGCTTCTATTGTGATTCTTTGAGAGGGATCTACATTATCTTTAGAATAACCCAAATTGTTGACAACCTTAAGAGTATATATGTTTAGTCTCGCTCCTCCATCTATTAAGAAATGTCTAACTTTAGCATTATGGATGAAGACTTCGAGATAAAGGAGATCATTATGGTTAGGTTTATCCTTAGGAATATCTCAAGGTGAAAAATTAATATGTTTTGACATAGATAGGTTCCCAACCATGGCTTGGAACTGGGAATCATCAACATTATCTAGGACAACTAACTCCTTAGAGCTTGATCCAAGATCTTCTAATGTTGGGGAGGTGCACACAGTAGGTCCAAAATGGATATTTGTGCAGGGGTTTTGCCAAGTTGTTCAACAAGGCTATAATCAGATGAAGTAGGAGTAATAGCTCTACTTAGGGGTGTAGTTCTAGTAGAAGCAGTAGGTCTAGATGGGGCTCCAGGTAGGGTGATCTTGCTATGGCATGTAGTGACACCACAATGAGGGTCTTCAGCCTTCAATGTGAATGTGGATATGCGAAAGTCAGACTCATTAAAGCAATTGATGGTGTAGTCATAGCCAGTATGTGTGTAATTCACATTACCTTGCGAGTTTGAGTTTGAACTTGAGGGTTTCTCTTTGTCATGATTACCCAAAGGATTTTTGAAAATAGTGTGATCAGAGTTGGATGCTAACAGTGATGGATCAACTATGATGACACCATCATCAATAAGGTCTTGTATTGCATGTTTCAGTTAGAAGCATGATGAAGTTTTGTGTCCTTTGGTGCGATGGTAATCACAATACTTTTTGTCATCCCTCCAATCAGCTTTAGTCAATGGTTCATCTTTGATTGGGGGTAATTACATGAAGTTATTACTCAGTAATTGTTGTAATGCAGTCTCAAGTGGTATTCCCAATGGTGTGAATTTCCTGTCTTTGGTTCTAGGATGTCTTCGAGGTTTATCTTACATGGGAGTCTCAGTTTTCTATTATGGAGCTGATGTTTGATTAGAGGTTTGTGAATTTGTAGGGTTTACACCTTTCAAAGTCAATTGAGGTTGTGCTATGCTAATTGTGTGAGCATCCATAATGCCATCATTAGTCACATTCTTGTTTTTGGAGAAAATTTTTGCCTTGTCATTAGAAAAGTTGGTGTTTGTGTTTTCTTTGTTTATGTTGAGGATTCCCTTACGGATAAGAGCATCTTCAATACTAGCCCCTTTTTTCATTAGTTTAGAAATGGTGCTTGGACTCTTGATTTTGAGTTCATACATTAAGTCTGGGACTAAGTTTTCAATGCACAATTTTACTTGTTGTTCTTCAGGAATGTCTAGTGAGCATTAACTAACTAAGTTTCTCCAACGTAGTAAGAATGTGATGAATGATTCTACCATCTTTTGTTTAGTTGAGCACAAATCAGAAAGTGTTACCTCATTTGTAATGTTAAAGGCAAAGTGGGAGATAAACTTGTTTGCTAGCTCTGACCAAGATTTGATATTACCAGGAAGTTTGGAGTACCATTCAAGTGTGGGCCCCCCTAGAGAATGAGGGAATAATCTCATAAGGTAAGTGGGTTCATAATTGAGTTCAATACATGAAGCAAAAAACTCTCTGATGTGGTCAATAGGGTTGCCTTTTCCTCAGTATTTTTCAAACCTTGGAGCTTCAAAGTGTTTTGGGAATGGAGGCATATACAGAAATTTGTTTGAATTGTTGTAATAGTTATTCATTGGGGTTTTGCATGATGCTCTTTCCTTCAAGTCTTTTGTGTCTATGAGTAGACCATTTGCTATGACGAGAACTATGTCTACTTGGTTCTGACATTTTTATGTCTGATGAGTCTGATGAAGTGTCGCTAGGTGGTGGAGGGATGTTGGCACCTCAAAGATAGAAAGGTCCTTGTTCTTGGGGTACTTGTTGTGGTATTTGATGTGGCACTTGTTGTGGGATTGATTGCGATTGTTGTACCATGTGTTGTTATTGTGCCGTGTGTTGTGGTTGTTGTTGGGATACCTCTATTGGTTGTATGTGAGACCATGTGCGTGCTTGTTGTTCTAGAGGTATCTATTGAGGTTGTTGTGGCCCATGTTGTTGTTGTAACAAATGTTGCTGGTATGCAATTTTTTGCTCAAGGCATTTTTGGTATTCCAACTGTTGCTTGAGTTGCTCTTGTTGTTTAGCAAACATCATTTGTTGTTGTTGGAATTGCTTCTGAAATTGTTGTTGATAAATTGTGTGTAAGTCAAGTGGGTCCATATGGGATTGCATGTGAGGAATGTTGGATGTTTGCCCCAGTTGTGGTTGTTGTCGTTGTGTTTGATGTTATTGTTGATATGTTGGATGTGTTTCAAGTGGATGTAGACTTGGTTGTGCCTTGGAAGTGTTGGGTCCTATTACCATTGTAGGTTGTTGTTGTCGTGGGGGTTGACTAAGTCCTTGAGAATTGAATGTCATGTTTGTATTGTTGTTTTGGTACCTTTGCGTTTTAGATGTTCCTGCTTGCAACATCATATTGACTTGACTATGAGATGTGTCCTTGTTAGGAATGGACGTAATGTCAATAAGACTTTTCCTTTGTGCATCTATAAGGATGGTTGTACTTGATGTTTCACATGTTGTATTAATGAGAGGCTCTATAGCATTTGATGTCATAGCACTGGGTAAAGTTATAAGCAAAGGTGTAATTTGTTAATTTTCCTCAAAAGAAGGTATGTCTAGCATCCCTAGAGCATGGGTCCCTTTAGGTGCATCTTGTTGTTGCATAATGTGAATAAAATCAAGTCTTAATGTCCTTTTGGGGTGTTTAGGGATTGGTGGTATTTCATCAAACAAGGGGTTGACATTGATGTGTTCAAATCTACTTTGGAGGATTTCAATTATTGGTTCTTGATGGGATCTTATAGGTGCCATTATTGTGTTTGAAAACTCCAAAGGTTGTTTTCCCTTGTCTAAGTCCAAATTTATCATGGATTGGATGTTTTCAATTGTTGTGTTGATTTGATTTTTGGACCTAGGACCTTCCAAGTTTGGATTAAATTTGACAATTTCTTGAGCTGCCAATCATTTGAAGTTCTTGCGAAATTTTTTGTCTTGACATGCCCTAGCCATTTCTTTATTAGTGATGCCATAATTAGTGTTAGAGTCATCACTTAGGTGTACAATACCTTGTTGTATGTTTGATGTGTTAGGTTGGCTCAATTCAAATGCATGTGATTGTTCATCTTTAGGTGAGGTTGGTACACTTCCTCCTCCTAGTGGCATTGGCACGAATATAGGTTCAAAGTTAGGACTCCATTGAACCATCCCATGTGTGGGGGAATTTTTTGGAGGAAATATCATGGTAGGTGTATTATTGAAGGTTTGTTGTGCCATAGCTTGAGGATCTTGCAGATACATGTTCAAGGGGTCTGCTAGTAATGGTTGTGATGCCTTGATTTGGTCTTCGTCAAAGATTTGTTGGATTTTCTTGCTCTTTCATTGTCTTGGATGAGGTTTTGGTTGTGCTTGTGCCTTAGAAAAAAAAGGCTGATAGAGTTCCTTGGGTCTCTGAGTTGATTGTCTCCTAGTAAGTGCTAGCATGATACCTGAGAGTGCAAAGAGTGGTGGGTATGCAAGATATGAGTGTTTTTGGGATTTTTAATTGTTTAGGAATGTTATGAAATGTGAGGAAATGCTAGATGAATTATAGTTTTGATGTGCAAAGTGAAAATGTCCTAGGGATGTTACGCAAATGCAAATGCAAGGTGATGTTTTGAAGTTTGACTAGAGGAGATGAAAATGACTCTAAGGTATGCAAAATGATAATTAGGGTTATTTTTTGGAGTTCCTAAGGATGATAAAAATTGATGTATGCAAGGTATATCATGTAAATGATGATTTTATAGGGTTTTTAATGATGTTTGGGACATGCAAAATGAGGGTAAATGCTCAAGAAGGTAATTTGGTTGGTGGACAATTTGATAGGGTTTAGTAGTGAAAATGATGCTAAGGATTTTGATCAATGCAATATGAAGGGGATATACCACTCAGTTAAGTCAAAATGACATTTGGGGATGATAGGGATATGATTATGCTATGACAAGGGTATATGGAAAGTTTTGAACTTAGGTAAAACCTTTTGAAAGTATTTTGCCTAGGAGTTTAACCTTGTGATAAAGGACTTTGGATGTTGACCAAAAATTGATAAAAGATGAAAAGATCAAATTGATAAAAGATGAAAAGGTCAAATATATCAAGACATAGATAGATTTGGACCAAATAAAATGATAAGAAAAGATAAAAGGGCTAGGCAATATCCAATTATCCGTCAACACTAGGAGATACTCTAAGACTCATACTTTGTTTAGATTTTTGACTAAATTCAAAGGTTTTGGGGGTTCAAAATGATGTTTAGAGGACTCAAAATGGTGGTGATGCTGAGTGGATATGTGATATGGAAAATTTTTATGATGCAAAAGGGGATTTTGGGTGTAGGATATGGTTTTGGGTCAAGTGCAGAATGGGTAGGTCTAGAGGCTCCTAGATGTAGTTTTGGGGTCCTAAAGTGCAGTTCGGAGGCCCAAAATGGTTATGAAGGTACCCAAGTGCACCCTAACAGTTCCAAGTGTGCCCTAATAGTACCAAATACATCATTGATGCACTTGGAGCCAGTTTGGGTGTAGTTGGTAGATTCTGGGCACAGTTGGTAAGCTAGGAAGAACGTTTGCTGATTCTGATGGGTATGGTTACCAAACTGACATGCCAGGAAGCCAGGATGTTGGGGTTGATGTTAGGATGGGTTGGGAGATGTAAAATTAAGGTTATGATGTATAGAATGATGTCTTAATTGAAGGTGATGGTGATTAGGAGTTGTAGAATGCAGATCTAGGCAAGCTAGTGCAAGGGGAGCTAACCAGGTACCTAAGGACACTGTTGAAGCCCCAAAATGTTATCTAGAACCCAAAAGTGGATCTTAGGACCACCATGTGTGCCCAAATAGTGTAGACTATGTCAATGATGTAGTTGGGGCCCAGTTGGTAGTTTCTAGGTGTAGTTGGTAAGCTGGGCTAAATGTGAGGCAATTCTGGAAGCTATGGTTTTAGGATTGATGTCACAGAGAGGTAAATGGTAGAGGACAGTATGATGGCTAGTTTGGATGCTCAAAATTATGATTGGGACACCTAGAATGATGGATAAAGTGGTCAAGATGATGAATAGGTATGCAAGGTGGTGAATGCAAAATGTTGATTCTGAGATGGGAATGCAAAAACTAAGGAAAGTAAAACTGAACCTAAATGGATGCAATATGAAAAGTAATAGATGCTAAATGAGGACTAAAAGGTGCAATATGAAGTCTATATGATGTAAGAATGAATCTTGGACCAGGGTGAATGCAAGTGAAATCTATGCAAGTGTGAGATCTACATTTTGCCAAGCACATTTAAGAGCACAAGTCGCCATGTTTTCCAAGGTTTGAGTGTGTTGAACCAATGTTTGAAAAGTTTGATAAAGGTTGAAATGTTTTGGCAATGTGTGAGGTTTTGAAAAATTCAAATGATATCCAAGGTGTAAATTTAAAATTTTGGCTTTTATCTTGATTATGTTTTACACACACGCAAGACACATTAAGACAAGAATAGTTGTTGTAAAAGTTAACAAACACACCACAACCTAGGCTTTTAAGACTGTATCCACTAAATTCCTACTTGAACTGAAGTTTAGCCACACTTATCTAGAGTAGACAACCTAGGATCTTGACACCACAGGCTCCCCCTTATAGTGCACTCACTTCTTGGGGCTACCAAGATCTACTTCCCAAGGGGCATGACTTCCCAAGGGACTGTTGCCTCTACTAAGGACCACAAGAATGTAGGATGTCTTCATGGGCATGGGTGACCCCTTGAGATAGTGGATAGAAAGGATTTTGGCCACTAAAACATGGTTTTTAGTAAGGGCATTTTGTTTGGCAAGTTAATGATAAACTTGTGTAGATGATCTCCCAACCCCGAGAATTGGGGTTTGATGCACCACAAGGGTACTAGAGGAGAGCTATCACGCAGCAATAACGCTAACAGAACTTTCGCCGTAATTAGATTTTATATAGTAGTTGGAAAGTTGACTTGGCTTTGTCTTATTACCACTTTGAGGTCGACCCCTGGCATACCCAATATTGAGTATCTTGGTCCAAGGCAGGCCTCCTATAGAAGTTACATGGATTTCTCTTACACCCAAGATCTACGAATGGTGAGGGGAGAGGATACGTCCAATGCAACTCCTAGGGATCTAACACCGCAGATACGCCAGGCAGAAAAGAAAAAGGTTCTTTCTAAGCACCAAACAAAATTTTATCTAATCTAGAAAATCCACACACATAGTTTTGAAAGACACAAAAAGTCTTCGACAACATCCTACAAAGCACACAAATCAGTAGTTTTTTATGATCATATCTTCATCCAATAATTGTCACATGCTGCATGGTGCATGTGCTTACTATGAACCTATGTGTGCTCCGACACTGCAAATTGCTCCCCAGAAGGCCAAAATGGCTTTGAACATCCCCAAGTGTGCCCAGATAGTGTAGACTACATCAATGATGTAGTTGGGTCCTAGTTGGGCATAGTTGGTAGTTTTAGGGCACAGTTGGGAAGTCAGGTGCAAGGTGTGGGGAAATGGGTGCCTAGTCAAGACCCAAAAACTAAACTTTTTAGAGCTACAATCCCAAGTGTGCCCAAATAGTGCAGACTACATCAATGATTTAGTTGGGGCCCAGATGGGCACAGTTGGTAAGTTGGAAACAACAAAAAGAGGCTTTGGTGTCTTTTGGGCTCCTAAAACTGCTCCTAGGGGTCCCAAGTGCACCTTGACAGAGCAGAGTGCGCCCTATGAAAACAAGCTAATAGAATGCATGAAACAACAGCATATGAGAATTTTAGTGGACCCCCTAATTAATCAAGGTGTAAAAAGGAAGAGCAGATAGTCATTATACCCTTCCAAGTGAGTTCCTTCCTTGCACCTACAAGCACAAAACAAGAAAACCCAAGTAGGATATGCATGTTCACGTCGGGTTCACCAAATGTAGGACCAAAAAAATGGGTTAGAAGCATAACACACTATGAGAAAATCACTAACTCAATCAACATGTATTAGCACCCACTAGTCTACCATGAAAGCCAAACTAATCAAAAGAAAGAAAACATAATAAAAAACTCCCTTTTCCATTTGTAGCTCCCATGTTCTTCTTTGTTCTCTAATGGTTGTAGCTCCAATTTTCCTATAGTGCACACAAGGTTGAAACCAAAGCCTATGATGTGGATAATGCCATGAGAATACTTGAAGTGTGATTTTATGTGAGAGAGAGAATGCAACATGCAAAGAAGTAGAGACTCAAAGATTCAAAGATTTGGATTTTCAAAACTTAAGCATTCCAGATCCAAAGACCCCAGATGAGATAAAGAGTGTTCATTTTATAATCAACACTCAAAGTGAGGGAATTGGATTTGTCACCTAGAGACATGTGATGTGGAAAGAGATTCCTATGACACATATGATAGAATATGCCAAAAATAAGATTCTATGACACATGCAAGTCAAATTTGGAAGAGAATCTATGATGCATCATAAGATTCCTCAACCCACTTAAAGCCAAGACTCTATGACAAACAAGCCAAATAGGGACATGCGTAAGAGGTAATAATATTTGATTATGATGAATTTCAGCCAAGTGTCAAAGGAGGATCCACAAGGTGTCACATCCAAGTGTCATGATGACACAATATTTTATGGAATATTTGAATTTAAAATCCTCTTATTCCACAAAATAAGAATTAGTAGAAAATGGATTTAATGATGGAAAATAGAACTTAGGAAATTGAGAATTTCCATGGTTTGTAAATGGTGAACCAATTAATTAATAAAATTAATTAATTGAGGATGATAATTAGGAAGAATAATTAGAAAGAATAGGATTAAATTATGGGTTATTTAATCCTATAGAGAAAATTAGCAGATGATTGGCCAAATTGATTAAATGAATGCAACAATATCCTTTGATGAAAATGTGATGATGATATAGATTGAATAAGATGATGACCAATAGATCAAATCCATGATTAGATTGATTTATTGAACTTGATAACATGCCAAGGACACATGACATGAATTGGTTGATATGTAACATTTAACCGACATTGTAAATGCTACAAGATTGAAATCGATTGATATGGTTTAATCATAATAACACCGATGAACATTGTCAATGTTATTAAAATTGGTGATCATGTCATGATTTGACATTGAAATCCTCAACAATGTCAATGATTGGATGAAATGAATGATAATTTGACCTAGCACTAAGAGCCATGACAGTACTAAGGTCAGATTGATGAGATTGATAGGTTGATAGATTTCCAAGGCAGTGAAAGCCACAACAGTACCTAGGAGTCAGACAAATGATGATTGATTTGGGATGTTTGATATGTTTTGAGTTGATTAGGACCAATTTTGAGTGATTTCAAGTTGATTTGGGGTGATTCTGAGTTGATTTGATATGATTCCGAGTTGATATGAAATTGATGTGAAAGGGGATACAAATGACGAAATATGGTCAATCTGGCCAAAAGATCAAAGTTAGTAGAATGAGAGAATGGGACAAATTAGTATGAATAAGTGATGAATGTCATAGATGCAAACCATTTTTGAGCATCTACAACAAGGTGTGTGTTTTGGCAAAGCATAACATAACTTCCTTTCCTAGCATAAAATTTACCACTACAAAGAAGTTGGAGATTGTGCACATTGATCTCATCAGTTGTACATAGACTAAAGAATTCTATGGTGAAAGGATTTTATGGTTCTAGTTGATGATTTTTCTAGAATGATGTCATTTAATTTTCTTAAAGAGAAATTTGAGACATTTGGAAAGTTCAAAATATTCAAGAATAGAGTTGAGAATGAATATGGTATGAAGATTAAATGTTTAAGATTAGATAGAGAAGAAAAAATTATTTCAAATGAGTTTAACATGTTTTGTAAAGAAAAATAAATTAAAAGAAAATTGTTAGCTCTAAGAACCCCTAAAAAAATGATTTTGTTGAGAGAAGAAACCAGTCTGTTACTAAGGAAGTTGGAGCCATGTTAGCAGAGAATGATGTTTCCAAGACATCTTGGAGAGAAGATATGATTACAATAGTCTACACTATGAACATAGTGCAAGTTATTTTTGGGAGTAAGTGTTATATCAAAAGAGATGATGATATTGGTAAGTTTGATGTTTGAAGTGATGAAGGAATGTTTCTTGGTTATTCATTAAAAAGAAAGGCTTATGGATGTTGTAATTAGAGAACTAAGACTATTATGGAAAGTGAAAATGTGAGAATTGATGAGAAATTTAGAATACAAGAGAGAATATTTGATTATAATTCAGATGATGATGTTGTTACTAAGCTAAGGAATGATGACATATTTCTTGAGAATAAAAATGATTTGAAAAATAAAGGAGAGCCAAGGTAGGAACAATGCTCAAAAGCTTTAGTAGAGCCAAGAGTTGAGATAGAAATTCCCACTTCAGGAAAGAATATGATAAAGAATCACCCATCCTAATAAATCATCGAAAGTAAAGAAAAAGGTGTGATGACAAGAAGTAGAGTAAATGAAGAACTATAATTGATATCTCAAGTTGAGTCTAGGAATATAAATGATGCATGTAAAGATGATTATTGGAAATAATATATGAAAGAGGAATTCAATCAGATAGTAAAGAGTGAAACATGGGAATTTGTCCCAATTCTAGTAGACAAGAATGTGATAGGAACTAAATAGGTATTCAAGACCAGGATGAATGAGCAAGGAGAAGTTGTAAGAAAAAAAGAAATATTGGCATGTAAAGTTTAATAATAGCAAGGTGGAATAGATTATGAGGAGACTTATGCTCCAGTAGCTAGAATAGAAGTAGTAAGATAATTCTTAGCCTATGCAACACAAAAGAAATTGAAAGTATATAAGATAAATGTCAAGTCAACATTTTTGAATGGGGAACTTGAAGAAGAGGTATACATTGAGTAGCTTGAAGGATGTCCTTTGATAGATGACAAGGACATAGTATGCAGACTAAGAAAAGTATCATATGGATTGAAGCAAGCACCCATAACTTGGTATGCAAGGTTGGACAAGCATTTGAAAAAACTTGGATATAGAAAAGGTATGGAAGATAGTAATATGTATTGGAAAGAAACTGATGATGGTTTGATGATTTTGGTAATATTTGTTAATGACATTATATTTGGAGGAGATGATGAAGAAAGTGAGAAGTTTGTAAAGTGATGAAGAAAGAATTTGAAATGAGTAATGATAGAAGAGATGAAATATTTCATAGGATTAGAGATTGTATAGAATAAAGAAGGATTTTTTTGGAAAAATTAAAATTGTTGGAACTACTATGGTAATTGGACACAAGTTATCTACAAAGGATAAGACACCTACTATTGAGTAGAAGAAGTACAGATCTATGATTAGGGGATTGTAATATATGACTTGCACAAGGGAAAATATAGTAAATACAGATGGAATTATTGCAAGATTCAAGGCTGATCCTAGAGAAGCACATTATGCAATAGTCAAAAGGATATTTAGATATCTAAAAAAAACTTTGGATTTTGGATTATGGTATGACAGATCTAATGATTTCAATCTAAATGCTTATGCTAATGTAAATTTGGTAGGAAATATGGATGAAAAAAAGAGTACCACTGGAGGAGCTTTCTTTTTTGGAGGAAGATTGGTATCTTGGTTAAGTAAGAAGCAAGATTGCACATCTCAAAGAATATCAAAAGTACAATATGTTGTAGCAACAAATAATTACAATCAAGTCATTCGAATGAAGAAAATATTGAAGGATATATAGATAGAAATAAATGAACCAATTTTCATACATTGTGACAACAAGCATGGTGAACATGTCTAAGAATCCAATATTGCATTCTAAGACAAAGCACATTTCTATGAAGTATCACATGTTGAGAGAGAAAGTTGAAGACAAGGAAATCAAATTGGAGTATGTGAGAACTAAAGAGAAGATTGTAGATATATTCACTAAGCCTCTTCCCAAAGACACTTTTGATTATTTGAGAGGTATGCTTGGGGTTATGCCCCCTCCTACATCAGAGTAGAAGATGCAAGAGTGCATCAGTCCATGGTAATAGAGCACCATTGTTTGTCTGGACTGAATGCTAATGCTTCTTGAATGGTGGAAATCTGTGATTAATAGAGTCATCTAGGACTCTTTTTGATGTTGTTTTGAATAGTGTCTTTTAACACTCAAGATAGTATGTATCAATTTTTTTCAAAGTTTGATGTAGAGATGTTGGTTGCAGAAACCTTTGATGTTGATGTTAATGGGGGAGAAGTTTGACATGAAAAGAATTATGCTAAGAAAGATGTTTGGCATAAGCACAATATGTAGAATAATAGTTTGGCATAAATAAAATTGAGGTATATCAATGGGGGATAATGATTGATGAGGAGGATTTGAAGATGAACAATCTTTTGTTAGTATTCTTGGAACTAGATTTTTTTCATCTATGTTGCCATCAGTGCCAGAAGGGAAGATTTTTGGAATACTAGGAAGATTGTTTGAAGCATGAATGCTAATGATATTCCTATGGGAGAGTACTACTATGATGATATGTTACATTCATGATTGAGTTTGTCATTGATGTCAACATAGTATTATTTTGTGGTATCTAAGAAAAGAACAATAGAAAGATCAAGCTGGTACATATGGCTAATTGAGTATTATAACCACCTAAGGTTATGAGAGATACTTCTAAGCATTTGGTATATGTAGTCAAATTCAAAAGAAGAAAGGATAAGACTAGAAGAAGTTTTGTAAGTTTTAGTGATGTTTGTTTAGAGATAGAGTTTACAGAAGCATGTTCTAGTAAACTTGTTATATCTTGAGGATTGATATTAAGGACATGTAGAAGACATGATGAGGATGATGTGTCTCAAAAAAATCATCATAACATTGCATGTATGAAAATTTATTCAAGTTGCAAGGTGGAAGATTAATCTTATCTCTAAGTGTAATGTGTTCTTAATGTGGTCCTATAATAATTAATTAAAAAGGTCTAACAACCAACTCAGGGAATTGTTTTATGGACTCCATATAAAAGAAGGTAATTTTCATTTATCATGAAATGAAATGAATGTAATGTGAATTGTTGATAAGCAACAGAGAGTGAGGAATGCAAAGTTGAGCAGAGCTACACAGAAGTAAAGGAAACTTCATTGCCAAGGTTTTGCTGAGTGATTCAAGGTTTGGTATTTGGATCCAAGGTTTGTGACCTAGTCTATAAGGTCTGACAATGATTGGTCTAGTTGATAGGATAGAGGAAAGAGAAAAGAAAAAAGGAAGATAATAATAAATTACTTTTTTGAGTAGTGAGATCTCCTTGTAGTTGAAATTTCATGTTTGGGCAGTGGGCTCTTCTTGCATACATTGTAATACAACTACTAACATGGTTGGCACAACTCCTAATAGGGTTTGAATCTCCTAAAAAGAACTCAAAGTATCCTAATAGGGACTCATTTTAGTAATGTTGTAATAGACTCCTAATAGATTCTATCCTCTAACAAGGAATATTTATATTATTACATCATCTTGTGGGCATCATTCCTATTGATGTTTTCGTTTTGACCAAAGGTTTCCCTAGTCAACATATTTGGTGTAATTGTCTATGTGCACTTTATTATGGTTTCTCTTTACTTTGGTTCAATGGTAAACTTTGGTTAATGAAGATACATATTTTAATTATTGGATAACTAATTCACCCCCCACCCTTTTAGTTATCTTGATGGACTATTATTTCTAACAATTGGTATCCGAGCATTAGGTCCTTAGAGAAATAGTTTAATAGATTTGGGAGATCCATGGAGAACATATTCAGAGAAGATAGTCCTACATCTAGAAGAGGAAATTTTGACACTCGAGTAATGGAAATTCTTGTGAGTTATTAGATTTGTGTAAAGAGTAGAGTATTGAAATTATCAATCTAGAAACTTTCTATTATATACAAGCCAACAGTTGCAGAAGTGAAGATAGATCCATATCAGAAGAAGACATAAAGATAAAGGAAGACATTGATATACTTGCAAAGAGAGAACCAAAAGGTATGAATTTTTTTTTGTTGGACATGTAAAGAATTTGGTCATTTCTTATGTAAGTTTCCTAAAAAGGAGAAAAAGTATAAGGGAAATCATAAGCCAAGCAAAGATAGAGAATGTTTATATGTAAACGAAGATAACAGTTTTGATTAATAAGAAATACGTTCTACTAATGAAAAATTGGATTTGTGACAATTAAAGAATAAATTATAGAGAAGGTAGCTTTGGTATCATAGGTTGAGAATAAATCTAATTCGATAATTGATAGTGGTTGTTTACATCATATGACTAGTGTAATGAACAAATTTGTTGACTTCAAAAGTTAGGATGGAGGAATTCTAAGAGTTGGAAACAATGCAACATTCCAAATTAAAGGCATTGAATCTATATCTCTTGATGGTGAAACTGAGACTGAGGATATATACTTTATTAATGGCTTAAAGCACTATCTTTTGAGTGTTGGACAATTAGTAGATAGAGGTTAATAGCTGTAGTTCATAGAAAGGACATGCATGATTAAAGACAAAGATGAGAAGGTAATTTGAATAGGAACCAGATTTAGAGTTAATGTATTTTAGTTGAATCCTACTGAAATGACATGTTTGGTTGAAAATGTAGATGATAGTTGGTTATGACATAAGAGATTTTGTCATATAAACTTTGATAGTATTGTGAGGACTAGTAGAATGTTTGCAATTAGAGATTTACCAAAGATGGTAAAGCCTACTAACACAATTTGAAAGGAATGTGTTTTGGAAAAGCATAAAAGAACTTCCTTTCCTAACAAAAAGTTCACCACTATAGTGAAGTTGGAGATTGTACACACTGGTCTCAGTGGTCCTATAAAGACTAAAGGATTCTATAGTGAAATGTATTTTATGATTCTAGTCAATGATTTTTCTAGAATGATGTGGGTTGCATTTCTTAAAGAAAAATATGAGACATTTGACAAGTTCAGTATATTCAAGAATAGAGTTGAGAATGAATCTAGTATGAAGATAAAATTTTAATATCAAATAGAGGAGGATAATTTACTTCAAATGAGTTTAACCTATTTTGTGAAGAAAATGTAATTAAAAGACAATTATCAGCTCTAAGAACCCCTAAACAGAATGGCATTGCAAAGAGAAGAAACAAGTCTATTACATAAGTAACTAGAGCTATGTTAGTAGAGAATAATGTGTCCAAGACATTTTGGAGAGAAGTTGTGAATATAGTAGTTCATACTATGAACAAAGTGCATGTTAGGAAAGGAAAAACAAGACACTCTATGAACTGTAGTTTGGTTATTCACCTACAATTAAGTATTTTAGAATTTTTGGGAGTAAGTGTTATATCAAAAGAGATGATAATATTGGTAAGTTTGATCCAAGAAGTGATGAAGTTATGTTTCTTGGTTATTCCACTAGTACATTTGGGCTCATTTTTTGACCTTTATTGGTTGAAATTTTGATCCAATTTTTGACCAAATTCAACCAACCCATTGGTTGAAATTTTTGTCATCAAGATTTTGGCCAACCTATTATTTGGTCAAAATTTTGACCAATCTATTGGTCAAAAACCTTCAAAACCCATGGTAAAAGTTCTACCAAGAAGTGGTCAAAATTTCAACCAATGAAGGTAGAAATTTTGACCAATAAAGGTAGAAAATTTTGACTGATGAAGGTAGAAAACACCTAAGTGTTGGTAAAAATTTTGACCAATGAAGGTGGAAAACACCCAAGCATTGGTAGAAATTTTGACCAATGAAGGTAGAAAATTCTGACCAATGAAGGTAGAAAGCATCTAAGAGTTGGTAGATATTTTGACCAATGAAGATAGAAAATTTTGACTAATGAAGGTAGAAAAAACCCAAGCATTGGTAGAAAATTTGACCAATGAAGGTAGAAATTTTGACCAATGCCTAGTTGTAAATTTTTTTAGGCATTCTATAAAATAATTCACATGCCTTGTGTATGATATGACATTTTGCATGCATCTTGCACTCTCTCATATATTTGATGATGGATTATGGAGAGTGATCTGAAACCATGATGCTAAAGAACAAATAGAAACAAATCCAAAATTAACTTGCATTACAAATAGATTGTGGAAATTTGATATTGTTAATTTTACATTCATGTCTACCAGACAATCACAACTTAAACATATAAATATATGTTTAAGTTGTGATTATCCTGGTAGACATGCATGCAAAATTAAGTTGTGATTGTCCTAGTAGACATGCATGCAAAATCTAAGATTGTTAACTTTGCATGCATGTCTACCAGGACACTCACAACTTAAACATATATTTATATTTTTAAGTTGTAAGTGTCCTGTAGACATGCATGCAAAATTAACAATATTAGGTTTCCACAATCCATTTGCAATGCAAGTTCATTTTTTATTTGATTGTGTGTGTTTTTTAGCATCATTTTTTCAAATCACTCTCTATAATCCATCATCAACCAGATGAGAGAGTGCAGGATGCATGAAAAATGTCATATCATATGCAAGGAATGTGAACTATTTTATAGGATGCCTAAAAGGCACTAACAATAACTAATCAAACTATCTTAAACACCAATAGTAACTAATATGAAGAATACATAATTAGTTATATGATTGCAGTAGAAGTGTAAAGTTTTTATAGTTATAGACCACAAGTCCAACATTTTGACTGTCAGTGCAAAGAGCATGACAACATAATACTTACTTAATGAGATAAATTATGTATAGTGTATGAAGGAAATTCATGGCTAATAGGGCCCACCAAAAGATAAAACATATGATAAAAAGACTCATTTTCATGTTTTGAACATATGGATTACACATAACATGACTTATTATTGCACAACTCAACTAAGTTTAGTTAATTTCCACAAGGATTGTCCCCATTTAATGGTGAATGTTTTGCCACATTCCAAGCCTTTTGATGACTAACTCACTTATATTATTAGTTAGATTTGACTACTCACATTAAAAGAAACAAATATGCAATGCAAATGCATGTGCCAAAATTAACAACATTGATCTTCTTTGCTACCACACTAGTCCATTCACTACATTGGAATGTTCCTTCTAACTAGTATGCATTGATCTAGCACCTGATGATGAAGGGTACTAGGGATACTTGATCTTCTTTGAATCCTTTTGCTTGTGATTAACTTCATGTTTGACAGGTCAACTACCATTCTGAACTGTATTGTCTACTTTTTTCTCTTCTTTGTCATTTACTTCTCCTCATTTATGGCTTCACTAATTACTACTAGTTTTCTTTCTATCCTCTTGAGCCTTTTAGGTCTTACTATATTATTTGTAAAGCTCAGTACTTTCCATTTGGTAACCAAAGATTTAGAATAAACAACATTCTAACTCATCACATGAACCATAAGTCAATAGAAAACATTGTGTTTCCTACTTACATTAGAATATTCCATGTGACAGCTCTAAGAGTCCACAACCATGTGGACAGGCCTAAAATTTTCTATATAAGGCATAATTACAGTAGTCACTAAGCATACACCATAACCTAGTATAATCTCACTAGGATTGCAGTTGTGTTCATAATAAGTCCTCTTTGGCATAGAATGCATTGCTATGAATGTTATTGGCACTAGGTTCTTCAACTTCAAAATTCACCTCTACAACCTACATACAAATTTTCATTTATTAATAATACCACCAAAAAGCATCACTGTACAATCCATAATGAGAAAATTATTTTATTTTTCCAAAATTTTCCAACTATGGAAGTCTACCACTAAAATATTGACCCCAGAAAACCTAGATATATAAGAAAAGTTGTGTCTAGAAATGATCATGAAGGGATACAATCTTCATTATTAAAAAATGTTATACTAGATAATATTATTGTTAGAAGACTTGTAATGAAAAGGTGTGATTAGCAAAGGAAATGAAGGGACACAAGACATGTCCCATACAATGGCACTCCTCACTCAAGGATGTAGATATAAGAAAGCTTTTCCACTGATCATTCAAAAATACAATACAAATTAGACAAAACACAAAACAATTTAACACAAATGTTTTATATTCATTTAAAGAGGTTCTTCTAAATCTATTTCTTCTTTCAATAATTTTATCTTTATTATTCCTAGCTAAAAGAAATGAATATTTCTAAGTTTTGAATCTATATGAACAATGTACAACTTTTATTCAATAAAGGTATGAAGAATACTTGTGATAGATAGTCATTGTTAGTAGGCTCTAGAATACTATTAGCTAGCTTGTTCTCGTATGATTTGATTGTCTCCAACTAATGAGTACACTCTTCCACAATGCAATCTCCAAACAAAAATCCTAATTAAAGAAAAAAAATATCTCATTTAGAAGAAAAAAATTTGCATAGGTTATTTACAACAGGAATAAGGGGCAATGTATCCTCAAAAGGTGTGATTAAAAAAAAGTCACATAATGAAATTCTTGTAAAATCAACCTTGTAGGGTTAAAAAGATTACTTCAAGTTCAAAGTAATTAATATTACAATAAAAATAGAAAATAAATCATAATAGTGTTGCACAGTTGAGTAAGTCTCACCAACAAGCAAGAAATTATCAAACATGAAACAATTACAATAGCACTTGAGCATTGTAGGCAAAAGCAGCTGACTCATAGGGATAAAAATCATTTCATTGATGTAGAGTCTATGATTTTTAGCTCAATTTTTTTTAGAAAACAAAATATTTAGCTCAAAATTTTTAGAAACCAAAATCCAGTAAACATTACAATCATCAAATGCACTTAAAAAGCATTGGACTTGGACACTTCTTACCTTTAAAACTTCCAACTTGTGCAATTGTATAGTGTACTATCAATTGGATAGCAAGTAGGATATTACCAATTACACAATTTTATCATGAAGTTATATAATCTAAATCTAAGGAATTAGAGTAATCATTCCGTTATCCCTATTTATCCTAAAAGGAGACATTACACCTTACTCATTGATAATAGCATTTAGAAACATCACAAGTAAAGTCCAACATATCAAGTATTGCCTTATTGGTGTCATAATTTCATGACTCGGTCCTTATGTTCTCTTTCTCATCCCAATGACTTCATGGTTTTTAAATAGTCAAGATGTTCCATGATCCATTTAATAGGATGGTAATAAAAAAAAAAATCCATAGAAAAATTAAAGAGGTGTTATAAAATCAATTTTGTTCCATAATACACTTGATGACAAAGTAATGAACTTGACATGTTTGATGCTACATTGGATGAGATGCTAATGGAGTAATAATAGAAAAAATAGATGTTATTTCTTTATTTGCCAAGTTGGGTCAGTGAGAAAATGTGTAGAATACATCTCCTGAGACTAAAATGATGATCAAATTGACAATCAAGAATAAGTATCGGTTGGGATGGGAAATTAAATAATATCAATAGAAAATACTAAGATTTCATGGATAGAATTTTATGCCTTGGATTTTGTAATTAGTCTAATAAATTCATTTTGTTATATCTTTATTGATGTAAGAAAGGTCTAAGGTAAATAAACTAAGACTTTAAATTATTCCTATGTAGTTTTAGTCAGAGAAAAATGAAAACTTTCCAACTTCTTTCAAGTCAAAACACCAGAACTTTCAGACTAGGTGGATCTAGCAAAAAACATGAAACATGGTAACTTGTATCATAGAGATAGTGCAAATCTAGAGAGATTTTACTCACATTCTCCTAGATATTAGATACAAAAATATACAAACTCTATAGGTTGATATCACAAATTCTACCCTGAAGTACCAGATCTACAACTTTGCTTCAACCATTTTAATTCTACTTGATATGCTAGATTATTATTAATTATAATCAAAACTAAACATTACTTTTTAAACCTTTATTCTAAATTAGACATGAAACTTTCACTTTCTATGGCTTCTCAATGGCCATTGAGATCTTAAGACAAAACTATTGTAGAAATGGCAAGTGATGATAATCTCCATAAAGACAACTAGAATTTTTGGGTTGCATCCATGACATGCATGACCACTCCTTACTGAATAGTGGCTTGCCACCCACTCTTTTTTGGTTTTAATTTGTCTTTTTAAAAATATTTGTATTATAGCTATTATGTGTTATCAACCAATTCTCAATCTATATACAGGACTATTGGGACCGATCAAATAGCTAGAAAGAAGGAGAAAGGGCGACATCATGCCTTGTCAGGATGCCACTATCACTTTTCATTGATGATCTTAGAGGATCTATCAACAAAAAATGAACTCAACTTTCCTCTATTAAAAATTCTTTCAAGCTTAACAACATAGATAGGCACAGATAGACAAGGAGATGGAAGATATGGAGTGGCTAGGAACACAAGTTAAGCAGACGACTATAGCAAAACTAGCACAAAATGATAATCTCCACAAAGGAACTCTAAAGAAATAGGGAACATTTATCACATGAATAATTAATCCATCTTGACAAGTGGTTTGAAAACCACCTATCATAGGATCAAAGTGTTTTTTTAGTTTTTTTCCTTGTATTAATGGTACTACTATTACATTTTTCATCCAATTCTCAATCTGTGTATATGACTGTAGGTAGTTGGCATATTCTTTATAGGGCCTATGGGGATATTGATAAGCAACTATTACCATTAAATAGAATACCAAACAATCTTTGATTTCATTAGTACTCAAAGCTTCACAATTTCACATCTATCCATTACTTAAAATGGAAACATAGTACTTTTAAGCCCAAGAGTAAAATCTATGAGAATGGAGTGGTTTGAGTTATAATTGAGCATTGACTATGTACTACTTCTAGGGATGCCTAATATTAAATGTTGAGAATCCCCTGATCCTTTATTCATGTTCCTAGTCTGGCATAACAACTTAATGAAGACACTAAACACATCCATCTATATCAATATTAACAAGAGGTTGAAATCATAAAGTGCAAAATAATGGTATCATTCATTAAACTAGGTTTAAAAGCTAGGTGATTCATCATCATATTAACAACTTGTCTCAGTTTGAATATGTGCATGTTCTAGAAAATTAATGAAAGAGGATATACATTTAACAAAGATTATTTGTTAATGATTGCAACCTATTAGCTATAGATATGTTCTCATCCCAAAGCACATGATAATGTGCTTTTTTGCTAGTCCCTTATAAATGATAAAAACCAGATCAATTTTTGTTATAATAAATAGCAAAGAAAACATGACAAGTTGATCTAAGAAATAAGTATTATACTTGTATCCCAGCATGAGTGTAGAGATAAAAGTCAAATTACATGGGATGGAAAATCTTGGAATCAACCACAATGCCTGACAAAATATAGGAAACCCACATCAACATTACAAATTGACACCTTTGAATAGAGAAGAGCAATATTATATGGCCTTATAGGACCTTCCTACCTAGCAAGATGTTCCCACTTCTATCTATAGAATGCCTATCTACATGGTTGTTTGAAAATAGTCTATTATGGTACCACTTTTGAAAAAAAACAAATGTCACTGGGGGCTAGTAATTTGGCTCAAGAGATGCACAAGCTTGTTCACACCATAGAACTTTTAGTTCATATAGCATTTAGTTGTTTTCTTTAACAAAATCCAAAGAGGATACAAACAAACTAATCAGCCATGTCAATCTCAATTGAATAGCACGTACTATAGTGAGTATTAGGAAACTGACCCTATGAATAGCATCTAGTTCATAAAGTAGAACTTGGTAAAACTATCCTTCACTTACAACATCTTTGAATGAATACCAAAGCTTTTGGTAAGGAGACATAAGAAATGCAAAAATAAATCTCACCACAAAAACCAATCAAAATGAAATAAATTACCTATAAAATATGATTCATACAGGCTTTTTTCCTATTTCTCTACGGAAAGAAATCAATAATCAAATTTTAAATTTTGAGTAGCAAGTGAATTTCAAAAAATCATATTTTTAATTTTGAGGAGCATTAACTTGTCTAAGAATTTTCAATTTCATTGTTTGGTTCAATGTTAATAAAATGCATAATGATCAAGGTAGAAATTGCACTCTAGAGGATTTTCTCTGAGGAGTAGTAACTTGTCTAAGAATTTTCAATTTCATTGGTTGGTTTAGTGTCAATAAAATGCATAATGATGAAGGTAGAAATTGTGCTCTAGAGGGTTTTCTCCTCTTTGTCATTTAGTAATCTAGAAAATGTCCCTAATCGATGGTGTGTGAAGTTGTAAAAGTTTATCCCAAGTTAATTTTTTGTAAATTAAATCTCTTACATTCATTCTAGATTTGCAAATTGTATTGGCTATACATTGTCACTACATAATACAAGTAATCATCCTATTTTAAGACTGAATATAAATTGAGTACAATACGTTGGTATAAAAGGGGGTCACTATTTCAAGTAGAACACCTCCAAATCAAATATAAACTGAATCAACATCTTGAAATTTACATATCAAATAGAACTTACAAGGACATAACAATGCAGGCACACATATGATATGTACCAAAAGACTACTTTTAAAATGCAAAGTTGTAGTCAAGAAAATCCCCAGCACAAATACACACCCATGAAATATATAACTTTTGAACCAAACATGTAACAAACTTTTGCTAGGTAGCATGACAACCCCATAGACTAAAAAAATACTAGATATGATGCCTACTTTATCATTCCTCTGGTAACACTGCCTCATATTGGATCTTGCTAGACTTTATACAAATATTGAATGAGCTCTTGCTTGTGTGCCTGAGCACAAACTAGGCCTTCATACTTTGTGACTTCAGGCCAGTCTTTAGATGCAACCACCTAACATTTGCACCAAACCCAAAATATTAAGATAAGCATTTTTCATATGAATTGTGTAAACCAAAAAAATAACAAATAATGATCTATAATGAGAACCTACTGCCGCTATTGATGGACTAGAATCTTCTCTAGGGTGTGGATGTGTAACATCTACCCCAAAGATGATAGTAGGTATATCACTGACCATAGGAATCCTTCTAGAAATTATATCAACAAGGACTCTATTTCTTCCACCAACCTAACATGCAAAGCATCAAAAATGACAAATTAATAAGTTATATTTTCTTCAAATATATATAAAATATAGAATATTTGTGGGCACACTAGAACTACAAAATATATCATCAGTACACAACTTTACATTAATTTTGAGGGCCACATTTACTAAATATTGCTTGCTCATTTTAAACATGTGCTTTTTTAGGTAACATTGTGAAACTAAGCTGAGATTAGTTTCACATATTCACTTAAGGTCACCTAAAGAAACACACAACAACTCATCATTGACTAATATAATACAATATCACAACCCGTCATAGAATAACAAAAAATGATTCTTCAAGAAATTTCTATTATTTATAGAAAATAAATCAAATAATAGCAAACTGTTTCCTAAACTCTTTCAAATTCTTGGATGAAACTAAAGGAAAAAATATACACCATACAAAGAACAATTTTTGTCAGGAAAAATGACTATAAGAAGTTCTTTTGTCTTGAGTCTTGTATTTATCTCTTTGTAGATGGTCTTCAAGGCTCTCTCTACTTGTTCAGGCTGCAACTAATAAATTTGGATCAAGGGGTTTTGGGTTGAAATTCTATAGTAAAACAAGAGGAAATCACTTAACAATGAAGGATGTGTAAAACTTTTTAAATTATTGTGGGTGTCTAAATTGTGAGTTAATACCATCCTAGAAACCTAGCACATCTATGCCAACTCTTGACAAAACCCACAAGAAACACTCTCTTGAACACCTCATGAAAAGTTTACACAAGCTCAATATTTTATAGTTCCTCCATTCACCATTTTATGTTTCATAAATATAATAACAAATACTAAGCACTTTCATAGTAACACTTGCACCAAAGCTTATGTAAAATTTTCTCTATCAGTAGAAGTTAGAACTAAATAATTAGAATACAAAGTAAATCAAAAACATTTGAACTAAATAATTAGCATACAAAGTATCAAAGGAATATTTTTAGTCTTTAAAATATATAAACACTTCATCCATTACCTTATTCATCATATTCCAATGTCCAACTTGAGGTAAGCAATCCTTTTCCTTGCTAGTTTCATGATACTTCAACTACACAATAATTGTTGCATTTACAATCAAACATAAATGGAAGAAAGAAAATTTACTATATATTACAAAAACAAACCATTTTGAAAATAGAATAAATTTTAATTAGGGAATCAATACCCAAGGTGCAAGAAAAATCCAAGCTTCTACTGAAGTAATCTTGTCACTAATTTTAAGTCCAAATTCTTTTGCATATGGATCTTGATAGTACACATTGTGGACTATAGTCTGCATAGAAAGAAGCAATAAATTAGTCTTAAAAGCTACAAAGTACTCTAATAAATCCTTTTTTTCTTGAATTGTGCTAAAAATATCTAGGGCACATGCAATCTTGCATGCCCAAAGAGATTTCTTCATTCAATTTTGGGATACAATTTTGTAGGTTCTCTATGTGTTAATTCTAATCTCTATCTACTAAGCATAGCCAGTCTTCATAAATCAACTTGGGAGTTTTTATACTTATCATGTTTACTTATTAGGCATCCTAAGGCTATCTCAGTAGTCCTCTGGTGACATTATAATATATTTTATTTCTTGATTAGTAGGATTAGAAAATAACTACCTATAGCTGGGCCATTACCATGTTCATGTGTACTATGGTAACATCACTATAGCAGTTGTTACTTTCAGTTTTAGTATTTACTATTTTAAATGGCTTTAAGTAGTCATTACTTCAACCATACAAGGTGACTATGAATCTTGACCTTTTGGAGCTCTTTTTAGTAATCTCTAGTAGCTCCAATACATCTCATTAAAAAATCTTCTATAGATCTCTACATTAGCCAATAGAGTTATCTAATGATTCACATGCTTTGGGTTGATGAAACCACTACTTTGAGATCATGGGAAATAGTGGGCTATATCCATCCATATACAATAATACAAGGGGGGTCTCAAAAAAATTTAGAAGTTGCAACTTCCTTAAGTGATTAGAGAAGAGTTCAAAGAGAAACTAGTGAGTGATGAGGAAAACCCTCAACTTTATAATGACTTCTAGACAATATTAACACTATTGTTGGTATGTTTTAAATTTAATCTATTTTTTTGTGTAATTATTGCAAGACTTTCAAAGTGATACTACTGAATGTTGTTATGCCAATAAAGTTCTATTTTCATGATTCAGATTCTAAATGTGCTTTTCTCAATAATAAAGAATTATTTGTTGCATTTCTATTTCTCAAATTAGAAGTTGCTACTTCCCTATGTGATGAAGAAAACCCTGACTTTGGAATGAATTCTAGGTCAATATTCACACTATTGTTGGTGTGTTTTAAATTTAATTTGTTTTTTTTTTTTTTTTGTGTAATTGTTGGGAGGTTTGCAAAGGTATACTCCTAAATGTTGATATGTCAATAAAGTTATATTTTCATAATTCACATTCTAAATGTGCATTTCTCAAAAATAAATAATTATCTACTACACTCATTTTGATATGTAGGAGTTGTTGCAGCAATCTAAGGGCATGTTAGCTACTATAATTAGCTATCATTTGGGAAACACATTTCTATATGCATCAATTATTATAATGGATTCCCTAATATTAAAACACTACACAAAATAGGAAAAATACTTATTTAAATTATATCCAAAGACATATTCAGTGTAGGGAGAGAATACCTATAAAATGTCCATCTCTCATTCTCAAGGATGCTAACATGTAACTTTTAGAAGGGTGGTAATTTTCTTTTCATTCAAACATGTTGAATAACATTGGCCCTCTACAATTTTATAGACCTATTTAGTTACACCAATGAGTATTCTGCATAAATAAAAAGAAACATAGCTAACTTCTACAAACAACTTCCTATTCCCAAAGATTTATTTGATTTACAAAAGCATACCTCCATCGGAAAATAGTTTGGCCTCTACTAATTTCCAACTTGTAGGCATGGAAAAATAGTATGTTGTATGGTAAATTCATACATATCCTAGAAATACTCCACCATAGATTTCATTATTCCTTTATCATCCACAAGAAACCTATAAAAATGATATAATTAGCAACAAGATGTTCTATACCATATATAGGTGTACTTGTCACCTCTTGTAATAAGAATATTTCCATTTTCATATTACTAATATTAAGCATCCTCAGAATCTTACATTAATTCTTGGGTGGGTTGAGAAGTCAATCGAGAAATATGATATTTGCTTCACATATTTTCTTGATGTGTGACCTCAACTTTTACACCTCTCAAGGCCTTCTTAATCTATTTCAGCAGAGATTTCATAATGACTATATCAAACTAAATTCATTATTTACATCCACATTTTAAAATTATCTTATTTAATCCAATTGGGTGTTCTTGAAACCCCATACCTTGATATGATGAGCATCATAAAATGGTCTAGATCCCATGTCCCTATTTAAGAGCTAAGCCAAAAGATCAATATCATTCAATGGCTCAATGAAGGAAATCGATGACATATTTGCAACAAAGGAGATGGTTGTCAATTGTTATTTGCAGGTCACCATTCAAGTGTAAAATTAATGATTACTCATTCCTCATACAAAATATAATATAATGATATAGGAAATATTTTCTAAAAGAGAAACAACAGCTATCCTAATTAGTAAAAGGTTAACAAATAACAGAGTAGAAAAAATAACAAGAAAAAACACTTCAACAAAGATTGGAAGCAGTCTTCCTAGATCATGATCGTATGAGTCAAAAAGACTTCATGGGGTTTTTCCTCTAAAGATATGCATCAAAGTGGGATTGGTACCATTGAAACCTATTATGAGAATGCTAACAAATGACTTGTTGGGATAATTCTAGCAAAGGTTGAATGATTCAACTTTAAACTTGCCGATCAAATTTGTTTAAAGGTCTCCAAGGCCTTTTCATCAAACCCTTCTTGCACATATCCCACAACTAAGGAATTCCATGAGAGACATCTAGTTGAGGCATTTATTTGAAAAGCCTCAAAGCTTGATCAACATCACCATTCATTGTCCCATTCTTCTACCCTTGGTCATTAGCCAAACCCCTTGACACATTAACAATGAATTAGGGTGCACAAAATAGAACCTTTTTCATTTTAAGATAATGAAGCCCGTGTTGGTCAAAATTTTGACCAACATGGGCATGGATTTAAAAAGAAGACATTTTTTCCTTGCCTATTCTAACCAATTTGACCTCATTTTAATAGATGGTCAAAAAAATGGGTCTAAAAATGGGGTCAAATACACTAGTGTTCATTGAAAAGCAAGGCTTATAGATGTTATAATTAGAGAACTAAGACTATTATGGAAAGTGCAAATGTGAGAATTAATGAGAAATTCAAAATAAAAGAGAGAATAGTTGATTGCAATACAGATAATGATGTTATTACTAAGCCAAGGAATGATGAGGTATTTCTTGAGACTAACAATGATTTCTAGAATGAAGGAGAGCCAAGGAAGCAACAAATATTAGAACCTTCAATAGATCCAAGAGTTGAGATAGCAACTCCTGCTTCAAGAAATAATATCATAAAAAAATTCCCATATGAATAGATCATCAAAAGCAAAGACAAAGTTGTGATGACAAGAAGCAAAGTAAATAAAGAACTATTCTTCATATCTCAGGTTGAGCTTAAGAATATAGATGAATCATGTAAAGATGAATACTGAAAGCAAGCTATGAAAGAGGAATTTGATCAGATAGTAAAGAATGAAATATGGTAATTTGTCCCCAAACTTGCACACAAGAATGTGATAGGAACTAAATGGGTATTCAAGAACAAGATGAATGAACAAGGAGAAGTTATAAGAAACAAAGCAAGATCGATATGTAATGGTTACTTAGAGAAAGAAGGAATAGATTATGAGGAGACTTATGCCCCTGTTGTTAGAATAGAACTAGTAAGATTAATCTTAGCCTATGCAATACATAAGAAATTCAAAGTATATCAGATGGATGTCAAGTTAATATTTTTCAATGGAGAACTTGAAGAAGAGGTACACATTGAGTAGCTTGAAGGATGTCCCTTGATAGATGACAAGGAAATAATAAGTAGACTACGAAAAATATTGTATGGATTTGTTAGGATTAACCTCAGATAGAATTAATAGTTACATGTAAATATAACCAATACCTAAAAATAGTAGATCACATAAAAGAGAACACAAGACACCAAGATTTAACATGGCTCACCCAATCCCTGGGCTCTATCCATCAACAACAAGTCCAATATTATTAAGATCTAGTGATTACAACCTGATTGTTATCTATATTCCCTTATAGCTCAATATTGCTGCAAGAACCAATTTTCAAATCACACATTATGAAATTCCATAAACCTAAGTCTTTTTATACAAGCTTTTTTCCACTTACAAGTAGGGATAGAATAATAGAACAATAGTAGCCAATTTCTTTTACAATATAAGGTCATTTTTTGCCTCGGAGCCTCCATAGGGACAGTACCCCTTGACCCCATCTTGGGGGCATTTCCCCTAAATTTCCATAGAAATAATCTAAAGGAAACTAGACTAAATAAATCTTTGAGTCTAATTAGGCTCCACATCACAAAAATCTCTTAGTTAGAGACTCATCAAACACCACAATAATAACCTTCCACTTGGGGACTGATCATAGCACTACTAAACCTGTAACTTCCACTAGAATATGAAACCACCCTAGAGTCTATTGTTCTTTTAGTCTATTTAGTCTAAGAAAAGCTAAAGAAGAGTTCAAATTCCTCCTTGTCACTACCTTTGTAAACATATCTAGTGGATTGTCATTTGTATGTATCTTCTCTAGCTTTAACTATCCATCATCTAAAAGTGAGAAAATAAAATGGTAACACAATTGTATGTGTTTTTTCTTTGAATGCAGAGCTGAATTCTAATGCAGGAGCATCCACTGGTGTAAGGACAATCCTGTATCACCCAAAATATGCTTAGAGATAGTTTTTTTAATGTGTTTTCATTTCTAGGTACACATTTGGGTTGAATAAAGGTTCCAACTCTCATAGTTGCACTATTAGTTTTTGGGGTTAGAGTCTTTGAGTACCTTGGGATATGTGTTAAAGTATGAAATGGGTTATTTTGTAATTGACCCAAAATTATGATGAGTTAGAGGGTGTAAGTTGGAAGGAATACTATTTTGGTAAATTAAAGAACTCCAAAAAAAGAATCAGGTCAAAAGGCTTTATGGTTAGAAAGTTATTGCAGTTTTAAATTTCTTGGAGACCTCCTAAGAGCACTTCAAAGTTAGATTTAAGGCACTAGACGTCCTTGTACAGGCCCCAAAAATGGGGGATAAGCTTGGCTTGTCTATAGGGCTATAGAGTGCTTTGAGCAGTTTCCAAAAATGTAAATAGTTTATCAATCAGAGACTCGGTTTGAAAGTTATGCCTCCTAGAAGTTGGGCTACCATTTCTGGATTCTTCTAATTTTGCACCAACTTCTAATGCGACTTCTAGAACCTTCTATTTTAGTGGTGGATTCCAACTAGCTTATTCTAGAATTTATTCCTAACCCTAAGCCCTTTGGGGTCTATTTAAGAACATTTTTGGCACTATAAAGGGTAGTTTTGAGTTGAGTTTGAGAGAAGGTACTATAAGAAAGATTTTTCTCTATATTTATACAATTATAAGCCCATAGGGCATGTCTTTGGGTCTATTTTCCTTTGTACTGAATGTAGTAGTAGATTTTTATTGATAATAATATTTCACTTTTTTTGTTGTGCTCATTCTAGTTTTGGGTCATGTCCCCAACAAGTGGTATTAGAGTAGGTGTTCCTAAGTATACAGATAGATCACCGAATGTGAGGTAGTTTGTACCATGACCTTAGGTTTGGTGAATTGTGTCAAGAAGTTCTTGATTATGTAGATAGATCTCCAATTGTGAGGCAATTTGCACAAGGTTCTTATGTTGCACAAGATTTTTCTTCTAAAGGCTTGAGCATGGAGAAGAGAAAGAAGAAGATGACTTTTTTGATTGGATGGATTTTGAGGATTTCTTGACTTGATAAAATTAGAGCAAGAAATCAAGAGGCATTAATAGTTAATTTACAAGATCAAGCAAATGAATTAGAAGTTGAGTTGTAGAAATAAAGAGTGCATCACCAAAAAAGAGATGTTAATAATTCCTTGGATGCAGAAAAGAAAGAAGATCCAGTGGAGTATCATATATCTGGTACAAAAGAAGATCAAGATGATGAAGAAGAAATTATTTGTGAACCTAAAGTTGAAGAAGATGTAAGAGAAGAGGAAGAGCATGAAGATAACTAGATTTGCACTAGAAGCATATGAAGTTGATTTGAAGACTACAGTAGTAGAGGATGTATACGTTCCTTGGTTGGAAGCCAAAAAAGTAAAGTAGTTACATGCTTTGTTAAAGACATGGAAGAAGAAATCAAAGATGAAAATTTGAAAGAGGTAAATTTCTTTGAATTATGGGATGTTGAATTTGAGATGAGTTTGAAAGATATTGCTTTGCATGAGGATTTTGTTAGTGATGTGTGGTATGCAAAGGAAGATTTGTATGGTGTTAATTCAAAAAGATTGGATGATGATGAAGTTTATCCTTGGACAAAGTTCAATGCAAAGGAGAAATTTCAGCAATAGACACTTGTTCTGGCTAGGTGTTGGAAAAGAAGAAAGAAAGAAATATATTAGTAGTAGATACTTGTTTCAACTATTTGTTGGAGGAAGAGGAAAAAAAAAAAACAATAGGCTACTTCATTTAATTGCTTTCCAATATTGAGCTCCTGGATGAATCATATACCTACTAATAATTGTTACTATATGTACAATATCTAGCCTAGTACATACCGTATCATACATTATGATTCCTAGAACTGAAGCATAGGGTACCTTAGACATCTCATCCTCCTCTTCTTGTGTCTTGGGACACATCTTCTTAGTCAACTTAAAATGACTAGGTAAAGTTGTACTAATAGTTTTAGCATTCTCCATTGAGAAATTTTGCAACACCTTCTCAATATAATCCACTTGAGATAATGTCAATTTTTTGTTCTTCTTATCTCTACAAATCTTCATACCAATGATTTTTTTTTCTGCCCCCAAATCCTTCATAGAAAATGCATGGGCTAACTAGCATTTCAACCCCATAAAATGATCCATGTTAGACTCAACTACAAGCATATCATCAACATATAAATACAAAATAATTAGCTATCATCATCCACCTTCTTTAAATAAAGACAATGATGTAAATGACACCTACTATATCCATGGTCATGCATAAACTTGTCAAATTTCATATACCATTGCCGATGTTTTTGTTTCAAGCCATATAAACTTTTCTTCAATCTGCACACTAAGTTCTCTTTACCTTTGACATAAAATCCTTATGGATATGCCATATATATCTCTCTAAATGCAAATATTTAGTAGCCACATACTTAAAATAGTGCCAATAGAAGTCATTTTAACAATAGGAGAGAATATATCATCAAAATTAATTCCTTTTTTTTGTGCAAATCCTTTTACATGTTACCTATCTTTAAAATTTTTATTACCTCCACCCTCTTCTTTTAACCTATAAACCCATTTATTTTACAAAGCCTTTTTATGTACATGAAACTTGTATAAATCCCATGTCTTATTTTTCAGCAAAGAGCCCATTTCATTTTTCATTATAGACTCCCACTAAATCTTAGTATCCACCTGCACAACTTCATCATAACATCCAAGTTCACCAGCATTAGTAAGTAAAATAAAGTACAAGGAGAAAATATTTTTAGAGGTCTTCTTATCCTTGTTGACCATCTAACATTCACTGGGGTGTGTGGTATTTATTGTTGCAGTTGTTTCACATCATGAAGAATTGCTAGAACATTAGCTCTTGGAGTATCACCCAACACTACATAATCATCTTCTTTCTTCTCACGTTTCTACAACAGATCTTTATACAACACTTTCTCATTTAATATGACATCCCTTCTTCTTACAAATTTATAATTTTTAAAATCCCAAATTCTTTGACCAAATTCATTAATGCCATATTCAAAAAATACACATTTATTTGACTTAGCTTCTAGCTTGGTTCTATTTTTAGAATCTATATGAGCAAATGCTTTACAACTGAAGGTTTTGAGAAAATAATAACTCATCATCTTACCAATCCATGAATTCTTTGTAATACCACAACCCAAAGGAGTAGAGGGACCTCTATTAATCAAATATATAGTAGTATTGATAGCCCTACCCACATGTTTAAGGACAACCCTACATGCAATCTCATGCTCCTTGCACATTCCATTATAGTCTTGTTCATGCATTCAACCACTCCATTTTCTTATAGAGTCCTTGGAACAATTATTTGTCTATGAATACCATTATTAGAGAAATAATTCAAATTTATGATGATAATATTCACCACCATTATCAGATCTGAAACATTTTAATTTCTTTCCAATCTCATTTTCAACCAAGTATTTTCATTTCTTAAAAGTTTGAAATATATCAATTTTCTATCTAAGGAAACAAACCCATACTTTTCTAGTACATCATCAATAAATGTAACATAATAATGAAATCCCCCAAGGGAAGATACTTGAGCTAGTTCCCATATATTTATATGCACAAGCTCTAATCTCACTTCTCTTTTCCTTCCCAATCTTCACAAAACTCACTCTCTTTTGTTTTCCTTATACATAACTTTCAAAAAAATCCATATTGACACATTTTTGACCCGGTAAAACTTTTTTTGAATGAAGTACTCTTATACCTTTCTCACTCATGTGCCCAAGTCTATTGTGCCACCTACAATAGTTATTCGTTCTCCCCGCTCAACTTCAACAATTATTCTTGAATATTCATTTTTTTTTGAAATAATCAAAGTAGAAGGAAAAATATAACTTGTACAAAGATATAAGGTGCCTACTTTCACAACTTTTTCTACTACAAGGGAACCTTTTGAAATATTACAATTTTAATCATTAAATTAACTACACAAATCTCATCATCATTGCCTTGTTGAAATTAAATTCTTACTCCACCTTGGAGCATGTCTTACCTCATGTAGTAGCTAATTATTCCCATTCTACAACTTAATCTTAAATTTTTATTTTCTAACAATCTAATAGGGTTCATTATCTCCAAAATAAACAAGCCCAAAATCCCCTTCGACATGATCAATAAAATAAATTCTATAAGGTGTAGCATGAAATGAAGCACCGTAATCTAAAACCCATGAATCATCAACACTTTCTAAAGACAAGCAAAGAATCATCTTTTGATTTGTTATTTATCACATTTTCCTCCTTGTTCACTTTTATTTTATCTCCTTCCTTCTTCTTTTGAGTCCAATAATCTTTCTTCTTATGCCCTATTTTACTACAATACAAGCAATCTCTCAGTCCTCTAGATTGAGACCTTTTCCCCTTTGACTTTTCTCTTGATTTTCCACAATTTCAAGAATTATTTTCTCTCTCAGTAGTTCTACCTCTACTTTATGTATTCAAAGCACTTCTTGATGTAGATCTACATGAGGATTTCCTATGAGTTTCCTCACTAAAAATAATACTGATCACATAATCAAATTTTAGGGTATTAGATCCAAAAATAGAATTACTCACAACCATTACCAAGCCATTCTAGCTTCTAGGAAAAGAACACAAAATCAAGAGAGCCCTAATTTCTTCATCAAAATTAATAACCATATAAGATAACTAACTAGTAACAGTATTAAACTCACTTACATGATTTGCAACAGATCTACCTTTTTCCATTTTCATATTAAATAAATTCTTTATGATAAATACCTTATTTGAAGTAGAGGCCTTTTCATACAAATTTTCTAGGGTTTCCATCAACTCTTTCATTGTCCTCACTTTTATAATGTTAAACATAATAGATGGTTCCAAGTATAATCAAATTCTTCCAAGTGCCTTTCTGTCTAAAATCTCCTAGTCCTCATTTGACATAATTCCTTATTTTTTAGATTTTCCTTCCAACAGCTTCCATAAATCTTTCTGATAAAGATAGTCTTCTATTTGCATATTTCATAACTAAAATTTTTACCCATTAAACTTCTCCACCTTTAGCTTACCCTCATCTTTCATAGGTCTCACTCAACCATGAGACTTCCACTCAACTGTGAGACCTTCCTATAGAGGGTCACTAAAAATAAAATAAAAATGATGATGGTCTACTAAAAAAAAACCAACCAAAATCTAGCTTTGATACCATTTTTTAGGATTAACTCTAACAAAAATAATAGTTACATTAAAATATAACTAATACACAGAAATAGTAGATTGTGTAAAAGAGAACACAAGACACCAAGATTTACCATAGTTCACCCAATCTCTGGGCTATGTCCACCAACAACAAGTTTAATATTACTATGATCTAGTGATTACAACCTGATTTCTATCCATAATCCCTTCAACTCAATACCACTGCAAGAATTTTTTTTTACATCACACATTACGAAAATCCCTAATGCTAAGCCCCTTGACATATTATGGTTGCTATTTACTTTGGTTGAATGGTTAAATTTGGTTAGTAAAGATATATGTTTTAATTATTGAACAACCAATTTAATAACTAATTCACCCCCCTCTTAGTTATCTTGGTGGACTATTGTTTCTAATAGGACCCTTTTAGGAGTCTATTACATTATTTAGTACATATGAGTCCCTATTAGGAGACTTTGAATCCCTATTAGGAGATTCCAACCCTATTAAGAGTTGTGGAAGATAGAAGGACCCACTATTCGCATAGCTTTAGGGGAAAGATCACAAAACTCATTGTCTAACTAATCTTTTAACTATTCCTTGCAAAATAATTGTCTATATTATACTTTAGCTTCTTTCCTCTATCTTACTAATTGGATCAATCACTATCAAACCTTGTAGACTAGGTTATGAACCTCAAATCCAAGTATGAAACTTTAGATCATACAATAAAACCTCGAAAATGAAGTTTCTTTTACATTTACTCTTCTCTACTTATTTTTGCATTCTACTCTTTGCAATCATTCATACATCTCATCACATCTCTTCCATGATAAAGGAATATGTCCTTCCTTTATATCAAATCCATAAAAGAATTCCTTGAGTTGGCTATTCATGTGCTCAATTAATTATTATAGGACCACATTAAGAACATGTTACACTTAGTGATAACATTAATCTTCCACCTTGTAACTTGAATAAATTTTTGTACATGCAACATTAGGATGAGTAATCTTAGCTATGCCATCTCTAGAATGTCTTCTTCACATCTTTAACTTTAGTTTCTTAAAATAACAACTTTTATAAGAGATATAATAAGTTTACCAAAACATGCCTCTATAAACTCTATCTCAAAATAGTCTTCACCAAAACTTCTATAACTTCTTCTAGACTTAATATCTTAAGCTTTCAAGGTTAGCTGCATATATAGACATTAAGTATAATCTCTATTTAACCTCTCTTATTAAAAATGTTCAACTAGCCATCCTTATCAACTTGATCTTTACCATTGTTCTTCTATCAGATACCATAACAAATTGCTATGTTCACATCAATGAAAAACATAGTCATGAATGTAACATCTCATCATGATAATGATTTAATCATGTTTCTACAATACTCCCCCATAGAAATATCATTATAATTCATGCTTCCAACAAGATGATCCCATTTTGATAACCATGAAGATGATACAAAGGATCACTGAATTGCCCATGTTGAATAAAGAAAAGACCACAAAATCCATAGGTTTGGTTGAATTAAAAAAAAAAACTCTTGCTAAATGGAATGGAAAAGGAATGAAGCCAAGAAGAGTAACTAACATGAAATTGAAGTTTGACATCCATGTAATAGCTCACAAAATCTATAGCTCAAGCCGATTGAACAATGTATCATGTTAAGTAGTTGACCTAGTGTACAAGCTAGTAAAGAAAAAATTATCCTTCAGCCTTGCTGAGCTACTACTAAATCAACTAAGAAGAAATATGGAGAGTATCCAAGTCTCTAAGAATAACCTATGTAAGTTTGGTTCTCTCTTGACATGTTTATTTTTCTATGTTTAGAAGTTTCTCCCTTCAATAGGAACTATAGTATAGAATAAAAATACTCCAATATTGTATCCCATAAATGAAGTTACAACAGAATGAGAGAAAAAAATGATAGTATTGTGGATAATTATTTAGATAAATTTAAGGAGAAAATGAAGAGAAAATATAGGATACCTAAAAAACTAGTAGAAGATTATGAGTAGATATGTATTTTATGGTTGAATGTGACAAGGTCTACTTTCAAGAAGTTGTGCCTAGAGTGACATGGGTTAAACCTTTAGAATATGATGCTAACATAGATGACACAAAGGATATCATTAATTATCTACTAAATGAGCATGTGGATCCTTAAGAAATATATTTTGGAACATATCATGAGGCTAAGGCCAAAATTGAGCTTGAGATTAAGTTAACCTAAGCACTAAAAAGAGGAAGGAAAAGGGTAGAGAAAATAATGCAGAACATTAAGCAATCAATCTCTTCTCTCATGCTAACTGAGGGAAAAGGAGATGATATAGCAGATGAAGCTGAAGAGGATGAAGTAGAGGAAGAAGAATCTAAGGAAGAGGAACTTCCCAAAAAGAAAGGGAAGCTTACAATAACCAAGCCTACAAAGTCTTCCCCTATTGTATTCACAAGAAGGTCTACCAAATCCAAGAGGAAAATAAAATTGGATGAAGAGGATGAAGTGAAACAAATTATTTTTTAGAGGTCTTCCCCCACTAATTGGGAACATGTATGACATGTCTTAGGTCTCTTCAGTATGAGACTAGGAGCCAAGATGATAAAAAGAAGATTAAGGATGTCTTTGTGGCAAAATTGAGTAAGTGGAAGTATTCACTTGATGATTTATCATAGAAAGTTACTAATGTGATTTTGAAAGTAGTCAAACCTCAATTGGATAATGCACTGAAAACTACTAAAGAAATTAATGAAAAAACCTTGAAAAAACTTATGTTGAGCATCAATGATAGAGAGGTGAAGGAAACATTGAAAAAGAATGATAAGAAGGTAACACATAAATTTAATACATGTCTAATATTGTTAAAGGAAATTGAATCTATGTTGAAGTATAATATTATCAAATAGAAAAACATATATGAGTTACACAAGAATATCTTGATGATGACGAAGAATAACAAGAATCTACAAGAGTAAGTCATCTAGAAATCTAGAGCATTGAGGAATTTGACCCCAACTAGCCCTACCGTACAATAATATAGAAAGGGGCCCTACAATAATATAGAAGGAGCCATATATTTTAAGTGTGGGAATATTATTCCCCCCTATATTTTAAGGGTGTGCCTCTTCTTCTATTATTGTAAGGTAAGGTAATGCCCTATTATTATAGATGATCTTGATTATTGTAGATAGCCCATAAAATTCTAACAATGAAAAATGTTTAAGTGGACAAGATAATATGTTTATATTAGCTAATTGTACTCCAAAAAAATAAAGATAATAGATTGCATCCTCTTCTACACTTAAATGACATATTCTATTGGAAAATAATATATCTTTAATCATTAAATATAGAGTTATATAGAGCTTTCCTAATTTTCCAAGAATGAATACTTTACCATGGCTAATGAGGGTAATAATGGTGCAAGAGTTGTGTGTGTGATTGGAGTAGGCAGATACATTGTATCATGACTTGTCAAAAATATACTTCAAAAGGGTATAGAAAAGGTTGTAGTAGAAGTTATGACTTCCTTTCCTCATTCTCTAAGAAAATCCTTATTACAATCAATCTCAGAGAAGGTTTCTATTGAGTTAGTTGTGGTTACAACTAGATCACCTAGAACCCAACCAATTTGTGGAATTACTCTACCATGTGTTTCATTAACTAAAGTGTCTACCACTTCATTTACTGAGAAGAAAATCTTTCTAGCATTAGGCTTGACTGAGCAACAACAAGGTATTTCCATTGATAATTTTATTTCTATTGTTAGTACTTTTCGTGCTATTCCTACTTTTTCTACTATTATTTTTACTATGGCCAATGCAATGAAAGTTGAGACCTAGTCTCAACCAAGCATTAAAGTTTTGAATAAGGGAAAATATATTTTTTCATCAATAAATTCAAAGGATAAGGATCAAGAGGTTTAATCCTCTAAAGATGAGATTTATCTAGAGGAAGATTTTATAATACTAGATTGGGATCTTTCCAATATGATACTTGATCAAATAGATACCCTGAGATAACCTTGGAAGAAGAGGGCTAAGTAAAAACTCTTAGAAAAGAGAGAAAAAAGAAAATTCAAGTCCTTGTGGATATCAAGAGCATATTTGTAGATGCCCTAAGCAGTGAAGTTGATGAGAAAAAACCCATTTTGGCTTAGTTAATTAAATTTTTTGATATGTACAATGAAGAATTGAATGGAGAAGAATTTTTTTTATAGAAAGTGTTGGAGTAAGTAAGAAAACAAATTTCTATTGATCAAGTAGAACTATCTACTATTCTTGCTTCACTGGAAACATTTGTAAATAATGTTGTTTCATTATTTCTCAAGTTGAGTGACACTTCTATCTTTACAAAGGAGATTAAGGATAAATTATCCAAGATAGATGAGGATATGAAGGCATGGGAACCTAATATGCCACTTGATCCTAGTTATAGTTCTTAACATTGTACAAAACTTATGTACCTAACAAATCTACAAGTATAATTATTAAGGGAAGAAGCCATAATTAGGACTAGACTTGCCAAAATTTAGGGCATGATTCTTCCAAGCATGGATGCAATGCAAAAAAATTGGTCCATGACAATAACTTCTCCATAGATGACCACATGATGGAAATATTAGTAGAAGTATAGACAGCCTTACATACATTCAAGGTATTGCAAAAGAATTGGGACAAGACTATGTAATAATTTTGAAGGTACACAATGATTTCTTGTCACATTTTGGTATTAACTTGTATATATTTTGCATTTTTGGCATTAATGTCAAAAAGGGGGAGAAGATAATGTTTATTAATAAAAAGTGAGAATATTATACTCTAGATATATGTATAGGAGAGATATATGCATGGGGGAGTAGTAATATTGAGGCACATGTATAGCTTAGCAGAAAATATGTTTACATAATCAATTTTGAAAAATAAAAAAAATAGAGTAATTTATCAAGCTACATCAATATTCAGTCAAAACTGAGTTGAAAACATAGAATGTTGATAAAATAAGTTTTGATTTGTGATTTTGAGTATTCAATTTTTTTTGGTATTATAAGTGTTTTCACTAATGCCAAAGGGTGAGATTGCTGACATTAAGCTTAATTTTTCTATTAGTGACTCAACACTTATTTGGTTACAATACTATTGAACTCTACTATTTCTACCAAGCTTATCATTCATCCAAGAGTAATAACCAAGTGTTTCAATTGTTGCCGAGCTAAATAGATGGATTGTAGTTCATGTCAAGCTTCATAGTGTCTACCAAGAATTTGAGATAGATTACAATATCACTCGAGCATAGTAGAGTCTATCAAGCTATCCAGTAGAAGTGATGAAAATCTTAGTGTTAACTGAGCTCTATAGTGTTAATCAAGCATATTCAGTGTCTACCAAGCTTGTAATGTTTATGAAGTGAATATAGTGGTGAATGAGTCTTGCAGTCTCAACTGAGTGATTCAATATCTACCAAGTTTCTTAGTGTTCATTAAGTCACATAGTGCTAACCGAGTTCATACTACTCGCAGTGATTAGTATGGACCAAGCTTCAACATCAATTGAGTGCCAGAGTATGCCAAGATTTGATAGTGTTTTTTGAGTGTCAAAAAATCACTGAGTTGTTGGCAATATGGTAAATTAGATGTACTCATGTTTTCATTTATGGTAACATGTATTCAAAATTTCATTTATACATTTAGAGATAGAATATTGTCTAAGTGTTAGTCAATTTACATTAGCACAAAGAAAATATGTGGTGCATATGGATGACTCTTTGATAGTTTGATAATAGGCGGCTAAGGAAAGATCTATTGAATTGTCATGATGAAATAAACTAGTGCATAGGTCTATAGAAACAATATAGTACAAGATATGGTTGAAACAACAGTATGAGTGTTTAATAGAGTAAGAATAAAGCATAGCAGAGAATTGAACTCTATGACTTGAGGAATAATTTTGGTGGCAAAATAATTACAAAGTCATGATGAGCTAACTATGTGGATATTATTACACAAGCTATTTTATATTATGTCAAGTGTGTAAAGACATGAGGGCCGAATGATAAAATACTTATGGGGATGTGAGGTATAAGTAAAGATCTTATCTTGTGAAGATGATTGTGAAAGCAATGTGTGATATCTGATTAACTATGTGAAAAATGTACAATCTATGATTAATGTAAAGTCAATGATATGTGAACTACATTTGATGTATGATTAGAGAAAGTGAAAATTACAATAGATAGAAAGTATGTATGTATGTCTATTCTTGTGAAGAACCAAACTGTATAGTTGCATGTTATGGTAGTGGGCTCTTCTTGCATACATAGTATTTGATCTACCAACTCCTAATAGGGTTGAGGCTTCTAACAAGGCCTATTCCTCTAATAACAACTCAAGACACTATATGTACTTCATAGACTTCTAATAAGGTCAACATCCTTAACTAGATTCTATTGTTTAGTGGATCATCTAGTGGGTATCATCCCCACCAGGGTTTTCCCTTGGCCAAGGTTTTCCTAGTTAACAAATAATGGTGTTATGAATTTTCTATGTGTATAGTTATATTTACTATTCAAAATTTTTGGTTTACTTTCATATGAAAGTTATAAAATAATTAACAATATTCAATTGTGGGCAATTTTTTTTATAATATTGATTCACCCCCCAAGTATTATCTATTTCTAACAATTGGTATCAGAGTGTAATTACTCTATAGAAGTGTAATACCTTAAGTAAGATCCATGAAGATATGGACTTTTTGAAGAAAAACCTTGAAAAAGTTCTTCAATAGATAGATCTTCTTACTGAAGAAAGAGATAACCTAAAGATAGATATGAAGATGCAAAAGTCTACATTGGTAAACTAAAGGACACGATTAATGATTTAAAATTTGGCAAGGAATCAATAGGGTAGACTAGTGACAATGATAAAGTTGGAGATCTTCAAAAATAAAATGAGATTTTAAAACATGAAATAAAAATCACTGAAATTAAGTTAAGTCCAAGAAAAATGGTGGCAAAAATGAACCTGAACTAAAAATTGAGAATGTGGAGCTTAGATCCCAGTTAAGTCAAGTTACATTTGAACTAGACACTATCAAGATTGAGCATTCAAAATTAGAAAAAGTATAATATCATCATGAAAGGAGAATTAATAGAAGCTAAGAAAAAGTTAGAGAAAAATTATTCCATTAGTGAGAAGATAGATAACAAATATTTCACTAGAGAGCTTCTTATGAAAAGAAAAGACTTGGATATTTGATCAGAGAAAAATCAACCAAGGAAGTTGAAATCATAAGAGAATCACATCTAGTTAACAAATACCCTAAGGAATCTAATCTTAGTAAGGTTGAATTAAACACATCTATAGAAGTATCAAAGGAAGTATAACTAATTGATTTATAAGATAAGCATAATGAACCTAAGAAAATAGAGCAATTCAATGAATCTAACCAAGATGAACCACGCAAGGAAGTAAGACATGATTTCAAAGGTAGTTGCTTTATATGTAATAGAGTTGGAAATATAAAAAGAGATTTCACAAGTAAGTCTTTTAAACCTATTACTAATTTCTATTTTCATAATTGTCATGGTTATGGACATAAGGTAGTAGAATGTATGAAACCTAAGGTTGATGGTGATAATGCAATTTATAGTAGAATGTTTAGGAATACTAACCCTATAGGAAATGAAAGAGGAAGATCACATAAAAATTCCAATGACAGAGACAAATCTAATGAAGATAAGAACCAATTTGTATGTTACAAGTGTAACAATCCCTGACACATTGCAAGGAATTGCAGAGCACCTAAGAATTAGAATAGAACTAATCAAAGAAGAAATGCAGTAGTATGTCACTTATGTAATAATTTTAGACACACAATGAGATATTATAGAATGGATAGAAGGAGCCTTAATAAGAATCCTAATAATAGAAGGAACAACAATAGGAAGGAGAGAAGAAATGATAATGGCAATCAAAATAGTCAAAAGCAAGCAATTAAGGAAGATGTTGATGAATTCAAAGAATAATTTATGAAACCTAAGGACCCAAAAATATCTTATATATCTTTTGAATAAAATTTCTTTGATGCATTTGAAGGGAAGTTGAAATTACAGATTGTTTGTGACTCATCCTACCTAAATTAAGTAGTTTTAATAGAGGCAGTGCATAATTTGGATAGAAATGATGTAAGAGAGTGAGTTGGAAGTTACATAGTGAATAGGAGGTTAAGGAAATAGAGAGAAAACTATGGTCAAGTGAACAAGTATAGATATTATCATAGTGAGTAGGAATTCAAAAAAGTAAGATTACTGGTAAATAAAGACATCATTTCAATCTATGGTAGATACAATTGATGCATAGTGCTTGAAATGATTTAATGATTAAAAGCAAGATTGTATATATAATTTATTCATGTGAAGTGTCTTGTAAAAATTGAAGAGTAATTTGATAATGAATTGAAATGTGAAGTGAAAGTTGTGAGGCAAAAAATTGTAGAAGCCCTAAATCATGTTTTAAAGGTATTTTATACAGTTTAAATCCAATAATTCAATGTTTATATTTATAGTTTCAATGGCTAGTCAAAATGTATATGATGTGAGTGATAGACCATGAGATGTTTTCAAGAAGCATCCATTTGTGTCTCTATTGGATGACTTGTTGAGCACACTTTCACAAGTTCTAGAGAATGTGCTATATTTTGAGGATGCTAGAAGCTATTTTCATCTTAAGATAAAAAGTATCAATGATGATGATATTCATCAAGATTTGGAAAAAATGTGTAACAATAAACTAACCCTAAAGTTTGATTATATACACCTATATAGCTTAAATCTAGAGAAGTATATGTTCTATATAGAATTTGACAATCATGATTGGACCTCAATAATTCTAAGTAGGGTACATGATGATTTTTTGTGGCTAGGTAATTCACATCTTGTTATTAACAATGACCTAATTTATATGGTCATAGGATTGAGTAATGAAGGTTTTAATCCTATTAATGGGAAGAATGTGAAGAAAATGGTTGAGATAAACCTGAGTACTAGGTTTGACAAAAGAAACATGAAGGTAGACTCCATTCAAGGAAAATGAGTAAAGCTACTAAGAAAGATATTATGTTCAATGATGAATCAAGAATTACCTTAGTACTAGCCAAATTTTTACATGTGGCTTATGTAATGGAAGTACAAGGAAGAAAAGCTAATCTATGTGAGATTATTAGATTGTAATTATTGGATAACATTGCAAAGTTGAAGTAAAAAAAGAGTGAAATTTTTAGATTTGAGTCCCTACCTTATTGACTAAGATTCTTTTATGTTGAAAAGAAGTACATGATAATTTGGGATAGTAGCGAGTGCACAATGGATATGGTGACTCAATTTTATAAATCAAAGTTAGAAAATGTTAGAGATAATGACATTGACTAGATGGTGAAGAAATTTTAGATTGAAATGAAATAGAGATGTAAGATACTATTGGAAATATAAGATAGGCTAAGTTATTGAAAGGGGAGGGTTGAATAAGTAACCAATAAAAATTAATCTTAATTCACCAATTAATCCTTCATATGTATTTTGATCTAATTGTGAGCATGAAAAATTGAAAGCATTAAAACATTCTTAACACTTTGACACATAATATGGTGACTCAGAAATCTTCCAAATAGAAAGTAAAACTAGGGTGGGGATGATACCCACAACCTTTAGTAATGCAATATAAATTTCACCTATTAAGGCTCATAATGATCACATCTAATGATTTTCCCTATTAGGAGTAATAAGGATTACTAGGTCCACCTTGCAAAATGATTTACAAACATACAATGAAGTATGCACTTGGTAAAGAGATTTAAAAAACAATGTTAAGTCTATGCTATGAAAGGATTTAACTGTTCCACCTGTTAGGATGAACCAATGGCTAATTTGATAAATGAGATTCCTATGAGTGTAATGATCACCTTATTGTGATAGATAAATCTTTGTTGCTCCTTATACTACTATAGCATTTTTACTTCAAACTTATATGATTATTAATATACATACAATACTTCTCCTTATTATATGTGATACAATAAATTAAATATATACCAATCCAATTTACAATTCATCAAAGTTAGCTACAATACAAGTTTCACCAAAATACACAAAGTTGGCCCAACTACAAGTACTCAGGTTCTGAAGACAAACTTGGTGAGGTTCTGACACTCAACATCCATTGTCAAAGCTTGGCATCATCATGAACTTGGTATATGTAAAAGATTAGTTCATATCAATCACTTCAAATTTGTCTAAACTTGATCTACATTGGTGACATGGTAATCATTACAAAACTTGGCATATAAACTAAATCACTTGATTCATACTGCATAGCTCATTCAACACTATCATTATGCAATTAGTATAAACTGAATCACTTGTTTGACACTGCATAGCTCAATCAATACTAGATTCACATTATTGGAGCTACAAACTTGATAAGAACTGGAGAACTTGATTTGTAAAAAGAAACTCAGAAAATACTATGAGGCTTGGTTTATACTAATAATCACCAACTTGGTAGATATTTCTCAGTGTGAACTAAATATTATTCCTAGAACTTGGTAGCAACTGTAGAACTTAGTAGAGCCTAAATTATTTGGTTAACACTATTAACTAGATAATAAGCTTGGTAGCTATTAATCATTTGAATAAGTGTGGGTTACTAATAAAAAAACTTGATTGTAATGTCAACAATCTCCCCCTTTGGCATTAGCGACAAAAACACTTACCAATAAAAACTGAGTTCAAAAAGTTCAAAACAATCTTTGGTCTCCATTATGTGTCTTCAACTTGGTAATGTACTTTTTTTTTGAAATTTTTGAAATTTCTTTTGTAAGAAATGTCTATCTGAATATCTAAATATCTATACATGTATATGATGCTCCCCCATACATATATATTCAATATACTTTACATGTTATACTCATCTCATTCTCTCCTCTTTATTGTACCATTATATATTCTCCCCTTTTATATCACATCTTATATTCAATTTTCTCCCCCTTTATAATATGCTTTACATGTTATATGTATTTTCTCCCCCTTTATGACATAAATGCCAAACGTGTATTTTATATGGTAATACCAAAATGTGACAAGAAATTAGAATATACCTTTAGAATCAGTGACATTGTATTCTCCCAAATTTTGTACAACATCTTTCTTGTGTACAATGCAATTTGAACTTCTGTTGATAATTCCATCATCTGTTCAGCTATGGAGAAGTTGTTATCATGGATGAGAGTTTTAGCAGGTGAAATATGTTTCTCCAATGTATTCATGTTTGGAAGAATCATGCCTTGTATGTTTACAAGTGTAACCCTTATCCTAGCTTCTTCCCTTAGTAATTCTACTTGCATATCAGTCAAAAAATATAATCTTTGTATAGTGAGCAGAATTCTAGCTCAAGTCAAGTGACAACTGTTGTGCACTTGCCTTCAAATCTTTGTTCATTTTGGAGAGTTTATCTTTAATTTTCTTATGTAAATATAAATATATCACAAATTTTACCAAATAGAGAAGTGACATTTTTGGTAGAGGTTTCCAATGAGCCTAGAATAGTAGACAAGTCTACTTGACATATTGCAATATTCTATGCAACAATTTCTCTTGTCCATTCAAGTCTTCATTAACTTTATGGACCTCTTCTACTAACTGAGCCAAAATAGGTTAATAAGTATCAACCTAAGTGCTAAGTACATCTACAAGAATGTTCTTTACATCTTTAGGCACTTAAAACTCTATGTTCCTTTCTTTTCTAATCCTCTGTTGCTTAGTTTTCTTCTACAAAAGCTATCCTACTATATGCATTTTATCAGAATTGAGATTAGATATATCCTAATTTGGGATGACTATATCCTCATCAAGATCAATACTTTCTTCCTTATTTTTGCTAGACACTTTTGTACTTAGTTGAGGCTTGCTCTCAAGTGTCTTTGTACTTATTATTTGCATGCTTAGAATAGTAAAATAGTGGAAAGGGAAGGACTATAAATAAAAGTAAATATAGCACTAATTGAAGGAATATCTTTTTGTTGAGTAACCATAATTGATGAAAGAGGAAGCACTTAGTCACTTCAGTCAATGAAGTACTAAGCTAAAGAGGTGCAAAGATTGGTTGAGTGCTTGAATTTTCAATGTTTGACACAACCAACTTGGTAGTATCTTTCTTTGAGCTTGATTTCTTTAATGCTTTTCTTAGAGAGTGAGGAATTTTGAAATTTACAAGCGGGAAGTTTACTTCTAGGGGGGGAGGGGGGGTTGAATTAGAAGTACCAAAGTTTGAGCGATAATTTTTTAAACTAAAATAAATACATGCATGAAACATTCTAGTAAAGGCTTAAACACTTTGTTAGAAGTGTACCTACCTAAAGAATTTTTAAAAATTCACTTGGAATGTCACCCTGTTAAAGGATTTACAAAATGGTTGATAAACCAACCTATCTTCATAGGATTTTCATTCTCCTAATACAATGGTTAAAAAGTATAGTAGGATTTGTTGACCTAATAACTTACAATCCTCAATTATGGATTTTAGATTGATGTTTAATCCATTCTAATATGATCTTCTTTGATATGATATGATTCTTTTCAAAGTACTCATACTCTATTCTGTTAATTGATGTTGTAATCCTATCCTTCTTCTTCTAAGCTTTCTCACCCCTTTCACTTCCTTCAAAGTTCGCTAGTATTCTCTCCTTGCATGCATTCTCTACTCATATAATATCTCATACATACCTGAATTATGGTGTTTCAACCTCCTTAAAAAAATTTTATGATCAGGGTTAGGTATGAATCTACAATTGAGATTCATCCATCTTTCCTACTCAAATATTTCTATTTTTATAATTGGTTGCATGTTGATTTCATAGGGAATCAAATAGATTCCATCTTATCTTTTAATCCTTAAAGATTCATCATATGTCAACTCAAAGATGTTTTACATCTTAGTTTTTGAGGGCACAAACTCTTATGTTGATTTTTTGTTACTTGGCACTTACTAATTACTGATTCTTGACACATATAGAAATTATGTCTTGCTTGGCACCTATATTTTACTCGGCACATATACTAGCTCAACATCTATTAGTCACTCAACAATTGAAACTTGCTTAGCACTATCTTTCTACTTGACATCTGTATGACTCAACACTTGATGAATTTATGGCTCGACACATACTATAACTCAAAATCTATATTATACTTGCAATCAACTAAGAAAATGTATTAAGTGTGTTGGCACTTAATTGTCAAAACCAATCTATGACCAATGATCTCCCCTTTCATATGAGTGTCAAAAAAACTTAACTATATATGATAAATCTAATCTTTTTGAGTATAATATACATTTGTTTGGCATATATACAAAACTTCAAAAAATTGTTCAAAATTTTGTGAAGATACCTCAAAATTTGTAACTCCCCCTGAGTTGATGTGCCATTGCTATATCCACAACTTCTCATGCTAGATTTGTCTCATGCCAATCCTGATACTCTTTATCTCTACCTTGGCATTTTGTCTCTATCTACTCTATTCTATCCACCTTGCTTTAGTTTTACTCCCCCTTTCACATATCTTCCCTTCCAATTATAATTTCCTTTTGGCTTATCTATTTCTCTTCCTCAAAATTTATCTTGTTATCTCCCCCTTAGTTTTATTTCCCCCTTTTTATTATAATTATCTGCCCCCTTTTTTGATACTTATGTCAAAGGGTTCTATACATTAACTAAATACTTATCCAAAAAGGATTTATTTAAATCCATTACTATCCTCAAAGCAACATCCCAGTTATCTAGTGCAATTTCTAGTGATTTAAGTTGGATGGCTGACTCTTCTACAAGGTGAACTAGGCCTTCCAATGTACAAATATTGGGGGTCTTTCTTTAAAATATTTTTAGTATAGGCCAATTATTTCTACAAATTTTCCATGTGTGGGTTGATGGAAGATTGAATCTGTATTAACTTGGCCTTGGTATTTTCCTCATTTTTTGTTTTCACAGCTAGTTCCTTCTAAGTGTGAAGTGTAGTTTTAAAATACTTCTCACTCTGAGCTAGATCTTTAGGTAGTTGCATAACAAATATCTTAAGGTTTCTTTCCAAGCTCATTATTCATTGGCCAGTTTCTTGTGTGAAAATTGCTGGGTCACACAATTTTTAGTACAATGAGAATAGGTTCTCAAGTACAGCCTTTACCTTTTCAATCTTCTTGGCCAGCTCAAGTTGTGAAAGTGAAATTTCAATAGAGATTTTCTCATTTACCTTCACCTAAAATTTCCTCTCTAACCATTCTAGTAGTTTTTTATTTGTGTCAAGGTCTTCATTCTATACCTGGTCCACTATACTAGATAGTTTATCCACAATGGACTTAGTTTCATTAGGTACCTACAAGCTAATTAATGCATCTAGAAAGATATCTATTATTTCAATCAAAGATTTCCTTTTTTTATACACATTTCTGAGTATCTCTTGCTTCTTCTTCCTCTCAAGTTCCTCTTGCACTTCATTTATCTAATCAATATTCATGGTTTCCTAGTAATACTTGAGAATGACTATTTCCTTGTCTAATGCAGGGTTTTCATAGTGATCATGTACCCTTGCAACCTTCATAGAGATCAAGCTTGGTGCTGAATTTTGAAGTGGTATTGCCTTAGTGCTCAACTTTTGTGATGTTCCAGTTGGAGTCCCTGTTGTAGGAAAATTTATCAATGTTTGTATTGCCTCTTATTCCTTCTTAGAAATTTCCTTTTCCTCTTTAGATCTTCCCTTATCAATTATTGTGATCTATAGGGGTGCACCTTTTCCTTGTGCTATAGAGATAGAGGTATCCAACTATCTTGTTTGATCCTTTACTAGCTCCTCCATAGTTCTAGTGACTATAACTATGGAGTCAACTTTTGCTGATGTATCTTGTGCAAATTTCTCTTGGGGTTAGCCACTTGTAGCTTTTGGGATATGAGAAGTTGGTTCTTGTGGATTCACCTTATCCCTTATTATGTTTGCTATAACCTTTTACAATTCTTCCACACTCACCAAGACTAGATTTGTACACAATTGTGCTTGTAGTGTGGTTTGGCATAGAATATTTTTGAGATCCTTTGTAGTTAATGGATTGATGTTCTGACTAGATTTTTTAGGAACATCTTGTATAGTTATTGTATCTGTAGGTGTGGGAGCTATATGTGGAGAGTTCAAAGGTGCTAGTTGTGTGTCCTACATAATCTATTCTTGTTGTTGCTCCTTGGTAATTTCCATATCATCTTTTTTGTCTCCTTCTCCACTATAACATTTGCCTTATATTTTTCACCTTCTTCATCCTTATCATTTTCCTATTCTTCTTCATTATTTCTTCCCTCAAGGGGATCTACCTCTCCTTCTTTGATAGTTGCGAGGCCATAAATTAATTTCCACTTTTGAGTGGACTTTTTGACAACATCTTCAATTTTATTCTGAAGAATAGTAAAAGCTCTATTCTTGGGTGCAAATTTTCTCCAATGCTTCTTATTTGCCTTGCTAATATCCCCTTTAGTGAGTTTAGGTATCACTCAATCCAATGTTGACTCTCTTATTTCTTTTTCCATATTGAGGCAATAATGCCATTTATTTTCTACAATAGAATATAACTCCTTAGGCATTGAATTCTCAAGTTCAAGTAGAGTGTTCTTGAACTTTTCCATCATGCTGTAGACTGACTCTTCAACTATCTTATCTTATTATCTAGTTAACTTATTAAAATCAATTCCTTTTAAGCCAAACAAGTCTGCATTATCTCTAATGTTATCACATATATTTTCCAAATCAAACTTATTAGTGTGACTTACCACTCTAAATTGGTCATTGTCATTAGATTCTATTCTTTCTTCATCTAATTTAGGGGGTGCAACATATTTTATTCTTAGCTTCTTCTTGGATGGACCTTCCTACTTAGTAGCCTTCTTCTTTTCCTACTCCTTGGCATACTTTGTTATGGCTCTTGTACTTGTCCTTGTAGTAGGTTTTTATGGGTTTGGCTTGGCTGTCTTGTTGCTTTTGGATTGAGCTACGGGCTATTTTTGGGCTTTTCTCTTCTTTGGCTCTAGCTTAGGTACTTCCTTGGCTTGCTCTTCCTCCTTGAAACCTTCTTTCTCTTCTGCATCTTCTCCCATGCCTTGAGTCAAGGCAAGTGGCCCTTGATCTTGCTCATCTTCATCCTCATCTACCTCTTCATCCTCCTCCTCATCTTTTGTTGTGGCTTCACCAAATCTAGCCTTCAGATTTTTCACCAATCTATCCTTTTTCCTTAGTGTTGAAGTACTTTTCAATTCCATTTCAACTTTAGACTTCACAACATCAAAAGTGCCAAAGGATTTTGCAATTTTATCAATATCTTCTACTAGCAATGTTGTGATTACTATTGATGCCTCATCAATATTGATTTCATATCCAAGTGGCCTTAGCAATCTCACCCTTGGTACTACTACTTGTATGTATGTCAAATAAATGTCCACTAAGAAATTTTTTTCACTAATATGTCATTCAACAAGAGAGATAGGTATCCGGATTCTTTGTTTCATTGACTTCTTAAAGTCTTCAAAGTAGTTGGCCATTAGAGTTAAAAAATTTGTCCCCATCTGCTCTATTTATTCATTAACCTATATTGCTATTGAGTTGTTTGTCTTCCAACTTATCTTTCCAAAAGAAGGGAATTCATTCTGAAAATAGAAAAATAAACATATTAGAATTTCTCCAAATTTGCATTGTTGGATCTTCTGATAGCTCCCAAATTCTCCATAATCTATTGTAATTTCAGTTCAGCTACATCATATGTATGATCCTTCTTGAAAATTTTACTAAAATACAAGGTAGAATTTATGGTATATGACCCTAATAGAAAATTCTACAAGAGGATATTTGATGGTGTCAATAGTCATCCCTCTCTTGTTCCACTTTTCCCTAGTGTTCTTCTCTATGGCTTCTTTAGAATCACTTCTTAGAGTCTTTGGCCATTCTAGGATTGGGTACCCAGTTACTCTATGTATCATTCTTTTTGACAGTTTGATCAATCCATCCTCCAACCATATGCTTCCATCATGGATTCTACTTATCAAAATTCTTACCCATTCCATTTTACATACTATAGGGAAATCTAGGGCATGGATTAAGCCCTTCCTTTCAACAATTTAAAACTCTTTCTTTAATGCCCTGTTCTCACAAAGTTTTTTCATGTGCTTGCTGAATCTCCATGTTACCAATTGCACCTATTTTACAATTATAACACCTTCTAACATCTTGCACTATTAAAACTTTAGGTGGACTAATGGATAAAGCTTAGGCAGGCTCATTCTTATAAGCAACTTCAAAAATTGGTCTAAAATTAGGTTGTCTCACTTCATTACTAACGAATTGAACTTCAAATATCTCCTTATCCTAGGTTTTTCTAAAGCTAGATGCCATTTCTTTAAACTAGGGTTTCAAGACATAAAAATTGCTTAACTGCATAGCTCAGCACTAGTGTAAATATCTGGAATTGATGAAAAGATGTTGAATCTTGGCTTGAATCTATACAAATGCTTCAATCTCTACTTGGAATTTGTTTTGTGCTCTTATTTCTCTTGCTCTATTCTTCCAATGATGAAAAATTATTGAAAAAATGACCTTATACCCTTCATTTCATAGCATTTAATGCTTAGTGCATATACAACTATCCACTTGTCTCCTTATACAATTCTATTTCACTCAACTTCCATTGATTTTCAAATACTTGACATACACTAGAGTTTCCCTTACTTAGCTTCAATAGGAATTTTCCTTCACTTGGCATTCACTATTAACTTGGCATCTATTGATTTTTGTAGACAACTCGACATATGCTAGGATTGTACTCGACATCTGAAGGCAATTTTCCTTACTTGGCAACAATGTGAACATTTTGAATTTTTAACTTTGCATCTTTATTTATGTTGATCTATCCTTTTCAGTACTAATTTATTCTTGGAACTGAGGTATGATAAAAAATTTAAATATTAGTCCCACATACCTTCTTTTTCTTAGTTGAATGAAGTTTGACCACTTAACCTTTTTGGGTGAAGTGATCTCTCCATTTGATGTGTTGCATCCATCTTTCTTCTTCCATGTTTTATTCATCTCTCTTCTAACATGCTCAACATCTACCTTACCTTTTCCTTTATTTGAGTCAAAATTAGGTGCCTTTGTGCTTGCTGGGTAGTGCTTAATGATGTGACACATCTTTAAACAATTGAAGCATGTAGTTTGGCTCAACCATCTTTCTATAGATCCCACTAAAATGTGTTCTTATGCAATTTTTAGGGATGTGTCCATACTCTTGATAGTAGTGATAGCTATGCCTAGTGTTGGAGCCCCAATTATAGGAATTTTCATGGCTTCTTCCCTTGTTTGATGACCATATGGGCTTGGATCTAAATTCAAAAGCTTTTTGGCCATACTTGTTTCAAATATAGTAGTGACCTTCAAATCTTGGTGTCCTAATGATTCTATTCCTGTAGTCATGTGCCTGATGACCTTGCTTATTGCACTTGTGACAATGACCCATGTTTTTAGGTTTATCATGCTGATTGGCATTCTTTCTCCTACACACATTAGAGGTATATCCCTTTTTACCACAAAAATGATAAGTGGGTTTTGTGTTTTGACCCTTATTATTTCTTTCTTCTATAGTCTTTGATGACTCTCCTTTTTCAATGTTGGTTCATCCTAGTCCTAAAGTTTCCATACTAGATCTTGGTGATTTAAGTAGCTTTTTAAAGTACTTGATAGCTTCATTAGGTTTTTTGAAGCTCTCTAAAATTTTCTTCTTTCTTCTCAAGTCATTTTGTAGTTGTTCATTTTTCATCTTTAGTGTTGAGACCTCAATGTCCTTGACATTCAGCTCATGATGGACATTCATCATTTGGCTTAGGGTGTCTAACTGCATGTGGAAAATCTTGCAAGCCTAGTTGACTTTTCCTCTAGTTTGTTAGAAAGGTTTTTCTTGTCATCTTCTATCATAGCTTTATCTTCAATAGCTCTCTTCTTCTATTAATTCACTTCACAAAGCATCATGGCTTGCGATTCTTGTTCAATCTTGAGAGTTATGATCTCTTCTACTTGAGCTCTATTCCCCTCCATTAGGTCTATAATTCCTACATTAAAATCCTTAGAATCTCAATTGGTAAATACTTTTGATCTATCCATCTCCTTGTACTATGTATCATTCTCGGCTATGGTGATTTCTTTTCTTCTCTACAGGAATTTCCTCAATTCTTCCCTAGCTTCTTCTAGAGAATGTATAATGAGATGTATTTTGATCTCTTGATTTTGTATAATCTTCCCAAGCTTATAGACCTCCATTGCTAGATCTTTTCTTCAAGTCATAAGGCTTCTCTTTGCAAGAACTTGGATCTGATACCAATTGTTGGAATTTATAAGTGGCAAGTTTACTTATGAGAGGGGGTGGGTGAATCAGAAGTATCAAACTTTAAGCTATAAAACTTTTAACTAAAATCAATATATGCATGAAATATTTCTAATTAACATGAAAGTAAAGGAATCATAAAAATAGACAACACAATATTTGATCACCTAAAAACTCTCCAAAATGAGAAGGTAAAATTGGGGTGGGGATGACACCCATAACTTATCACTATAGCAATATGTAGGTTGTCAAGGTTACAATGTTTGACCATTAGCAATGGTCTACCCTATGAAAGGCTTTCCCTATTAAAGGCTCAAAAACTCTATTAGAAGTGTACTTATCTAGAGGATTTAAAAACATTCACTTGGAATGTCCCCTTGTTAAAGGATTTACAAAATGGTTATAAAACCAACCTATCTTCATAGGATTTTCATTCTCCTAATACAATGGTTAGAAAGTATAGTAGAATTATTTGACCTAATAACTTAAAATCCTCAACTACTAATTTTAGACTGATGTTCAGTCCATTCTGATATGATCCTCTTTGATTTGATATGATTTTGTTCAACATATTGATACTTTGTTTTGTTAAATAATGCCACAATGTTTTCCTTCTTCTTCTAAGTCTTCTCACCCCTTTCACTTCCTTCAAAATTCACTAGTATTCTCTCCTTCCATGCATTCTTTGCACATATACTCTCTCATACATACCTAGATTATGGGGTTTCGACCTCCTTAAAAAGGTTTCATGACTTAGGGTTAGGTATGAATGTACGATTAAGATTCATCCATCTTTCTTAGTCAAATCTTTCCATTTTTTTGATTGGTTGCATGTTGATTTCATAGGGAATCAAATAGATTCAATCCTATCTTTTAATCCTTTGAGATTCATTATATGTCATATCAAAGACACTTTACATCTTAATTTGTGAGGGCAAGAACTCTTATGTTGATTCTATGTTAATTAACACTTACTGATTACTGATGCTTGACACATATAAAAATTATATCTTGCTCAGCACCTATAGAAATTATGTCTTTCTTGGAACCTATAGTTTATTTTGAAGATATACTAGCTCAGGATCTATTAGAAACTTAGTAGCTAAAACTTTCTTAGCACTGTCTATCTACTCGACATCTGTATGACTTGATACTTGATGAATTTCTAGCTTAGCACATACTCAAACTTGGCATCTATATTATACTTGAGATCAACTAAGAAAATTTCTTCAGTGTGTTGACACTCAATTATGAAAACCAATCTAAGACCAACAAGGAAGTGAGGCTATAACTATTTCTGCAATATTTTTAGGATCTATTTCCTCAATGCTCTAAATCTTAGGGAGATTCTCGTCAATGGTTTCTTGTTCTTGTTCCTCATCATCTATATTATCTTAATTGTTCTTTCATCATCATCATTTTTCTCTTCCTTTTCATTTTCATTATCATCATCCTTATTACTGACATTAACAAAAAAATCACTTTTCTTATGAAGGTTATTAATATTTTTCCATGTATTGGTTATATTCCTCACCACATGTTTAGTGTCATTGATTAGTATCAAGAAGGTGTTAAATTTAAAAGTAATATTTAATTTATTCTTCTTGATGGATTCTTTCACCTCTTTGTCATTAAGACTCAACATGAGTTTCCTCAGAGTCTTCTCGTATATGTCCTTAGTAGTTTTCTTGGAACATTCCCATCTTGGCTTGATTTTCTCCATCAGTTCATTGGGAAACTATTGTGTAAATTGTTCTAGTGAATATTTCCATTTACTTATCTTAGAAATGACCATGTCTTCAACTTTCTTCCTTTCCTTTGCATTTTTGGTCTCATAATTGAATGACTTAAATTGTCATGCTAGCTCTATAATCAATTTCTTTCAATCTTGCTTAAAATGTTTTACTTCTTCACCCAATTTCAGTTTCTTTTTGGATGTTCTTCTTATAAAAACTATAGTAGATGTTTTGGGAGGATTGGTTATAATAACCTTATCTCTCTTCTTGACTAGATCTTCTTCTACTAATTTAGCCTCATCTTCTGCATCATCTTCTTCTATGTCGTCTCATTTACCTTCTATCAATAGGAGAGTAGAACTAGTTTGTTTCAATTTTTCTATTCTTTTCTTCCATTTTCTGATCACCTAAGGGAGTTTTATCTCTAGTTCTATTCTGGGCTTAGCTTCATCATATGTTCTAAAATATGTCACCTTTGGATCCATAGGTTCATTTAATAATGCTTCAATGATGTCCTTGGTTTCACCAATATTAACCTCATAACCTAGAGGCTTGACTTGTACAATTGCTAGTTTGACTATTTGTATATACAATCTATCACAATCAAACATAAAAAAATATCATCTTTGAATTCTTCTAGAAATTTCTTTTGAATTCTAAATCTATTGTTTATCTTCTCCTTGAATGCCTCAAAATAGTTATCCATTATACTACCATAATGTTCTCCCATTTCTACTATATACTCATTGATTTGATAAAGAAAAGGCACATCTTTTCTCCATATAGCTATACCTTTTAAGGGGAAAAACATTTGCACAAAGAAAAATGAATAGGTTAAAAAGTGATCTGTATAATAGGCTTATTAATAGAAAATAGAAAGAAGAGAGTATTAGAAGAAGATCTAAATATGATAATCTCCATGATATATAAACTCTATGAGGTTGACTCTAAGGAAGATTTAAAAATAATTTTGAAGGGTATTGAACCCTTTTTGAGGAACAAAAGAAAAGAAATTATTCTCATTAGGGGAAATTATGAGGAGGTAAGGACAAAAATAGAGGATGCAATTGTTAAATTAGTGACTTTAATGCTAGAGGTGAGTGCATAGTCAAAACTTGATAGCCTAGTGTATGTGCAACTTAGTATGTCTTCTAGAAATGAGAAGCAAGATAAGGAGACACAAAAAGAACCTTAACCATCATGTATTGTCATGGGTTCTAAATCCATACAAGTGTATAGTATGTACATAATCATGGACACAAAAGAAAAACCATTTGCAGTTTATGGCCAAATTTTTGTTGTCAATATTATAGTTTACTCCAGTTCAGATGATGATGGAGAAGAGGAAAAGAAGATAAAGAAGTGGAGGAGTAGAAGAAAAAGGATGATGATGAGAAGATAAAGGAAGTAGAAAGGAAAAATATAGAAGAAGAGGAGAAGAAAATGGAAGATTCAAAAGTTTTAAGCACAAGTGGAAGATTATAATACAAGAATCAACATTCTTGCCCAATCTAAAACATGTAGAGTTAGAAATTAGGAAGGTAGCATTTTAGCATGATGATATCATACCTTATGTAGCTCTAAAAAGTATATCTATTATATAAATAATAGTTAATCCATCAACAATAGTATTAGATGATGAAGATTAGAAAGAACAGATGAGCTCATTGAGCAAGTTGTTTGAGAAGAAAAAATTAGTAAAGTCTTTGGAGGAGACATTATCTATAGTCTTGGATAGATTGTAGAAAATAGTCACTAAAACTATAGTAAATTAAGACAAGCAATGTAATGCCAAGGAGTTGGTGAAAACCTTTGATAAAGATTTCACAACTCTAGTAGAAGTAGTTTCAATGCAAGCTTAGACAAAGCATGATGCATCACTATTTGATACAGTATGCACTAATGTGAGAAATGATTTGGAAGCTCTTAATGGAATCATAAAGGAACTAAGAAAGTAAAATGATGGTGGGAAGGGATTTTATGGATAGTGCACACTATCATACAAGTACCTGACTGATTTTGAGAGTCAAATAAAGGGAGAGTTGAGTGAACTTGAAATACTCATTGCTAAGTTACAACTTCTAGAAACCAATATTGAGTATTGTAAAGAAGAAGTTGAGAAGACTCATGATGTGATTAGAGGCTTGTAATATGATAAGGAAAATATAGCAAAGATATTCTCTAGTCTTAGAAAAAAAATTCAGCAAACGATCAAATCTTTTTTGAGCCAATTGGAGGAATGTCTTGTAGCTAAGAATATATTCTTATGACAAATTTTCTTATACTAACTTGAGTGCTATTGAAGTTTCATCTTTTGTACTATGCATAATCATTATTATAGATATAGTAAAGATGAATTAGAAGAAGGAAGTGGAAATACTATAAAATTTATGTATGGGAATTTATTTTCTAGAATATCAAGTTGATCAACAGCAGATTGCCTAGGTTTTATTGACACAGTTTTCTTTTGACACCTTTGCCATTGATGTCAAAGGGGGAGTATTATGTAGAAGGAAATTTTTATAGTTGTAAATTGTATACTAAATATGTATGGGGGAGTACACTTATGTACTTATGTATCAATGTAAAGGAGTAATAAGGAATATATTGATCCATCAAAACATGAATAAAATTGTTATGTTTTGAAGGAAGTTTTGTGTAGTTACTTTTGTTTTTATTAGATAAATAGGTTTTATAGGGACCTTGAAACCTAAGAGTTAAAACATTAACAAGGCTGATAATAAGCACAAGGCCTAGCTGAGTAACAAAGTCCTAAGAAAAGGCCAGGAACAGAAAGTACATGAAACAACAAAGGCAAAAGCTATGACAAAAAGCCAAAAAAGACATAGTAAGAAACAAAAGAACAAGCAATGGATTAGTCCTCGTTCTTTCTTTCCAGCTTTTGCATGACCTAAGCTACCTCATAGGCCATCTAGTTCTCCTTAGCCTCCTATTGAAGTGCTCTTTGATCTTGCTAGTCCTGACTAGTGTAGATGGTGTCCTTTGTAGACTCATCCTCAAGACTGGCTTTATCGCTATTTTTTCCTTCCTCATCCTCTTGCAAAACTTTGTCTTTAAGCTAACTAGCTAAAAACAAGATGTTGTTTTTAATAGAGTTAAGCAATGAGATCATCTAGTTTTAAAGATTGTGGTTGTAGTTCTCCATATTGTAAATCCTTCTTTTCGCTAGATTGAGTCTATCAACCTGGTCTTTTCTTATCTCAAAACCTGTCCCATTCTTGGTTTCCTCCATTTGACCCACCTTCTCTTTGACCTCCTCCAGCTCATGGAAAAGCCACTTGATTGACCTATAATTATCAATCATACTATTGTAGGAATTGTTTAGAAGGTTCATCCTCATTTCCTTTTCTTTATCTAAGATTGCCACTATCACTAGATCTATGAGCTCTTTGAGCCTCAACTTTTCTTAGTTCTCCACAAGGACCTGGGGATTCATTGCCTCTCTAAAAATGCCCATTTTTGAGGTTCTAACATTAATTTTTTCCAAGCTTTCCTTCTGTCTTTGACCTACACCTCTCCTTCCTCAACACCAATCTTATCCATTTTCTATTCCTCAGGTTGGGCTTGAAGATGGATTGGGGAAAGAGGTAGTGAAGACATATCCTAATCTTGTTGAGTACTCTCATCCTCCAGACCCACCCTCTTTCATTTTTTCCCTCCCCAGTCTTCCTTATCTTCCTCCTGCATCTCCTTTTCCTCCTCTTCCATCTCCATTTCCTCCTCATCATTTTTGTCATCCTCCTCATCATTCACAGGTAACTTCTGGCCATGATGCCTAGGGCTTTTTCTACTAGGGGTTATGGGAGAAGGTGATTTCTTGACATCATGGGTAGCTTTTTTACCAGAGGAAGAAATCCCCTCATCCTCCAAGCTTAAGCTTTGAATATCATTTGATCAGAAGAAAAACTTAAACTTCCAGAATCCACTTTCTCAACCTGGGGGGGCATTAATAATTGTATGAGCCTTAAACTGCTCATAAATGAGTAACAAAAGCACCTCATGCAGAGTGGGGTTAATAGTGGGCTTCTTTTTGAAGTTTTTCACTACTTGCTAATGGAACTTAACAAGTAATAAGGAAAAGAAATTTTACTACTATGCTGAAAGTGATTCAAAAGAACAAAATGGTGGGTTCAAATCCACTCAAACCTAGGGTCTAGAGTGATGTACTCAATGAAAGCTCTCAAAACATACCTGCATAGTTCCTTTATGGTTTTAGGAATTTAGAATGTGTCAATCTTTTTTAGGGCCTTCAGCTCCTTGGCATCCTTCACAAAATCCCTCACAGCGTTGGCTGAGAGCTTTTTGTCCCTAAAGAACTTAAAACCCTCAATCAAGATTTTAGTAATAGTCATAATCAACTCTTGCATTATCTAAAAAAAAACCCCGTTCACCTTTACTCTACCTTCCTTCCAAGAACCAACCATACTATTGGTCACCTTGTGATAAAAGTCATGCAATTTCATGATGTATCTAATTATCTCACTCTATTCCAACTTCTCCCATACCTTTTCCCTGGTTCTCCATTTTTCTATCTCTCCCACTGACTCTTTTCTACATCTTTCACCCACCATTTCAACACTTTGCACACTCTCAATTCTCATATGCACCACACACTATAACTAATGGGGACCTCTATGCATGACCAAAATGTAGAAAGCATTAACCTTACTGTTGCACCAATAGCAAATGCAAAAAAATACCCACCAAGCATGTTGAAAAACTTGTAATAAATTGCCACAATTACTATTTCTCATGCAAACTTTTTGAGAAGTACCCATTCCCCTTAACCCATTCATTATGATAATTACCCATTGATCTTCTTTGTACTTCCTTGGATCTTATCCAGATCAATCAAGCTCTTAATATCCACTGGAAAACCTTTTCTAGGTTGTGATGTCATTTTTTGGTCAATGCCAACTCCTTTATTTGCAAACCAGTTGGCTACCGAGTTTTCTTCCTAGAAAATGTGAGTGACATGGACTTTATTAAATTTGGCTAGAGTCTCAAGAGTCTTATCAATAAGATTAGGGATTGACCATGATGGCTCAAATTTTCCTTTAATACACTTTAGTTACTTTTGACTTAGAGATGACCATGATCGACCATGTAGTTACTTTTGTTTATTTTTTATTATACATGACATTATTTACAAACTTAGTCAATTTTCCCAAATGTTTCAATAAATTCCAAAGGGGGATATTTTTGGAAATATGGTTAGTTAGATGTACTAATGGTTGTTATTTATGGCAACATGTATTCAACATTTTATTTATGCATTTAGAGATAGAAAATTGTCTAAGTGTTAGACAATTTGCAGTAGCATAGAAAGAAAATGTGGTGTGTACAGGTGAATCATTGAGAGTTTGATCATGCATAGTTGAGGAAAGATTTATAAAAATGTAATGATGGCATATACTAGTGCATGGATGTGTATAGATAATACAACATGACATATGGTTGAAACACCCATACAAGTATCTAACAGAGAAAAATAGAGCATACCAGAGAATTAAACTATATGACTTGAGGAATTATTTTAGTGGAAAAATAATTACTAAGTCATGGTGAGCCAACTTTGAATATATTATTCCCTAAGTTATATTATATTATGTCAAGCATGTGAAGACATAAGGGCCGACTGAGAAAATAATTATGGAGAAGCAAGATATAAGTAAAGATCTTATCTTGCAAAGATAAGTATGAAAGAAATGTGCGATATTTGATGAAATATGTGACATATGTACAATCTATGATTAATGTGAAGTTGATGATATGAAAACTACATTTTATGTATGAGTAGAGAAAGTGCTAATTATAGCAAACAAAAAGTATTGAGTGTATATCTATTCTTGTAAAGAACTGAACTATACAATTGCATGTTAGGGTAGTGTGCTCTTCTTACATACATTGTATCTAGTCCAACAACTCTTAATGGGGTTGTAGAAACTCCTAAGATGGTTGAGGCTTCTAAGAAAGCCTAGTCCTCTAACAAGGACTTAAGACACTACATATACATCATAGACTCCTAGCATTGTCAATATCCTTAATCGGATCTGATTGTTTAGTGAATCATCTAGTGGGTAGCATCGCCACTGAGGTTTTCCCTTGGTTAGGGTTTCCCTAGTTAAAAAATAATGGTATTATGAGATCTCTATATGAAAAGTTATATTTACTATTCAACATTTTCATTTTACTTTGATATGCAAGTTACAAAGTAATTAACAATATTTAGCTAAGGGAAAAAGTTTGTAGAATACTGATTCACAATAATTGGGTCAAATTTGTGAATTATGATGAATTTGTTATTATAGCTAACTCTAGAAGGTAATTATTTGGATTGGTATATATGTAACACATTGTATCATATCCAAGAGGAGTATCAATCAAGAAGAAGTATGAAGTAGATGAGTGTGAATTAGTGAAGGATATAAGTAGTATAAAGTACAACATAGAATTATCTATCATAGTAATGTGATCATTAAAATTAAAGGAATCTCATTCAACAAATCAAGGTTGTAGATCAGAGATTAGCCACTAATTCATTCTAACAAGTTTATTAGTCAAATCCTTTGATTGGGTGGACTTAATAGTCTTTTTCTAAATTTCCTAACAAAGTGTATACTTCACTGTATGTTTGTAAATCCTTTAACAAGGTGGAATTAATATTCCTTATTGCTCCTAACATGATAGATCACTAGAAGTGGTCAATTTTTAAGCCTTAACAAGACAACTTTATACTCTAGCACTAAAGCTTTTGGGTATCATCCCCACCAAATTTTACTTTTTAGTTGGAAGGTTTCTAGGTCACCATATCTTGTGTCAAACTATTATGAATATTTTATTACTTTCATTCTTTCATGCAATTAGTTTAGAATAATATATGAAGGATTAATTGGTGAAGTAAATTAAAAAATTTATTAGTTCTTGATTCACCATTCTCCTCTCAGTAACCAAGCCTACCTTATATTTCCAACAATTATAAAAGTTATATTCTAGTACTAAGAAAATTGATGAGCACTTATATTTTCATAGACCTTGATACAAGAGCATCATGGGCTTGCTTTAAATATTACATGTTGAAGGGATTTTGGTGGAGTTTTGTGGACCTATTTTGGTCCTGGTTAATTGTTTTTGATGTGTTTAATAAATGTTGCAAGACTTTTAAGGCATTTTTTATTTAATTTCTTTTGGAGGCCAACTTGTGGCTCAACATGTAATTAATGTAAGGGTTATTTATTTTTTAGTTTACTAGGCTAACTTGTGGCTTAGTTGGGTATCAGTAGGGGGTATTGTGGAGTATTTAATAATTATTCATCTATCTTGGAGAAGAGGATGTGGTAGAGAAGAAAACTAGCTAAGGCCTTGCACTACATTAGACCTTCCTATGATAAGAGTAGTCTTGGATTTTATTGGAGAAGAGTGAATAAAGAGATCCAAAGAAAGAAAGGAACAAGACCTAATTATTGAACATCTTAAATAAAAGAAGAGTGATAAAGATAAGATTGAATCCTTTCAATCTAAGGATGCACCAAAAGAAGTTGAGAAATCAAGTCAACCTAAGAATATTGATGAACCTAAGTAGAAAGAGCAAGTTGATTGACCTAAAGAGGTAATGCATGAACTTACAAGTAGATTCCTTGTATGTAATGAAGTTGGTCATATAAAGAGAGAGTTCATAGGTAAGTCATGCAAACCTATTACAAACTATTACTACTAAAATTGGTATAGTTTTGGTCATGTTGGTGTTTTGAAATGTCATATTTTCAAATTACCCTGATGAGAAAAAGATACATCTAGGGGTAGATACTTCACATTTTTAACATATCCTTTTAGACAAAACATCAAATATAAGGCTAGACCCTTCTTCTACTTTAGGCTCTACAAAACCTAGGTAGGTGTACCTTAGATTCACTTATATATTTTTGATTACTACTGCATGCATCTTTACGACATTCATCTACACAACTAAGTAATTCATTCTTATAAATGATCTCTTCAACCTCATATTGCATAGAGAACTCTTTTCACAACTTTTAACCTCAAGTTTATTTTTATAATTTAGAAATGGAACTTCACTTTTAGATCTAGAAAAGAATTCATACCTTTAATTGCATAAGAGTACTCACTTCCATACGTACACACTCAAAAATGGTTTCATCTACAATTTCATCACCATTTTCATACTAATTCATCCCATTCTCTCATTCCACTAACTCTGATATCTTAGCCAACTTGATCATATCTCAATAGTTTCTATCATCATTTGTATCCACTTTCACATCAATTGAAAATCAATTTGGAACCATTTTAACATTAGATCAACCTGGAATCATAGCAAATCTACCTAGAATCACAAAAATTTACTCTTAATCAACCTAGAACGTGTCAAAAATCCTAGACATATCACAATTTGTCCACTTCTAGGCATTTCTGTGGCTTTTAATGCCTCAAAAACCTATCAATCTATCAAACCTATCAATCTAACCATAGTACTATCATGTCTGTCAATGCTCAAACTGTCATTCTTGTCATTCGATCATGGACATTGTTGAGTCTCTTAGTTTTAAATTATGACATCACCAAACCATCTAAATAACATTAAAAGTGTCCATTGATTTTATTATGATCATTCTTGATCCTATAGCATTTTAGGATATTGGTTAAGTGTTACATATCCTTAATTCATGACATATGCCCTTTACATATTATCAATCCTAATCAAATAAATCAATTTCACCATGGCTTTGGTCCACCCATCATCATACTAGTCAATCTACATAATCATTGCATTTTCATCAAAGGATACCATCACATAATCAAATTGGTCAATCATCTACTAATTTTCTTTGTAGGATTAAATGACCCAAAATTTAATCCTATGTCATCTCAATCAACTTCATCTCACATTGCTAGCTATTCTTCCTAATTATCATCCTCAATTGATTAATCTTATTAATTAATTTATTCATCATTCACAAACCATATAAATTCACAATTTCATAAGTCATATTTTCCACCATTTGTTTCTAATTTCTATGTGTGGAATAATAGATTTTTAATTCAATTATTTTTCATAATATTGATATCATGATGACATATGGGAATGCCACATGATGGATTCTCCATTTACACTTGGCTAAGATATGTCATAATCCATATATTCTTATTCCTTAGGCATTTCCATATTTCACTTTGTTGTCATAGATTCTTGACTTTAAGTGGGTTTGAGGTGTCACATGATGCATCATAGATCCTCTTACATTTATAGCCATGTTTGACTTCCAAGCTTCACACAATCCTACATTTGGTATCTTGTGTCATATGCATCATGGATTCTAAAAGGAATCTCTTACTGAGTTGCATATCCAAGGTGAGAAATCCAATGCTCTCACCTTGTGTGTTGATTATAAACTAAGCATTCTTCCTCTCATTTTCAGTCCCTAGGTCTTTGGTAGTTTACTCCCTCAATATTAAATCACTTCTTTTAGTACTCTCATGTCATTATCATAGTCTTTTTCTTCCTAATTGTGTGCATTATAGGCAATCAGAGCTACACCATATGGAGAATAAAGAAGGACATGGGAGATACAAATGAAAGAAGGGGTTTCTAACTTTGTGTTGCTTCCTTTCATTTATTTCTCATTCATGGTAGACTAGAGGTTGTCAATGTATGTTTATTAAGTTTTTGATTTTCTCATAGTATGTTAGACATTAGCCCATTTTCTAGTCCTACAATTGGTGAACCCGACATGAACATGCTTAACTAACTTGGGTTTCTTGTTTCTGTGCTTGTAGATGCAAGGAAGGAGCTAACTTGGAATGGTATAATGATTATTTGCACTTCCTTATCACATATAGACTAATTAGGGGGTCTTGTAACATGGATATATGTCCTTATTTTATGCATTTTATTAGCTTTCTATCAAGGTTGTACACTGCTCTACTAGGGTACACTTGGGACCCATAGGAGGCAGTTTTAGGGGCCTAGGAGACACCATAACCCTCATCTGCTATTTCCAATTCACCAACTACACATAGAAAAAACCAAATGCACCCTTCTAGGACCTAACTACACCATGGGCACAATCTACACTATTTGAGCACACTTGTTAGGATAGATCTCAAAATTTTAATTTCTAGGTATCTCACAATCTACAACTGCTCTCCCAACTGTGCCTTTCTGGGCTGCAACTGCACCATGAGTGTAGTTAGTACTATTTGAGAATACTTGGGGGCATCTTGGGTCATTTTGGCCTTCTAGGGTGTAGTGTACTCTATCAAAGCATATTTGGTTCATAGAAAGCACATACTTCACTTAGAATCTACATCTAGGGTTTGCATTTCTTTCTAGGACCTAGATTAGATGTTTTTGTGTTATTGATGGTTTGGTTTTAGCATGTGGAAATCATTGGATAAAGATATAATAATTAAAAAATATTAATGCTTGTTTGTAGGATCTTGTTGAAGACCCTATGTGCTTGTCTAAATTGTGTGTGTGGATTTCCTAGATTAAATAATACTTTGTTTAGTGCTTTAAAATGAAATTTTTCTATTTTTCCTTGTGTTTCTATGGTGTTTAAAAACCTAGGAGTTACATGGACATATCCACTCCCCTTTCCATTATGGATCTTGGGTATAAGAGAAATCTGTGTGACTTCTATAGAGAAGCCTACTTTGGACCAAGATATCTAATTTTGGATATGCTAAGGGACAACTTTAGAGAAGTAATGGGATAAAGCCAGGTCAATGTTCTAGCTTCTATATAAAACTTAATATGGTTAATGCTATTTTGATGGTATTTCTATGTGATAGCTCTCCTCCAGTACCCTTGTCATGTGTCAAACCTTGGTTCTTGGGGCTGCAAGACCTTCTAAGGAATTTTATCACTCAATTGCTGAACAGAATACCCTTATTAAACATGTTATTTTTGTGGCCAAAAATATTTCAATCCACTAGCTCAGGGGGTCACCCATTCTCGTGAAGAAATCCCACATTCTCACGATTCTTAATAGAGGAAACAATCTCTTGGGAATTCATGCCCATTGGGAATCAGATCTTGGTAGCCCCGAGAAGTTAGTGCACTATAAGGGGGAGCCTATGGTGCCAAGATTCTAAGTTTTTCTCTCTAGATAAGCATGGTTGAACTTTGGTTCAAGTGAGAATTCAATGGATACAGTCCTAAAGCCTAGGTTGTGGTGTGTCTTTTCACTTTAACAACAACTATTCTTGTCTTATTGCATCTTGCATGTGTGCAAAACATTAATCAAGATAAAAGCCAAATTTAAAATTTACACCTTGGATACTATTTGAAACTTTTCAAAATATTACACATTGTCAAAAAATTACAATATTTGTCAAAAAAAATTCAAACATTGGTCCAAAACATTTAATACTTGGAAAACATGGTAACTTGTGATCCTAGACATGCTTGGCATAACTTAGATTTCATCTTTGCATAGCATCCACTTGGTTTCACCATATTTTGATCCTCATAATTGCATCATCTAGGATTCATCTTGCATCTTCTTGTCCTTATTGTGCATCCCTTAGCTTTCATATTGCTTTCATTAGGGTTTAGTTTACAATTGTTAGTCTTTGTATTTCAACCTTAAAATTTGCATTTTGTATCTCTCATTTGCATTCTTGCATTATCAAACCTACATATTGTACACTTTACCCATCATTTTGGGTGTCCTAAACATCATTATAAACCTTCATTCTAGTCTTATCATTTTCCTCTTCTATTTAGCTCACTATCACATCAATCTAGAAATCATATCACCTAAAATCACCTTAGTTTCAACCCAATTTACCAACTGTTCTCTAAAACTATCAACTATGCTTTGACTAGCCCCAATTGCACTATATGTGTAGTGGGTACTATATGAGAACACTTGGTAGGCTGAGAACATATTTTGGCCTTCCAAATAGCATTTTGAAACTTTAGAAGTGTCCTTAGGTATCTAGATAGGCCCCCTATCTGTATGTCGTTGTCTAAATTTTGCATGCCATAGCCATCATTGTGTTCACTTTGAACCTAATTCTTTAGTTCATAACATCATCCCCAATATCCTAGCTCTCAGATATAGAAACTTGGCAATCACCCAACTCAGAATTAGCAAAAATTCAGCCTAGCCTCCCAACTGCACCATAAAACTACCAGCTAAACCCAAACCAGCCCCAAGTGTACTATAGGAATAGTTGGTACTATTGGAGTGCACTTGGTGCTATCAGAGCATAGTTGAGTACCTACATGACCATTTTGGGTCTCCAAACTGCATTTTGGGACCCTAAAACTACATTTAGAAGCCTATGTAGGTCCTCATTCTGCATATGACCCAAAATAACATCTTGCACCCAAAACCTCATTTTATGTCTTATTAAATTTCCATATTGATATCTAATCAGCATAGCCATCATTTTGAGCCACCTAAACATCATTTTGAACCCAAACCCTTTGAATTTATTCAAAAATCTAAACAAAGGTATGAACCCTGGAATATTTCATTGTGTCAATCGATAATGGATCTTGACCATGGTCATTTTTTCATTTTATTTTTGTCAAAATATATCTTTTTCAATATGGATTTTACTTTTTCATTTTGATCTTTTCACTTTTATCTTTTTTTAGTCAAGATTCAAAGTCTATTGTCATAATGTTAAACTCTTAGGTTAATACCTTTCATAGATTTCACCTAAGTTCAAAACCTTGCATATTACCATAGAATTTTCATATTCCTAGTTTCCCTAAATGTTATTTTGACTTACCCTAGTGGTATAGGCCCCTCATCTTGCATTTTTCAAAACCCTAGCATCATTTCCACTATCAAACCCTATCAACTTATCTATTAAGAAAATTGTCTTCTTGATCACTTATCCTCATTTTGCATAGTCCAAACATCATTATCAACCTTAGCACACCATCCCTTTCACATTCTAAATTTCATACATTAACTTAAAACATCATTTCCAAGTCCAAAAGTCTAACCCTAATCATCATTTTGCATACCATAGTCATTTTCATCTCCTCTAGTCAAACTCCATAGTGCCATTTACATTTGTATTTGCACAGCTTTCCTAGCACATTTTCTTCTTGCATATCAAAACCCTATTTCATTTAGAACCTCCTTAGGTTTCATAATACCCCTAAGCACTTGAAAATCCAAAAAATATTCATATATTGCATACCACTTCCAAATTTCCAAGTTTTGCCCTATTTTACCAACTACACACTTTAGGTGTGTAGTTGGTAGTTTTAGTGTGTAGTTGGTGGTTTCAGAGTGCACTTGATAATTAAGGATTTCATCTTATGTTCTATATCCCTAATCTACACTTCAATAGCTTGCATTGCATCCCTAAACAATGGAAAACACTAAAAAAACACTCAAATCATTCACATTCTGCATTTTAGTCACCCTAACACCTCTGTTTACCAATTGCATAGCTTTTACTTACCTTTAGGACCCCAAGTGCACCAAGAGTGCACTTGGTACTTTCTAAGCATAACTGGTAGTTTATGTGTCCATTTGGGAGGCAGGGAACTCATTTAGGTTTTCCTCCATTACATTTGCACCCTTAGGTATCATGTCTGCACTTACAAGGACATGGTTAGCTCAAAGACCTAAAGAATTGTACCAACCATTATTCTAAGTAAAAATGCAACCAAAACCTCATCCAAAACCAAAGAAGAGCAAGAAAACCCAACAAAAATTTGATGAAGACCAAATTGAGGCATCACAACCTTTACTTGTAGACCACTTAAACATGTATCCACAAGATCACAATAATAAAGGGATGACACAAAAAACCCTAAGAAACACACCTACCATGAGGTTTCCTTTCAACACTTCTGTTACACATTTAATCATTTAATTTAGTCCTAACTTTTAAACTATATTCATGCCAATACCACCTAGAGGTGGAACTATACCAACCACACTTGAGCATGAACAAATGCACTCCTTTTAATTTATAAAACCCAACACAAGTACCTTTAACCCTAACACATCAAACACACAACAAGGTACAACAAACCTAAGTGATAACTTTGACATGTATTATGGCATCATTGATAAATAAATGGCTAGGCATGTCAAGACAAAACCTTTTGAAAGAACTTTAAACTTTTGGCAGCCCAAGAAATTGTCAAATTCAACCCAAACTTAGAGGGGCCTGAGCCCAAACATCAAACCAATTAAATACTTAAAACCATACAGCCTATGATCAATTTGGAAATAGATAAGGGAAAACAACTTTTATAATTTTCAAACACAATGATGTCTCCTATAAGGTCCCATCAAGAATCAACCATCAAAATCCTCTAAAGTACACTTTAACAGATCAACATCAATCCCTTGTTTGATGAAACCACCAACAATAAAGGCAAACATGACTCTTCCTAAATATCTTGAAAGGACATTAAGATTCAATCTTAATCACATAATGCAAGAACAAGACATGCCTAAAGGGACTTTTACTCTAGGGATGCCAAACATACCTCCTTTGGAAGAAAATCAACAAAGTGCACCTTTGCTCCTAACTCTACCAAATGTTATGATGTCAAAATTTATGGAGCCTCCCATGAGTACACCATGTGAAACATCAATTACAACAATCCCTATTGACATACAAAGGTAAAGTCTTATTGACATCTCACCCATTCCCAAAAATAACACATCTCATTGTCAAATCAATATGATGTCCCAAGAAAAAACATCTAATGTACAAAGCTACCAAAAAAAAAACCCAAACATGATGTTCAATTCTCAAGGACATAAGCAATTCCTCCAAAAACATCAACCTATAGTGGTACAAGGAATTAATATTTCCAATGCAAAACCAAGTTTAAATCCACTTAATACACATTAGACATATCAATTACAACATCAACCACAACAACAACCTCAAGTGGTGCAATCATCAAATATCCCTAACATATAATCTAATATAAATCCACTTGACTTACACACAATATATGAACAAAAATTCCAACAACAACAAACCCTATCTACTAAACAACAAGAGAAACTAAAATAATAGTTGGAATAGCAGAGATTCCTTGAGCAAAAAATTATGTATCAACAACATTTTTTACAACAACAACATGTGCCACAACAATGTCAATAGATACCTCTACAAAAAAAATCACTTACATGGTCTCACATGCAACCAATAGAGAAATCTCAACAACAACAACAACAAATGGCACAACAACAACACATTGTATAATAATCATATTCAATACTGCAATAAGTACCATAGTAAATACCACAACAAGTACCCCAACATGTACCATAACGAGGACCCTTTTGTCTTCAAGGTACTAAAATACCTCCATGATCTAGTGACACATCACCTGAATCATTAGACACATAAATGTTAGAATTGAGTAGACATAGTTCTCACCATAGCAAACAATCTACACATTGACATGAAAGGCTTGATGAAAAAGCTATCAATGCAAAACCCTAATGGAGATTTGCAACAAAAATTCAAACAACTTTTCAAATAAGTCAAGGCTTTAGGAGTCTAGAAGAAATAAGCTCTATATACAAAAAGGGACTTATGTCCTAATCCACTTGATAAAAGGTTGTATATGCCTCCATTTCCAGAACATTTTGAGGCTCCAAGATTCAAAAAATACTGAGGGATAGTCAACTCCATTGATTACATTCGATAATTTTGTGCCTCTTGTACCAAAATCATTAATGAGCCCACCTACCTTATGAGATTGTTTCCTCATTCTCTAGTTGGGCCTACACTTGAATGGTATTCTAAAATTCCTGGCACTATCAAATCTTGGTTAGAGCTAGCAAAAAAAATCATCTCCCAATTTGCCTTCAACATCAAAAATGAGGTGACACCCTCTGATTTATGCTCAACCAAACAAAATATGGGAGAACCATTTATCATATTCTTACTATGCTAGAGAAGCTTAGTTAGTCAATGCTCATTAAACATTCCTAAAGAAAAACAACACAACATGTGCATTGAAAACCTAGTCCTCGACTTGATGTATGAACTTAAAATCAAAAGTCTAAGCACCATCTCCAAATTGATGCAAAAAGGGGCTAGTATTGAAGATGATCTTATCCATAAGTGAATCCTCAAGATGAACAAGGAAAACACAAATACCAACTCATCTAATGATAAGGAAAAAATTTTCTCCAAAAATAAGAATGTGAATAATGATTGTACTGTGGATACACTAACAATTAGCACATCACAACCTCAACTAACTTTTAAAGGTGTGGGCCCTATAAATTCACAACTTTCCTATCAAACACCACCTCCATAATAGAAAATAGAGACTTCTACATAGGATGGACCCCGAAGATGTCCTAGGACTTGTTGGCTCCTGATTTAATATTTTTGAAAATAACCAAGAAACCAAACCAATGCATACAATGCTAGAAAATTCCTATAATGGATACACTTGACTACAATCTTGGGCCAACTATAAGGCATAACTCCTTCTTCACTTTAGGCTCTACAAGACCTAGGCAGATCAACCTTGAGGTTCTAATAGATGGCACCAGTGCAATTAAACATATAATCTCAACCTAATAACAACAAATGAAACCCTTTTGTATTCTAATACTTATGCAATAGAATAGGAAAAAAATAGCTAAAAATCATAACCTATGAACTCATAAGCTAAGTGAGGGTTAATTCTTTCTAGTCCACTAAAAAACATGAAGAATTGAATTGATTTTGATTCAAGAGATTTGTGCAAATGACCTTCATATCAGCTTGCATCTGATTTAGTGATCAATGCCTTATCTATTGCAACATAGAGTCACTACCATCAAGATGACCTAACTTGATTTCCTTACAATAAATTTTGTCAATTGAAATCCCCAAATTCCATTCTTATGAAATATTCCCTCTATGCACCCAAAAACCTTATCAAAACATTGAAACATTTACTTAACTCCTTGAATCAAAATCAACAACATATATGACATACAACTCATCCAAGTTGTCTTAAATTGAATAAACCTTACTCATTCAATCTCAAAGTTAATAGCATATGAAGAATTAGGAGACAAAATCGAAGAACATAGATAATTCATTGTAAATGCCTTTTGTATTCATCCTTGGAAAGACTAAATACATCAATTGGTAAAACAAGTGTAACTTTAGATACTTCACATGATACAACATCAATCTCCATTTATCTCAAAGAAAAACAAGACATAAAATGAGAATGAAATTTGTACAAGAGTAGATGTGTGGCCTTTACTACTAGAGCTTTGCTCAATTAGATAGGAAGCAAAACCAACAACAACCTAGTCTCATAGTAAAAATTGGAACCTTGTTGGTATCATAGAGAAAACTGCCAACAACTTTTATAAAGAAGAAGAAGAAAGAATATATAGCAAGGAAGAAATTCCAAGATTTGATCAAATGATGACAAGTGTCCTCACAAAATCTTTCCCAAGAAGCTAAAACCTCTCTCTACCTTCTCTTATCAACTAATAAACATATCCCTTCTATTTTGTCTTTCAAAATGCAAAATATCTTTGTAAAAGACAAAAAAATTATAATTGAACCTGGATATGTGCCAATTGATCAATTTGAAGCCAAAATACAACAAAGACTCAAAATAACTAGATACAAGAGTTACTAAACATGTTTAAGGTGTTTCTCCACTAAATTCTACAATTGATAACTCAAAACACTTGATAAAATATAGAAATCACTCTAAGAGACAAAACCTCCTATAGTATGTACCATTGACACCCTGGTCAAAAACCAATGTCATAATTGGATAGATTTTTTCCTCCCAGTTTCAAGGGTATATTGAAGTGCCTATTTTGGACAAAAATTGCTCCTGTAGCAGTCATTTGAAGTTCAAGTTCCTGGTCATGACTTTCATAACACTTTATTGTTGCCAAAAATTAAATTTTCTATAGTTTAAAAATATAGAATAAATTCCAAATTTATTTAAAATATTCTGACCCTGCACATGCTTTTCTAGAAAAAAACATAAAATAATAATTTTATGACTTTAATATTTCGCTCATTTTTCTATCCTGGTGAAACTTGGTTGGCCACCCATTTGACATGTGTCATCTTGTGATTGGCTCACTTTTTTCTTTATCAACTGACCGCTCCAATTAGGTGCCATGTGGCATCATTTCATTCATCCTCTACTTTCCTACATCATCAAACCATGTCATCAATCACTATTTTTCTATCTTTGTCAACATTTTGCCATGTCATTAGTGACATAACAACCTTGCAACATGTGTCACTCTCTACCATGTCAGCACCTTAGGAAGCAAGCCAAATCTGAACCTCTACCATGTGTTAGTTTTGGACTCATCCAACTCATCGCCAACTCACTACCATGTGTTAATTTTTGATTGAGTCACCATGTCACTACGTTAAATGTTGAGCAACTTTTCCTTATTGAGATAATGAACCTCGTTAGATCTACCACATGTCACCATCTTGTGCGTCATTGAAATCTGCACTACCACATCACTACTTGGTTCATCAATCTATCATCACATGCTGCCACTTATCAAATTTTAATTTGCCAACTATATCTAGGTGGGACATACATTCTCTACAACATCTTGTCAAATTTTTGATTTTCTGGCAAGTCGCTTGCTAGAATTTGAACTTTTTGGGAGGTCACCATGTTGCTATGGGAAAAACCATCCCATTTTTTTGTGGTGAAATGGTGACCACCAAAAACTTCAACTTTTTTGAAGCTTTTCTTCTGATGACCTCAACTTTTTTGATGCTTTTCTTTCATCAATGCATTTGGTCAAAATTGTCTTATCCTTCATGCCAGCTATCATCCATGATGGGCCCCTCTACATGTCTGTTGCTTACAAAATCCATTATCTCAAAGACAACAAGCATACTATGGGTGGGAGTATTTAAAAAGTATTAAATTTCTCTATGGCCTGAATGTAAGATAAAAGTTCCCTTGATATTTTTCTATGCTTTACACATTCCATTCCAAAAACTCCTTTTGTTGCTCTTCAGACATGAGTGTGATGTAAATATCAAAGATCCCAACCGTTTTAAGCATGTTGCTCAAGCTCTTGTTGGTGGATCTTCTCACTTTCCTCACATGTCTTTCACTTGTTACACCTATTCCCAACTCTCATACAAAACTTAATGATAAGGTTCTCTTCATAGCTAGAAAAAGTGCCTCTTTTCAAACTCAACCTCAGGTAGTTTATCCAACATAGCCTGCAACTCTTCCCACAACATTGTAAACACTTGATGCTTTTAAAACAACACGCACCAAAATCTTGTACTAAATTAAATTCAGTTTGATTATTTACTACATGTGATATATTATTATCTATAAAAACTACCTACAAATATTGGCACACTTAAATGATCCAAGTACCATGAAAATTTATTGATGGTCATACAGTTGCTGATTTTTTTAGTCACTTAACAATACATGATAAAACAATATAAAATTTCCAGCTTGGGCACATAAATCTAGTGACCATTGCCATACTTTGTAATCTTTTGCATCAACTTAGTGCTACATAATGAAATTGGGAGCATCATCACATATAATACATTTCTTTGCTCACTTGTGAAGGAGACATTGCTCCCAACACCCACCTCAATTCATGAATGATGAAAGTAGTATTAAGATTGGAAGAATCTCCTTCCTCTTAGTGTAAATGTTGTTACCCTACTGCTACTTTTTGTATTTGCCTCAACATGGGCTCTGTAGATGTTGTCAAACATGAAGGAACTCTAAATTTTGTATGTTTTTCTACATTCTCTAAATCTTCATCCCAAGGATTAGATATCATATGATCTTCCTGATCATCCAAACCATCCTCATCATGTAGAGTTGGGACCATAGACTAGAATGTAAAATTTGGCCTTCCAAACCTATCAAACTATTTCAACAAATATGGATCAAATGGAAAGAACATGTCAAGTCTTCTCAACTCCTCCAAATGCCTTTGATTCTTCTAGCTCCAGCATTTTGTTTGAACTTATATACTATGAAACATCAAAGAGATGACCTACTTTTACCTGCCACAGATGTGGATGACTTTAAATTGTAGGTGCTAGTTTTAAAAGTTGACTATGATATCCTCCAAAGTCATGGCCTATTATGCTCCCCAAAACCGTGGGTAAATATCTAAAAAATTTTGTCCTTTTCTTGGACACTACTTACATAAATACTAATTTATTTTGATCATCAAATTTTCAATTCAAAATGTTTGAAACTCCATTTATTTTGTGTCGTAAATATATGATTCTCAAATTTAAGAACAATATATAATTCTTATATGTAGGGGAAAATAAAAATCTTGAACTTAGTGCCATAGTTCATCACATAAGTCTCTAGCCCTACAAAAATGCCAATATATTTTATAATGAGTCTATCTTTAAAACTAGATAACAAAATATTGACTCAATCATTTTTGTAGGCAACATTGGCAAAGCTAGTACTTAATTAAAGACATAAAGCTAGTAATTAATTAAAGCTAGTACTATCATGGCTCTGAGCAACATATGAAATCAGTCGGGCCCTGAAGTGGGTCTGACTAAAATAAATATTTTTTTTGAATAATTGACATCTCAAAGTGGCCTACTAAACATCTTGTATTGATTTGAAACAAAATCAAGCACTGGAAAAAAATTTGTAACTCACTTTATACCTTTCTGTAAACTTGTCAACTTTGTGTGAGGAATTCCTTTGACTAGCTCTAAAAACTAACAAAAACATGTAACTGGGTTGTGAGTTTGAACATATTAATTCTTTGGTCTACACTCTTGCACCTTTCCACATCTTGTGTCATGGTGAATTATTAGCTAGTACTTAATTAAAGACATAAAGCTAGTACTTAATTAAAGCTAGTACTATCATGGCTCTGAGCAACATATGAAATCAGTCAGGCCCTGAAGTGGGTCTAACTAAAAAAAATATTGTTTTTGAATAATTGACATCTCAGAGTGGCCTACTAAATATCTTGTATTGATTTGAAACAAAATCAAGCACTGGAAAAAAATTTGTAACTCACTTTATACCTTTCTGTAAACTTGTCAACTTTGTGTGAGGAATTCCTTTGACTGGCTCTAAAAATTGACAAAAACACGTAACCGGGCTCTGAGTTAGAACATATTAATTCTCTGGTCTATACTCTTGCACCTTTCCACATCTTGTTTCATGGTGAATTATTAGTCAAAATATTTTAATCACCAAACATCCATACTTCAATTATCCTCCAAGAAGATATTGTTAAAAAAACATAAACTAGGCTCAAGTTTGACATTATAAACCGTGTTATTGATCACTTGGGGTTCTAAAAACTGGGGTATAGGTTCTTTGTCATTAAAAGAATAAGAATCCATAATTAGGGCTTATGAAAAATAACAGGAAAAATTTGGAAAATTTCTAAAAATAGGCACTTAGAATTTTTTTTGGGAAATATGTCAAAGTAATTTTTGGTAAACAAATGAACATAAGAAAGTATGTAGATGGCTTCCTCATGACTTGGTAATTTGCATACTTCAAGGATTTATAGGACACAACATGATGGTAAAATCATTTTAGGCTTACCAATGAAGGGATTAAAGTTATAACATCCCAAATAGGGGTACAAATCAATCTGGATATCGTAGTCATAACAAAACAATGTAAACTAGGTTTTTAATCATGTTAGCAAACTGATCAAATGGATTTGTCATGATCTAAAAATTGGAATATATGAATTATTTGAACCCTTGAACACAATTCAAAAAGAATTTCTTCATTTAGGTCAAAGATATAATTGGTCGAACAGGGCTTTCTAAAATTGTGAACAACTACACAAATGCACAAAATAGTAATGACCAACTATGAGGGTTCAAAACCTAGTCAATGGATTCAAAAAGGGCTGAAAATTGGAAAACATGCTCTTTGATATGCATACTAAACATCCTTAAAGTGATAGATCAGGAAACATTTGTAGGAAAAAGATGTTCAAAGACAAATTGGGCTATTGTATGCATTTTGACACCTAGGCAGAATTGCAAATTTTGGCACTAGGTAAAAATGGGACTTGACCAAATGATTTAGGATGGCCAAATAACATTGTGGATCACATGTATATGTCAAATTAAAGCTATAAAGCCACTCAAACACCATCTAGGCCTCAAACTAACAACATGCTACATATGCATAAAAAGCCTCCATAGGGAATTGATTCTTCAAAAAATTTAATATATGACTAAAAATTAACCATGTAATTTTTAGTCCCAATAGTGGCTCTATCTGGGGATGCATGTCCCTTGTAGGCATGGCAAGGATTTAGATCTCTGGAAGAAATAGACCATACATAAAAAACTTCCTCTCAAATAGCTTTATTGAAAGTAAGAAAACTACTCCTACTATACATGAACGATGACCTTGGGTCACCAAACTTTAAATTTATTTTTTCCCTCTATTATAGATTTTATTTTCATCTAAGATTTCATGAGGTAACTAGAAAAATTATTCATTTTAGTCTCACCAATCAAATTAGCATCATGAATCAACTCACTTGGCAGAACTAAATCTACACATTGACTTTTAAAATACATATAAAAACTAGATTCATTCTCAAACACTTTCTCATTATGAAAGTTCTGATTAGCATGCTAAAAAATATTAGACTCAAATAAAAATCTTCTTCAATGAATTAATCATGCATGCTATCAATTTTGAATATGAAATTTTCATACTCAACTTGGGGAAAAAGGTCACACATACCTTGAAAATTTGTACCCTTATGCATAATCAGAGAGTATTCATACGACCAATTAGATTTGTACTCACACATGCTATCAGTGTTAGCATCTAAAACTAATCTATAATTTTCAAATGGTCCTTTGAAAAAAAAAATGTATTAGCCATCATAATAGAGCATTCATCATAAAACCCACTACAAGGTGCATGTTGATCTTCAATAGTAACTTTGTCAAACACCTTGTTATCCACATCATGACATGCAACATCATTATCAAAATCCCTATCACATCTAGAAGAAGAAAAATCTGACTTCTTACAATAGTAGGATAATATATGATCATTAAAATCATCCTAAACTAAATATGAACATTCCATGTCTTCTTCAAACAATGGATTGATAACTCCATCTAATGATCCTTTTTGAAAATCTTGACAAAATATAGGTTGATCATCATCAAGATCTTCATCATATAAAGCATTAATATACACTTTAAATACACTATCCATTTCATTTTCTTGGAGACTCTTAGTGTATGAAGAAAAATCAGAACTATATGAAGATTTACTTTCTATTTCTTCTACCAAACACATAGTATCCATAATATCATTATCTTCATTATCTTGTCTAGGATAACCATTTTGGATAAACCATGATTCATTCCTAAATCCCTCACTACATGCTTGATCCTTATTGTCTAATGTAATAACAATCGACAACCCTTCACTAAAATATTCATATTCAAATTCATTAGCATCAATTGGATTCAACATTTCTTTATCTTCATACCTTGAGGATAAATCACTATCAAATTCTTCATTGGCTAATTAATTTGTATAATGAAAACACTTAGATGCATTTTCTCTTTCAAATTCAAAAAAGGAATTCATACATTTACCTTTGTATGAATGTTCACTTCCATCATTTCTTTCTTCTTTCCTATTTGCATCAGATTCATTTGAAGATGAATATTACCGCCACTATCCTCTTCTTGACTCAAGCAAAAACATTTATCATTGTCTTCACATGATGCTTCTTCATAATATGTCAAATCAACAAATTTATTATCATTACTTGAAACATGACTTTTAGCTTCTTCATTTTTATATTGAGATGAATATCTTTCAACTTTAGATTTTATAGCATTCTCAACATGATGCAATCTATAAATAAGAGAAATCATTTATTGCATATCTGACTGATCAAGTAAATCCACCTTATCATCCACTACTGAAACAATACAAACATGCACGCTCTATTCTTTTGACTATGACTGAGATACATGTGATTCATATTATTCATCTTGTGTTATCTCTCCATGGCATGTTCGATCAGCAACATCAAATTCATGATTAGAGACATACCTTTCAGCCTTATCACTGGCACAAGACTGAGATCTAGGTGTAGCGACGTCATGTCTAGAACTTTTGGTGTAAATAAGTATTTACTTATTACAGTTACTTAAGTTTTACTTAGGTTAATGCATTATTTAATTATTTTGCATTATTTTATTATTATTTTAGGAGAGACACTTAGGAGTTTCTGAACTCTCATTGAGTTACTCAACTCTAATTATGCACATGGTGTCTACAACATAGGAGTATGCATCATTCACTGAGTTTTCATGTTGACAACACAATTATCAACTCCTCATTTAGCACATGTTGTCTACTCCACTGATTTGAATGCTACACCATTGTAGGCTTATCCCCACATCATTGCACCTAATCCCATACTTAATTGAGGATAATTCATATCTAGTGGACATGTGCCTGGTTGGATGACATATCATGATGCTAACTTCTATGCATTCTAGAAGCTCTCTTGAGGCCTTTATATTCAGGCACTCCTAGTATACTCTTGAATCAAGTTATTGAATGAATATCATCATTTTGATCATACTCTATCTAATTTGGTCTACTGTGTGCTGGTGTTGAGTTCTTTAGTTCTCTGGTGAATTTTGGCCTAAGTCCAATTCTTATATGGTACCAGAGCCAAGGGAAATTCTCATCACATAGCCGTTCAAGACTGTTCATGCTTCAGCAACTCGACATGCATATGGAGGATCCATAGAAATTGGGAGCATCTAGAGCTAGATCTAATCTCACTATTGCATCCAGAGTGTCGATTTGGTGAAGATCGACTATAAATTTACCTATATTAGGTGAAAGTTGATCATGAGGCAATTTTTTTTTGCAAACCAGCACCCGAAGGCACCGATTTGCAATTGGGTATGATCATTTTAATTTGATCTGATTATTGTATTTTCGGATCTGAATTTATTTTATACTCTGTATTTCTGGGTATTTTTCAATTTTGTATTTTTGGTTTTAGTTGCTAGTCAGAGAATTTTTTTTTTAGTATTGGGTCATCACACCCTAGCCTGCAGATTAGTTTATTATTTATTTTGCAAGTTTTTTTTATTCAATTTTCAGCCACATTAATCATTGTATATGAGCAATGTTATATGCTAATAGAAACCAATTTTAAATAAAGTTTCTACAAACTAAACAAAATTCATAAACTTCAAGATAGACTAAGATGAACTCTCAATTGAGAATATGAGCCATTAATGGACTCTCTCAATGAGAAGCTCTCTTATTGAGTGGCTTTGTCTAAATAGATAGGATGTATGCTCAAGCTTATGCTTCAAAAAGGGCTTCAAATGGAGTTGGAATTTGGGTGTGAGTGTATGGTTTTGATGTAAAAGGGCTTCTTAAAATGGAATTATGACTTTACTTCATGGATTGTGTTGTTTTGCAAAGGGGAAGGATCCAATTTATAGGCAAGAGGCTTGAGGGATTGAGGGCTAAGATGCAAGGATGGGGAAAAGCTCATGGAGGGCTTAGATTGCATGAGAGGAGAGCACATAGATTGTACTTCCTTACAGCCAATCAAAGAGTGACACATGTCATAGGGTGAGAGGATGGAGGAAAGGGGAAGTATGAGTCAACAAAGGAGGCTCAAGGGATAAAATCTTCATAAAGACCCTCATAATGGCTTGTAAGAGCAATGAAAGGGCTTGGAAGAGTCATTTATGGCCTAGTGGGCTTCATAAAGTTTTATGGTTGGGATATTTTGAGGGAGATGAGAAGAATTTTGACTTGGGCTTGATTAAGAAGGTTTTAAGCTTGATTAGGATTGTGCAAATGATTAGAGGATGGATTAGGATGGTTTAGGATTAGCTTAGGGATAGGAAAGTGGATGGCATTTAATGAGGGTGGGTGAAGGAGGAGATATTTGTTAACTTTGGCTTGGGTTAGTAAGTCTTAACCCATGTTTAGGGAATGTGACAAGGTTAGGGGGAGATTAGGATTAGGTTTAAAGACATTTTCTAGAAGAGTCTAGACTTTGGATGAGGATTAATATTTAATCTTAATAAACTTTTTATTAAAACTTTTTTAATAAACATGAGGATTAATATTTAATCTTAATTAAATATTTTGAGTTGGGATTAGGGGTAGGAAATGATGGGATTAGCCTTTAATCAAAATTAAAGAAGGATTAGAAGATTTTGGAAGAGGTTAGTGGTCTTAAGGAAATTGGCCAAGTTTTGGGCAAAAAATAAATTTATTTATTTATTTTGAGTTTTTTGGTCAATTTATTAATTAAATAATTAATAAATAAGGAAATAATGTTTAAATAAGATTTAAACATTTTTGGGAGGGATTTCTTAATTAAATATTTTTAATTAAGATAAAGGGATTTAATGGCATAAAAATAAATAAATAAAATAATTAATTAATTAATTAATAAATGATGATGTCATCAGGAATTTTTTCAGAAAATAAAAATAATTTATTTTCTAAAGGATTTAGGTGTCTACATTTTGCCCCTCTTTGATGTGATGCTGCAAGTGGCATGGCATCAAAGATAAGAAAATAAGATGCCCAAGGATAGAGCAGAAGAGGAGAGAATGGAATGCGAGATGCCCCCTCAAGAAGGCAGTGGGGAGAGAAAGCGAGGCTCAACAACTTCTTGAAAAGTAGAAGAATCTAAGATGAGCAAGGAGACTCAGATTGGCTTAAGAGAAGAGATTTAGTTAGCTCAAACTCTCACTATGGGAGAATGATAAAGGGAGAATCAGAGGCACAAGAGGAAGCAAGCTTAAGATCTCAAGGATTGCAGAGGATGAAAGAGTAGAGCACTATAAAAAAGAATCTAGGATAGGGAAATGGATGATGGGATGATAAAGCTAATGCAACAAGATTTCAAAGAGTTAGACTGGTGGAAGATGGGTTTTAGAGATCCCTAAGACTAGGATTGTGGAGCTCGAAAGATGAGGCTTGGTGGATTGATTGGATTGGTGGATCCCTAAGACTAGGATTGCGGATCCCTAAAGCTAAAAGTGCAGATTGATTCAAAGAGATACTGATGCATAAGTTGGAGTAGGAGAGACAAATTTTTGATATGGATGGGGGATAATGGAGATGAAGGGAAACCATTAAAGCTTTTTTGAGCAGGCAGATACTTCAAAGAGAAGTACCACCATGTAGTTGAGCACTAGATTTGCTATAGGACTGTTGGTTAATTGCCAAGGTTACCAAGAACATCAAGGCCTTTTCAGCAACTGTCCAAAGGACTGATAGATTGACTCAAAACAAACACGCAAGGATTGCCCCAACATCACACATGAATCCCAGAGGAAGTAGCATGGAACCAACACTAGGTAACCCACAAGCAGAAAAGAAAAACAAACAAAAGACCTGATCAAGACCTTAGGCTCAGATTGCCCCATTTGCAGTATACCATGATATGGAAGATCATGGAAACCTTGAGGAGGGAACAAGGAGATTTCTTGGAAAAGATACTTCAAGACCCAAAAGGGAAGATTCCAAATAAAAACAAAGAGAAAATCCATAAGAGAACTGTTTGCCAAAGAGATGGGTAGAATGAGGTACTAATAGACCAAGATCAGAAATGTAGAAAGCTATATCCTACAAGGATCTATCAGAGAGAACCTAAGCTAATGGATTTTGGATGAGTGATGCATCTAGCAAGATAAACTAAGAAGGATAACACTTTAGTGATAGGAGATCTAGCTAAAGGATGCATTGGAATAGTTAACCAAGGATTGTGTGATGTGTGCAAGATGTTGATCAAGGAGGAACTGACATGAAAGCTAGATAGATACAATGGTAGTAAGCTAAAGAGGATGTACAAGCTGACAAACTAAGATATGTTAAAAATGTACAAGGTTGTTCATGTTTTGGTTTTTTGTGAGATGGAAATGTTTGTGAAGGGTGGGATGTCTGTAATAGTTGATAGGCAGATAGGTAGATGGTTTGTGAAAAGCTTAAGGAATATGGGATTCTTTGTGTGCATGTGATACAATACAAGCTAGGATACAAGATTTGGCATATAATACAAGTTGGAATATGGTACAAGATTTGGACAAGATTCATATATACAAGCTATGCTACAAGGGGGGATACAAGATTTACAAGCTTGGTACAAAATTTAAAAGCTAAGGTACAAGATTTACAAGATGTACAGGAGGTATTTACAAGCTTAATCAAATTTTGGATATTTGGTTGGAACACCAAAGGAACAAGTAGGTGTGTTATGGGATGGTGGGTGAATGGATGAGGGATAGGATAGTGATAGATAATAGATTAGTCTTAGTACACAAGGCACCTGAATTACCATGTTTTCACCAACGTACCTATTCAAGGTGCTTGAATTGCCAAGTTTTCACCATTGGACGCTTATTTCTTTTTACTATTTTTTTTGTATTTTTCAAAAGCTGGGTATACCAAGGATCTTCAAGCATATAACTTCTTGAGATGAATGATGTTAGTAGGATCATTTAATAGTTCTCCTTCTGGTATAGATAGCTGATAGGCTCCAGAGCCAAAGGAGGCAGTGACAACATAAGGACCAAGCCAAGTAGGTTCAAACTTGCATTTCTTTTCTCAATCTTCTTGCACTTTCATATTTTCTTTGAGGACCATGTCACCCGATTGAAAGTATCGTGGAAGCACCTTCTTGTTGAAATTCCTTTTGAGATGAGTTTGATAGACTATGAGATGATCATAGGCTTGTTGTCGCTTCTTGTCTAAGAGATCTAGCTAGGTGAGGTTAGCTACTCTGTATTCATCATCTGATATTTGCCCTTGCAAAGATATGTATAAGAAGGGAAGTTCAACCTCGATGGGTAGTACCACTTCGGCACCATAGACTAGGGAATATGGAGTTGTGCCTGTGGATGTACAAAAGGGGGTTCGATAGGCCCATAGGGCTGGATTTATTCTTAGGTGCCAATCAAGGCCGAAATCATTAACAACTTTCTTTAGGATCTTGAGGAGGGTTTTGTTAGTTGCCTCTGCCTGTCTGTTACCTTGTGGGAAATATGGGCTAGAAAAGGAATGATGGATGTGGAGGGAAGTGCATAATTCTTCCATGTTGAGATTTTCAAAGTACCTTCGTGGCCAATGAAGATGGTGGATGGGATGCCGAAGTGGCAAAAAATGTGGTACAAGATAAACTTGGAGACCTGAACTCCTGTAGCTGAGACTAGGGGGACTACTTCCACCCACTTAGTGAAATAGTTTGTAGCTATTATTATCCATTTATGTCCATCAGATGAGAGAGGTGTGATAGTTCCAAGTAGATCAAGGCCCCAACAAGAGAAAGTCCAAGGTGGTGCAATAGGCTGTAGATCCTATGCTAGAGCATGCACGAGATTTGCATGCTGCTGACATGGGAGACACTTTCTGACAAAGTCACATGAGTCTTCTTCAATGGTAGGCCAATAATAGCCTACTCTAAGGATTTTTTGTGCTAGGAAAATACCACTCGTGTGGGCACCACAAATTCTAGAATGTACTTCTTTTAATGCCATCACGGCCTCATTTTCATCTAAACATCGAGAGAGAATATCATGATAAACTCGACGATATAGGGTATTGGCTATGATAACATAGCGAGATGTTTTTTGGATGAGGTTTTGGTGTTGGGTACATGTGAGGTGAGGGGATATGATACCATTGTTAAGGTAAGCATAAATCTCATGGTACCAAGGGGATTGGGGACCAACCAAGATACAAACATGGTTTAAATCCTCATTCGCATAGGCTAGTGTAAGGAGCTGCTCGACTAAAAACTCATACTATGTAGCTACTTGGGGAATTTCCAAGAGCGATCCGATAGTAGCCATAGTGTCTACTACTTTGTTCTGCATTTGAGGCACTTGTGTAAACTGAAGCTTTGTAAAATGTCGGGTTAGCTGATCAACTAGCTCTTTGTAGGGTAATAGCTTTTCATCTTTGGTTTGATATTCATTTAGGGCTTGCTTTATGATGAGATAAGAATTGCCAAAGATTTGTAACTCAGTGATGTTCCATTTTGTAGCTACCTTTAATCCTACTATGAGAGCCTCATATTCAGCTATATTGTTAGTGCTAGGGAATTGTAGCTTGAAGGCTTTTGGAATGTAATCTTGTTAAGTTGTGACCAACAATATTCCTACCCTTGATCCATGAGATGTGTGTGAGCCATCAAAATAAAGTTTCCATGGGGGTTGTTCTTCAATTAGACAGAAATGTTCATCTAGAAATTCTATGATCAAAGGATATGTATCTACTAGAGGCACATCAGCTAGGTGATCTGCTATAGCTTGCCCTTTGATTGCCTTTCTGTCCACATATTGGATGTTAAATTCACTAAGGAGCATAATCCATTTGGCCAAATGGCCTGTAAGTGTTGTTCTAGAGAGCATATACTTGAGAGGGTCGATCTTGGAGACTAGTTGGATGGTATGACTTAGCATGTAGTGGTGAAGATTTTGAGTTGAGAAAAAAACTTCCAAACAAGCTTTTTCCATAGGAGTATAATTGAGTTCATAACCAACTAGGGTTCTACTGATGTAGTAGATGGCTCTTTCTCTACCGTAGCCATCAAGCTTTGATAGAAGTGCCCCTAGAGTAGTAGGCATTTCTGATATGTACAAGATCAAGGTATGACCAGGAACTGGTGGAACCAAGATAGGGGGATTGATTAGATACTCCTGAGATGATCAAAGCTGTATTGACATAAAGGATCCCACTTGACATTTTCATCCTTCTTCAGTAAATGTGCAAATGGTGTACACTTATCTGCAAGTTGGGAGATGAAGCATCGAATGGATTGAAGCTTTCCCTAAAGAGAGAAAAGTTGTCACAGTGTCTGGGGAGTAGGCGTGTCTCAGATAGCCTTGACCTTCTTGGGGTTGATCTTGATACCTCATTTAAAAACTATAAAGCCTAGAAGCTTGCCAGATGTGACCCCAAAAACACATTTCTTGGGATTCAGCATGAGATGATATTTGGCTAACCTATCAAAGACTTTCTCTAGGTCAGCAAGATGATCCATGAAGGTGTGAGATTTAACCAAGATATCATCCACATAATCCTCCAAAATGCTATGGATGAGATCATGAAAAATGGCTGTCATAGCTCTTTGATAGGCAGCCCTAGCATTCTTTAGGCCAAAAGGCATCATGTTGTAGCAATAGGTTCCCCCAGGGGTAGTAAATGTTATCTTATTCTGATCCTCTTCTGCAATCTTAATTTGATTATACCCAAAAAATCCATCCATGAGGGACATAATTTCATGTCTAGCTATAAGGTCTATAATCATATCTATGTTGGGTAAGGGAAAATCATCTTTTGGACAAGCTTTGTTAAGATCTCTGAAATTAGTGCAGATTTTGATGTCGCCAGAAGGCTTAGTGATGGCACCACGTTGGAGATCCACTCTAAATATTTGATAGGTCGGATAACCTTAGCAGCTAACATTCTTTCTAATTCAGCTTTGACTAGTAATGCCACCTTGGGATGCATTTTTCTAAGCTTTTCTCTGATAGGCCTGATCTTTGGATCGACTACAAGATGATGAACTATAAGCTTTGGATCAGTCCTGGCATGTCCTGATATGACCATGCGAATTGGCCAATGTTCTCTCATAAGACCTCAAAGAGGAGATCAGCTTGGTCTTGTGATAGGGATGCAACAATGTGAACAAGTCTGGGGATCTCTGAAGAACCAATGTTGACTTCTCTAGTATCCTTAATTAGAATAGAAGACACCTCTGGTCAATTATCTTAAGGAAGAAATTCTAAATCCTCATGTTCTTCTTGTGACTCTAGATTTTCTTGCTGAGGGGCTCTCTTCGCTACCTTAGCTAGTCCTGGATTTACCCTAGTTCTAGTTTTGGGTCTATTACAACTAGGTTGGGGATTTTCTCCAAAATACCCCTTGGGATCTAGCTTATAGATATATGTTGAGTCTTTCTTTGTTTGCTTGTGAGGTGTTTCAGCTCCCATGAATCTCAGAAGTGCTTCCTCTGATGTGAACTCATCAATGTGTATGACAATCTATCAGTTATGGATGGACGAGTGGTAGGTCAATGAAATGGATGGATAGTTCTTGGAGAATAGAGTCTTCGAGGGAGATTTGGTCTAGGATATCGTTGTAGGCTCTCTTTTCAACTTCCTTAGGAATGTCTTCAATTTTGACAAAGTCACAGTGAATATTTGAAAAAGCATGACCATTTTCATTGGTGCCCCCAATCGTGGGTATGCCAAAGCCAAGAACTAACTTTGTTTCCCACTAGTGTGCTTCAATGGGGCACTGCATGCCTCTTTCTTTTGCACATAGACCACCACCTTGATAGTTCCATTTGTCAGTGATGAGGTTATGTTCTTGGGGATACTTTTGGCTAAAGTGATCAAGGTGTGCTTGATTTCTTGGAGGTACATCCTTATGTAACCAATTGTTGATATCTGGAGTGAGCTCCTCATGAAGAGGGATTTTCAAGGATACAAAGGTTGTTGGGCCAAACTATTTGTAACGAGGAGGTGGAATCTCCTTAGCTTTGTGATATATCGATCATCAATGAGCCTGTGAATCAAGTGGGAGTGCCTCGACAGCAAATGCATCTGATAGACTATACTCTCCACAGCCTTTGTTATTGATCTTCACGGTAGATAGGGTGGAGGTGAGGATAGCTTATGGGTCATTACAAGTGTGGGATGAGCTGGTGATGGCTATGCTGAATTAATTCTAGGGCAATGGTTTGTATATGAGGCTTCAACTCCATTGCAGTAAGCAAAGGGTTCTAGATCAACATGGATGGTTGCCTGAGTGCTCGATGCATAAATTTGATGCACTGATGGTAAGTGGATGGAACAGCTTTCATGGCATGAATCCATGGGCAACCAAGGAGGATGTTGAATGGTAGGTTTAGATCAATAACATGGCAGAGTGTATCTTGGATGACTGGCCCAACCTTGATTTGCCACAAAATAGTTCCTTTTGTGGCCCTTTCCAAGTTGTCATAAGCTTTGATGGTGATAACCTCACTGATGATATCTACCTTAGTATACCCAGCTTGTTTTATGAATTTTAGGGTACAAATATTCAAGGCCGATCCATTATCTATCATTACTCTTTTTATGGCAAAATTGGATACCATAATGGCTATGCAAAGCGGAAGGGTGTGATCTGGCTCGACTACGGGTATGTTAGTGGGTTTGAAAGATAGGGCACATGAGGAGGATAGGTGTCCAACGAGATTATAAAAATTAGTAGCGTTGATATCTAAAGGGATATGGGATTCTATGAGAGCATTGTCAAGGATTTTTTTGTACATAGGACTAGTGCGGAGAAGATCTAAAATGGAGATTTGGGCTGGCATGTTCTCAAGGTGTTCCAAGATATTGTACTGGCTTTTTGATGGAGCTAATGGTGCTGGTGAAATGGGTAGGCCTACGATGTTAAATCATGCTCTTTGAGTGGTGATTGCACACTCATTATTTGGTCCTTGGATATTGATAACATTGACAAAAGGCTCTTTCTCGGATATACAACCTATGAGGCTACCATAGTCTATATAGGATGAAGTGTGGTCATTGTTCTTCACATGCTATTGGTTTGGCTAGCGGTTGTTGGTGTTGTTGTTGTTGGTTTGGATAGGCACTTTTCCAAGATTTTGGTTGTTGTGAGGAGGAAAAGCATTTTGATAGATCTGTAAGCTTGCATTGGGAAAGGTTTGGGCACCAATAGTGATTTCTTTCTAATTAATGAGGTCCTGCACATAATCTTTCAGTTTTATGAATCTGAGGGTAGTGTGACCTTTTACCCTATGAAATTTGCAGTACTCATTATCTTTGTACCATGCAACTTTGGATTTTCTTAGGTCAATTTGCTAGGTAGGAGGAAATTTGATGAGGTTTTCCTTAGTCAATTTCTGAAAAATGACATCCAATGGCTCACCAATGGGTGTATAGTTTCTAGGTGCAGGTTGGAATCTGGGCTTTTGCCCTATAGCTACATTGATGGCATTAGCTTGATTGTTAGACCTTTGAAAGTTGGGTCTTGAATTGTGGTTTTGATAGCTTTGGTGATTCTACTATTGGTAGTTGATAGCTTATTGATTGTTTGATTGATAAGGTGGGTTGGATTGATTTTGGGAAGGACGAACAATATTCGCATGTCTCATATCAGTAACCCCATTTATTGCAATGTGCTTGTTTTTGTTCCAATACCTAGACTTGTCATTTGAATGTGTTTTATTTTGGTTGGCTTCTTTGTAAATCTTGACCACACCATCTTTAATGAGTCCTTGCTCAAGGATCATTCCTTTCTCTTTGATATCTTTGTAGGTCTGCAAATAGTTCATGGTCATGTGGTGAGCCAAGATAGGATGGGCATTATCAATAAACATTTTCACCAAATGGCGCTTTGGCAAGGTGCAAGATATGTGGGTGGTAAGGGTTTGCCATCTTTGCAAACATTCGGGAAGGCTTTCTCCACCTTTTTGTTTAGTGTGGACAAGATCCACTACTGATAGCTCTGTTTCAACAAGATGGGCATATTGGGCTACAAATGCCTCAGACAATTTAGCAAAGTTTTTAATTGTGCCATATGGTATTCTATGAAAGCATTCAAGAGCTGGTCCGACCAAGATTTTTGGAAAAAGACGCAAGAGGAAGATGTCATCGTATGCCACTTCTTGGCAGTGCATGTAAAATTCTTTGATATGTGTGACAGGGTCTCCTTTTCCTCTGAATTTGTCAAACTTGGGTGTCTCAAAATGCTTGGGGAATGGAGTCATAGTAATGGCTCTGTCAAATGGGTAAGGACACACATTCTAAAATTTGAAGGATTTTGGATCATTTCCCTCCTGGATGTTCTTCAAAGCTATCTTCATGGCTTCCCATTATAAATTAAAGGGTGATGGCCAAGGTGCCCCTAATGTAGGAGTGCCCTGAGGTAGGTATGTGCTAGATGGGGCAATGGAATATGGATGGCTTTGAGGTATGGGCTGGTAGAGATTGTACATGGCTTGGGCAAATGAATGGTGGATGGTGGGTTGTTGAGGTGGAGGGGGCACATATTGTTGCATGTGTTGCGAGGCTTGTTGTTAATATTGGATTTGAGGTTGGGATTGAGAAACATAAGATAGTTGTGGGATAAACAGACTGCTTTGTAGAGGTAAGGTATAAGATGGTTGTGAAGCTTGGGTCAAGGATCAGGGAGCTTATGGAGTTTGACTTTGGATTTGAGGAGTTTGACCAATATATGTTGGTTGTGCTGACATTTGGGAAGGTATCTACATGGCAAAGGAGGCCAAGTAATTGGTGGTTGGTGGTGGTGGATTTCCTCCTAGAAGTGGCATAGAAAAATAGTTAGTGGTGGAGGTGGTGGGAATTGAAAGCTTGGGAATGGAACTAATGGGGTTTGATAGCTTGGTGGCTGGATTTGAAAGCTTGGTAGAGTGGTGGAAGGAGATTGGGTCACTTGAGAGCTTGGCAAAACATTGGTAGTAGCTTGTGGGGTTTGATAGCTTTGTGGAGTGAGGGTAGTAGCTTGTGGATTTGTGGCTGATGGCACTGAGCTCCAAGGACCTAGTGGAAATGATGGAATTGTGTTCTAAGCTGAGGTAAACAAGCTAGGGGTGATAAAGGGTTGATTACTTGGCCCCATGGGTGGCATCTCTGTTGTATATTGCTGAGGTTGGCCAAAGATACTAGCACTGATTTCGGAAATGGGTGGATTTGGAAGGCTAGGTTGGGGAGTAGTAGTAGCAATAGCGAAGGAAGTTAATGGTGAGGTGTTTTGGGCAAAAGGGGTTTGGGATGGAGTGTTATAGACCAATGGTGGAGTGGTGGTGGTTGGATTGGCTTGTAGAAGGGAGATTTCAACTTGAGTGGAGGATAGTATGTTTGGGTCAGTTGGATCATAAGGACTAGTTTGAGGCTCTTCTTTTGGCTCATATTGAGGATAATTTGAATCATAAGAGCCTATTGGGAGTGGTAGTTGCCCAAACAATGGGTGAGATGGTTCTGATAAGGGAGGAGGTCTTCCAAAGTCGAAGACTCCTATGTTGTCCCTTTGAAAGTTAGCCATGATTATTTCTTTGTTTTTGTCTATAATGGCGTTCACCAATACTGCATTTCCTAGTTGGTTCATGAAAGCTTCAATGTCAGTAGCTGATGGTTGGGTGCTCAAGGGGAGCAAATCTATTTGATCCAAATGATAAGACTCCATTGTTTCTTTCTTCTTCTTGGCTAAACGAGTGATGGGTGGCATGAAAATGCAGAATGTTCCTAGGGATGAGATGCAACAATGCTGATGGATGCAAAGGGGGAAGGCTTTTCTATGCAAATGATTTCCTAAGTTGATGCAAAGCTGTATGAAAAAACCTAAGGAGGATTGGGTTGGAGATTCTAACTTCAAAGATATGTTGCCAAAGCATGAAAGGTTTGCTTTCCTATGTGCAAGCTTGGTGGTGATTCTATCAACTTAAGGACAGACTGATGATCCTTTAGGAAGAACATGAGATTGACCACTTGTGGATCCCAACCTTTAGCTCAAGGTGATGAGGGATAACAAGTGACAATGCTAGATTACCCTAGACAAAGCTCTATCAAAGGGATAACCTTGGTGAGATTTGTGAATTTGGAAGATGTTAGGAATGGAAAACTTTTGGCAAAGTGACAACAATTTTGAAGGCTTGGATGTGAAGATTTTGGATTGCTGGCTAGATGGTTTGGTTCTAAATGAGATGGATGAGCTAAAATGCTTAAGGGGAGGACTAGAGATGGTTGGCTTACCTATAAGGATGACTTTAAAATGAAGCTTATGCAAGAAGATGTAGATAAACAAGGGGGTTTAATCATAGAAATCATGCCTAGTTGGTAATGCATAAGCAGGGTTAACTCCTAGATGTTGGTTAAGTTGGATAGTGTGATCTAATCAGCTGTCTTGAAGGGCTTTGTTGGTAGCTTTGTCCTCTACTTTATGGAGTTTGGAAATTTGAGGGCTTAGTGTTATTTCCTTTCTCTTGGCTAAAAGTTCTTGGTATGCCTAAGATGGCTTGAGTTTGACTTTATGAAACTTCTGTTTGGGTTTGGGTTGTTCTGACATAAATTCTTGAATTTGCTTGGCTTAGAGAGATTTTGGTTGTTTTGCTTCAAATCGTTCAACTTCTGGAATAGGAAGTGATTACGCTAAGTATGCCCTAAACTAGGATTGCCCAAGTTTGGAAAACATTCATTCAACAAATAAAAAATCAAACAATAGATAGGAACAACTAGATAGAAGTTTTTTGATTCTCAGAATGTGATACTTACACCAAGGAGTGTGTATGTTTTACAAATGTTTCGATCAGTCACTTCAAACACATTAACACCCTAGATGGTTGTCTACAAGGCTGACAGTTGGTTTAGCTAGGGAGTCCTCGATATACCCAAGGTACATGAGGCCCAAATCCGTAGATGAAAACAAAAAGATGTCACACAATCAAGAGGAGCAGTAACCCACTTCTCAAGCCTGTATAAAGTTCCTTCAGGCTTAGCCCGAGTGACAAAATCTTGATTCAAAGAGAGGTGTCTTTGGATTCACCTCCCGATCTTTATACTCTGCCAAAACGTTGGAGTTGAGGTTGTCCAAGGGGTGATGAAATCCCCAAGTAGGCCTCCTAAAAAGAGAAACAAGGTTTTGGATCCTAGTCTTATGCACCCAAGATAGCATTGAAATATGATAAGGGGAGAGAATATTTGGATGACCTTGGACTAAAAGACAAAGTTCTTTTCCAACTGACGCTTAAGTTTTTTGATCTAGACCTTGCAAACACACATGTTTAGGATGCAAATGTTCAATTCCAACTTGAAGCATTAACAAAAGTAAAATCAATCGAAGAATGAAAACAAGAAGAAGAGTTAGGGTCAACAAGAAAGTAAACCCGCACGCTTGGAGGCCCTCCACGTAAAGTATCGATTAATTTTCTTTAAGGCATACAAGATTGAGTGTGAGTTTATTTTAAGCCCAAAAAGAAAGATGTGTAAAACTCGATTTCAAGCACGTGCCCGGAGGCCTTCCATGTAAAGAGTTCTTCAATTTTAATGTCCAAATGAAGTGTTAGCGAGCCTAATATGAATTCAAAGAATTTTATAAGTTATAAAAATTAATAAAAACACAAGTAAGTGAAGTTTGATCTTTGTGGAGCACTTAACTCCCTCTTAGGTGGACCCATCCCCATAGATGGCACTGAGATTGCAACCAATGGTTAAATTGATGGGTGAATAAAGAGGGTGAGTCCAACTAAAAACTCACTTAAAGAATCTTTATTTGGTTTTTATAATTTAGGAAGTTCCTAGAATGTAGATTTTTTTTATGCCCCAAAAATTGAAGTTTGAGATATTGCAATGGTTAGTTGATCTTTTGCATTCAAGATTGAATTTTTTTGTTTTAAGCATGCATTCCAAGAAAGATTGATTTTAATCCATGGCATTCAATATTATGCTTGAGCAACATTCATTCAAAGAAAATTTTTTTAAACATTCAAGTTCATTTTAGCAACATGCATTCAAAGACAAGTGTTTAAACATTCAATTTTTTTCCTTTGAGAACTCAAGATTGAGATTTTGTGTGTTGTTTTAAGAACTTTGAAGTGCTTTTTTTAAACTTTAGATCATTCAAGATTGTTTTGGACTCAAAAGTGAAAATGACTCTTTGGACTTTGGTTTTCATTCAAAATTTTGTGTTCTAGTTTGCATATTTTAAGCCCAAAAATGATATGCCTAGATTGTTTTGATGCATGAAAAACCTTTAAAACATTCAAGATTTTGCAACAAGACATTTTTTTGGAACAAATAAAAAAGCTTTTAGGACAATTTTGGCAACCATTTAGGACTCTTATTTTTCATGAGATTTTTAAAAGAACTTTAAAATATTTGCAAATGAGGTTCATTTTATCCTTGATTGATGCTTTGAGTTTGATTTAGATTTTAGTGTGCACTTAGTGTTGATTTTGAACCTTTTGAAATGGAAACTTGAAGTTCTTTTTAAATTCCCAAAAATGAAGTGTTCCTAACTTTGCATGAATGCATCTAAAACTTTGATGTTGTAAGGATGTAAATGATTGGATTGGTTTAGTTTCACTTGTTAAAAGAGTTTTTTTTCTTTTTTCAAACTTTTAGTTTTTAATGGATTTAAGTATGATTTGGGGGTTCATTTTAAGCACTAAAAAGAAGTGTGTATGATTTTGCTTCCTTAAAAAAAAATGGCCAAGATCTCCCACAAAAAGAAGAAGAAGAGGTAGATGGAATAAGAAGAATATAGACAAGAAGAGGAAGAAGAATTCCAAGTGCTTTGTCCACCTATAAGCTTGAAAAATTTGCAAACACTATGAGATAGACTATGAGTTCCTTTGTCTTCTTCATCTTCATGTGGACCTACAAAACCAATTTATACAATCCTACCAATCACAAAAATAAGAAAAATTAGCCAAAATTAGCAAATGACATAGAAAAGTTGACTAAAAAAGCTAATGAAGATGACCCATGTGAGGTCCCACTTGGCATGCCAAAATGTATATGAGCAATATTAGTATGCTAATAGAAACTAAATTTAAATAAAGTTTTTACAAACTAAAAAAAATTCATAAACTTCAAGATAGACTAAGATGAACTCTCAATTGAGAATATGAGCCATTAATGGACTCTCTCAATGAGAAGCTCTCTTGTTGAGTGGCTTTGTCTAAATAGATAGGATGTATGCTCAAGCTTATGCTTCAAAAAGAGCTTCAAATAGAGTTGGAATTTGGGTGTGAGTGTATGGTTTTGATGTAAAGGGCTTCTTAAAATGGCATTATGACTTTACTTCATGGATTGTGTTGTTTTGCAAAGGGGAAGGATCCAATTTATAGGCAAGAGGCATGAGGGATTGAGGGCTAAAATGCAAGGATGGGGAAAAGCTCATGGAGGGCTCAGATTGCATGAGAGGAGAGCACATGGATTGTGCTTCCTTATAGCCAATCAGGGTATGACACATGTCACAAGGTGAGAGGATGGAGGAAAGGGGAAGGATGAGTCAACAAAGGAGGCTCAAGGGATAAAATCTTCATAAAGACCCTCATAATGGCTTGTAAGAGCAATAAAAGGGCTTGGAAGAGTCATTTATGTCCTAGTGGGCTTCATAAAGTTTTATGGTTGGGATATTTTGATGGAGATGAGAGGAATTTCTACTTGGGCTTGATTAGGAAGGTTTTAAGCTTGCTTAGGATTGTGCAAATGATTAGAGGATGGATTAGGATGGTTTAGGATTAGCTTAGGGATAGGCAAGTGGATGGCATTTAATAAGGGTGGGTGAAGGAGGAGATATTTGTTAACTTTGGCTTGGGTTAGTAAGTCTTAACCCATGTTTAGGGAATGTGACAAGGTCAGGAGGGGATTAGGATTAGGTTTAAAGACATCTTCTAGAAGAGTCTAGACTTTGGATGACGATAAAGACTTTCCAGAATAGTCTAGAACTTCCTAGGATGAGAATGAAGACTTTCTAGAAGAGTCTAGAACTTCTTAGGATGAGAATTAATTATATTTTTAGGAAATAAATAAAGTTTTATTTATTTCAAGGGTTTGGGTTGAGGAGATATTTATTAAAACTTTTTTAATAAACATGAGGATTAATATTTAATCTTAATTAAATATTTTGAGTTGGGATTAGGGGTAGGAAATGATGGGATTAGCCTTTAATCAAAATTAAGGAAGGATTAGAAGATTTTGGAAGAGGTTAGTGGTCTTAAGAAAATTGGCCAAAAAAATAATTTTTTTTATTTATTTTGAGTTTTTTTGTCAATTTATTAATTAAATAATTAATAAATAAGGAAATAATGTTTAAATAAGATTTAAACATTTTTGGGAGGGATTCTTTAATTAAATATTTTTAATTAAGATAAAGGGATTTAATGGCATAAAAATTAATTAATTAATAAATGATGATGTCATCAGAAATGTTTTTAGAAAATAAAAATAATTTATTTTCTAAAGGATTTAGGTCTCTATAATCATAAGGGTTGTTACCCTGCAAATCTAGGCTACACCTCTACAATTTTCGACACAGGCCCCATCACAATGAGCCACAACATCTGGTGAGGAACAACCGGTGGGTAACCCATCCAATTAACTGCCACTCGTTTGTTTAAAGTCTGCAACCTATCGATTTTAAACACTTGCAGAAGTGTTACACCCACGAATGTGGGATTTCTAATTGTGACCTGGTGAACATTTTATCTGGCCCTCCCTACAAGAAAACCTCCATCTACACAGTCTGAGGTTTCGACACTGTCAAAACTCTGGCAAGTAGTAGAATTTTGGTACCTCCCGATCACTGCTCATAGGATCTACCCTGCCACGTGACTTGAAATAGTTCGGCACTGCTACAACCAATCTACAGAAGCCACGTCACCACCACATGGTCCACCTCACCAAATCAACAGCCACAACTAAGTGCCCAGTAAGCAGTGACCTATCGCTGCATCATCCTACAAAGTCAGCAACCACGTCTGCAACACCCAATCTCCTATAGACATGTGGCAACCCCTATGCCATCTTAGTCAATAGTGACTTGACTATCTAGTCATCAATGAGTCAGCAAATCGTATGCCTACCTAGAAGCCACGTATTTTTTTGTACAATCCATATGGTATGGAATTTTCCATGCAGACAACAGACATCATCGAAGGGCACAAAATTTGTTGATGTCATCAATTTTATGACCTTAAAATTGATGTCCATGAGGACGTCAAAATAGGCCAAATTATAACTACTACAATGGCCATATGACCCTCAAATTTAACCCCATCTTTTGTTGGTGTGACCCTTCACCAAATTGATTTTGGTTTTTGTAGTCCAACTTCAAGAGGCCATAACTCGCACATCCGAACTCCAAATCAAGTGCAATTTTTTTAAAATTTGGTAAAATTTTCTAAATTTTTCAATGGTACAACTAGTTTCTAGTTTTGGTGCACGAATTGTTCAAAATTCACATTTTTTGATGATTGTACTAGATAATCCTACATTTTGCAACTTCAAATGCTTCATATGGGCACATTTGGAGTTGAAAATATGTTCCATTTTTTTTTAAAGTGTGTTATTTTTCATCTACTTTCTAGATCTGGCATCAGATTGTAGGGTTGTGTGGACAAAATTGTCACTTTCAGCAATAGGGCCCTTCTTTGCTTTGTAATGCTTCAGAATTGTAGCACATTGTAAAGTTTTAGATTTTTACTCCATTAAGAGGTTGTAACAAGAAAAATTAGAAGTCCATGAAGGCCAAAATTGGAAAGTGTCCCATTGTAATTCCACTACTAATAAAATGCCCAAAGCATTTATTTTGGGGGGGTTTCTCGATTTAGTGAAAAGGGGGGGTGTTCTTGGTGTTGTGTTCTCTATTTTCTGAAATTTTCTTTCATTTTTTGCATTATGGTCAACTTTAAGTTTCCTAAATTAACTCCTCATAACTATGCTTTGTGGTCAATCAAAATATTGTATCACTTAATGCATAATGGAGTTTCACAATATGTAGATGGTACTCTTCCTAAACTAGCAGGTGATAATGTATCAATAAGTGAATTTCAAATTGGGTAGCAATGGATAGGAAAGCCCTAGGTGATATATGTTTGGGGGTAGATGATAATATTATGTATCAAATTAAGAAATGTACTACATCCAAGGAAGCTTGGGATACCCTCGAAAACCTTTATGATGAAGTGTCTAAAGAAGATTTGTTCAAAATAAAAGATGAGCTTGTTTCTTTAGATCCTAAGTCATATGACTCAATATAGGACTTCATCACTAAGGTGAATGAATTAAGGACAAAGCTTACTGATTGTGGGAGTTCTATAAAATATGAAAGACTAATCTATCTCATACATAACAAGCTACCATCTGAATATTCCACATTTGTATCTTCTTTCAACACATCAAAGACTACCTTAGGGTCTACCTACAAGAAAGTCACTTTTGATGAATATGCAAAATTTTTGGATGATGAAGAAAAGAAGTTGAAATCAATGGGGATTCTCAAATCACCTTAGTCCAAAGCATTGGTGGCCAACAATGAGGGTTCTCAACATTCAACGAGACTATCTTCAAATAAAGGAAAGGGTAAGAAGAAATGGAATAGTAAATCTGAGGATGTAGAAAAGACAACACCACAATCTAATCAACAAGGCAAGTCCTTGAATTCCAATAAGAAAGGGGACAACAACAATAAGGAGAAGAAGAAGTGGGCTTATTGCAAGAAAACGGGTCATGAAGAGCATGAGTGTTATCTCAAGAAGATTGATGAATTGATTGACATCATGAAGAAACATAATGTTCCATTGCCTAATGCTTCAGATTCAAAGGGCAAAGGGAAAACACTCATGGCTAATTCAAACTCTTCAAAGGAGTAGATATTTGACTCAGGTGCCTCATATCACATGGGTTCTTCAAAGGAGAATTTTTCTTCATTGAATCACTCAAAGGTACCACACATCTTCATGGGAAATGATAGAAAAATGGATGTTGAAAGAATAGGAAATATGGGTATGGAAAATGGAGAGTTTCAAGAGGTTCTCTATGTTCCAAACCTAAGTTCAAATCTCCTTTAAATCTACCAAATCACTCACCTAGGAGATGGACATAAAGTTGAGTTCCTTCCAGACTCAGTTCAAGTGCACAGTCTTAAAGACAATTTCTTGGTTGCAGTGGCGAAAGTGAATGATCAAAAGAGGTTGTACTCTTTCTCTCATTTTGTACCCAAGTCTCCTTCAAAGGCCTTGTTATCACAATCTAATTCAAACATGCAATTATGGCATGAGCAGTATGGTCACCTTGAGTACCACTATCTTCAACAACTTTGCACATACCACATGGTGAAAGGTCTACCTCAAATCAATTTTTCTAATGGTAAATGTTAAACAAATTCAGTGGATATGCATCCAAAAGGGAAGTTACAAAGAGGGAAGTCTTCTAGAGCAATGAGTTTTCTTCAAATTGTTCACATGGTATTAGTGGATCCTTTTACATTTAGCCAGGGTCGCTACATACTTACCTTTGTTGATGACTTTTGAAGGTTCACTTGGGTCTACTTTCTGCATAGTAAGAATGAAGTGTTGGACACATTTCTAGACTTCAAGGCTCATATAGAATAGAAATCTAGGAAAGCCATCAAAGTACTCTACATGGACAATGGAAACATGGATGTGAACATAAGACTTAAGGACTTTTACAGACATGAGGGCATTGATCTTCCAACTCCTTTAGCATTCAATCCACATAAGACAGATGTTGCAGCATTAAGGATTCACAATCTTAAGTATATGGAAAGTTGCATGATTCATGCCAAGTCTCTTGATCCATCATTAGAAGTCGAAGCAATCTCTTGTGCCACTCACATTCTTAATTGTTCTCCTCATCCAGCCTTAGATGGAAAAACTCCTTTTGAAGCATGGTGTGGTAGAAAACCTATTTTGACACACTTCAGAGTCTTCAATTGTCCTACATGGGTAAAGAAATCTTCCAGGGGTTGCAAGGCACAATTATCTTGGCCTTGTACCTTCATTGGTTATGAAGATGGTGTGAATGCACATCGACTTCTAGATCCTGAGACACATCAGATTTTTGTGGAGAAGGATGTATACTTTGAGGAAAGTTCTCCAAGCTTGTCCTCTACTCCTCTTTGCAAATCATACAATGTGGATACTGATAGTGACACCAGTGATAGTGCTTCAACAACTTCAGACACATGGGGTTCTATTGACAGATACAGTGAGAGGTCCAGAACAATAGGGTACATTAGGTCTTCTGGATACAGGTTCAGTGATAGATTTGGGGGATAGTATTCATGATTTACCTCTTCTTCTTGATGCAAAATTACCTTCTTCAGTTGTCACAAGGGTTCCAGAATCTCTTGTTCATTCTCTACATGATCGATCCTCATAGGTTGAAGTGATTATGGATACTTATGATCAATAGTTGTAACAGGGTTCTTCATCAGTTGTAGAGACAAAAAATTCTTTGGGATAGGTTTTCCAGCTAGTTGAGTAGGTTTTAGAGACATCACTCATCCATGGGATTCTTTCCAGACACAGCGGAAGCATCTCATTTGTACCCTTGGCATTGTTTCTTCCTAAGGGGAGGAACACCATTCTGTAGTCTTGGATTAGCTTCTTCATTGGAGCAATCACTATTCGGAATTCTTCTTTTTGGGGGGGGGTGTGAGGGAGCTCATCCTATCTCTCTTCCTCTTCTCATCATTTATATATTGGATGTATGTCATAATGGGGGGGTCTTGATTACTCCATCCATCGATGCATCCATATTTATCTCTCTTTTTGGGTCAGGGTTTTTCCCATGAGGTTTTCCCTCTTTCCCCACTTTATGGGAGATTACATATCATTATGTACATGGGTACCTAACATGGCCTAGTAGCTGGGAGCCATATTGCATTTCATCCTAGATTTCATAAGCTTAAGGGCATTCCCGTAACTTGCACTTAAGGGGGGCGTTGGTGTAAATAAGTATTTACTTATTACACTTACTTAAGTTTTACTTAGGTTAATGCATTATTTAATTATTTTCCATTATGTTATTATTATTTTAGGTGAGGCACTTAGGAGTTTGTGAACTCTCATTGAGTTACACAATTCTAATCATCCACATGGTGTCTACAACATACGAGCATGCATCATTCACTGGTTTTTCATGTTGACAACACAGTTATCAACACTCCTCATTTAGCACATGTTGTCTACTCCACTGATTTGTGTGCTACACAATTGTAGGCTTATCCCCACATCATCACACTTAATCCCGTGCTTAATGGAGGATAATCCATATTTGGTGGACACGTGCCTAGTTGTATCACATATCATGATGCTAACTTCTATACATTCTAGAAGCTCTCTTAAGGCCTTTATATTTAGGCACTCCTAGTGTACTCTTGAATATAGTTATTGAATGAATATCATCATTATGATCATATTCTATTTATTTTGGTCTATTGTGTGCTTGTGTTGAGTTCTTTAGTTCTTGGGTGAATTCTGGCCTAAGCCAAATTCTTACAAGAACCATCAGCAACATCATCATGTACATAATCAACATTACAAGAACTTGCTACTGTAGCTAATCCTTGATCTATAATATCATCACATTGCTCATTTCTATCAAAGTCTGAAATACATCTTACTGCTATAACATCATGAACATATGTGTCATCATTTGTAACCAAACTAACCTTCCTTATACACACAATCTGATCTAAATTTTCCACTTGATTAGAACTTATAACAAGGGTATTGATATACTTATTTGAAATTGAAGCATTAACACCACATTCATCCTTTCTTTCAAACACATTATACCAACACACATTTCTAGAAAAATGACTTCTAGTCAATCTGTATTTTAGATTGTTTTCAATCTCTATAGTAGTCATACAAGCCTGATATAATGTCCTAGGTTCTTTATCCCTTAATGAATAACTCATTTTCTTGTCAAATGCATCAAAATAGATAACTAAACACATTTGATCATCCAATTTATGATTCTTAGGGATGTCATTCAAAATTTTTGCAAATCTAATATTGAATTGAGGCACAAGTTCATAAAACTTAACATGAATCTTCAAGAACTTATCATAAGAATCAAATATGCTTGCTATTTCTCTAAATTTCTCCATGAAGGTAGAATGCAACTCATCGCAAGATGAAATAGAACATGCTAGTAGAAAAGAAAACCAATCTCTAGCATCACCTTCTAAAGTTTCCACAAATAACTTCATGTGTGAATCCTCATGAGAAATCTCATAGTCACCCATCAAATCACTGAACAACTCAACATGATGAATACCTAAAACAAGATGGTTCCCACTAAACTTAGAAATTTTTTTCTAATGTCATTAGGACTAACATTTGGGAAACCATGAATACCATCAAAAAATAATCGCATATACCACTTGGTAGAAATAGATTGAGAAATTTCACTAACAGAATACATTCTAGATGAAAGGAATCTTGATATTCTTCAAAGATTTGAAACTCATTCACCAATAATAAATTTGAGATTCACAACCTGAAGTAGATCTATACAACCTCCTAACAAACAAATCTCTTCAAATACACTTCACAAACTTTATACAACAATTTGACACTCAATCTAATGAAACATATGAAACTCGTCAAACTATTCTACTCCTCTTAGTGTTGAAACTCACTTGATAGAGAACACTACCTTTTAACAATCAATTTTCATGAAAAGATAATAAATGAATATAAAAATACCTCAATATTTTGATGGTTAAATGTTCTCTATCCACTATTTACAATAGCAGACTCAAAATCTCATCAATTCTTTACTGAACTGTTTGAACTAGCACATCACAAATCTCTCTAACCATTTGAATGTTTCTAACTCTTCAAATTTTCTCTTCTCCTATAGAAACTAATCACAATTCATGTATAGAACTACATTGGTATAGAGATTAACTTCGAGTCACCACTCACATTAAATGAGACATGAATTGCATTAGTCTTGAAGATACCACAAACTAATTTGAAACAACAAGAGATAGAAGACACTCTTCAAATTTATCTTGAATTTGAAACCTTTACACAAAGCTAAAACATAACTTTCCTAACTCTAAAATTACTATAGAAACTCACACCAAATTGAACTGATTATTGAAAGCATTCTCATTCCTCAATACAATTTGCATCCAATTTAAGAACTAGTGTTGTAAGATAATAAAGCTTACTGGGGAACATAAAATTTCAGCAAGGATACAAAAAGAATATCATAATTCCTCACTACTATAGAAAATTCTTCCTACCATATTCAGTTGTTTTCAATTTCTCAAGGTTTTTCTATCACACATATTCAAAAGATTCTATTTATTATCTCTAAAGACTGAAATATTCAATTAACACCACAGATTCTTGTCCTTGTAACACAACATATTGCCATCTTACCTCCCCAACAGAGTCACCATATTGTTGGCTCCTGATTTAATAGTTTTGAAAATAACCAAGAAACCAGACCAATGCATCTAAGGCTAGAAAATTCAAATGATAAATACACTTGACTACAATTTTGGGCAAACTATAAGGCATAACTCCCTCTTCACTTCAGGCTCTACAAGACCT